>CM030366.1:238212719-238224036 GCA_017893485.1 Hemerocallis citrina
CAAAACCCACGTACTAGAATCTATAGAGGAGCGAAAGGCTTTGGTTATGGAGGAATCAGAGGAAATGAGAACAAGCAGAAAGGAGTTGCACAACATAGGGCAGTATGAGGAATACTATTGGAAGCAAAGATCCCGAGTTTAGTGGTTAAAGGAAGGCGATTCAAACACAGCTTTCTTCCACAAGGTCGCAAATGGGAGAAGACGTCAAAATCATATTGCGGGACTGCTCGTAGAGGAGACGTGGACCGAAGACAAGCAGGCAATTAGGTTAGAGATCGATAGGTCCTTTAGGGTGTTGTTGGGAAAGAAGAGAACGTTGAGATGCAGATTGAACTCAGACATGTGGGAGGAATCAAGAATTGATGGAAGTGAGGGTATAGAAGGGCCTTTTATAGAAGAGGAAATTGTAAAGGCGATAAAGAGTCTGGGACAAGACAGGGCTCCAGGCCCAGATGGCTTCCCTATTTTCTTCTACTCCCAGTTTTGGCACATCATCAAAAAGGAGCTCATAGACATTTTCCGAGAACTGTTTTTGGGAGTGGCGAAAGTTGAACGACTAAATTATGCTAATGTGATCTTAGTTCCTAAAAAGGCACAAATTTTTAGTGTTTCTGACCTTAGACCTATCAGTCTGTTGAACGGGTCGTTTAAGATTATCACCAAGGTACTAGCGAGTAGGTTGGCCCCGAACCTGAGAGATATCATTGATGAGACGCAAAGTGGCTTCATTCAAGGACGGGATATCATGGATAGTATCGCGTCAGCTCATGAGATGGTGTTTCGAGCTAATAAGCATAAAGTTAATGGTTTCCTTCTGAAGCTAGATTTCGAGAAGGCATACGACTCTGTGGAGTGGGACTGTGTGGACGAAACCCTAGAACTCAAAGGATTTGGCAGCAGGTGGAGGATGTGGATGAAGATGTGTCATGAATGGGAAATCGTTTATCAACCTTGTCACGCCCCGCTTCCCAAAAATACGGAATACGGCACGTAACAAAAGCCCAGCGGATGATTATTATCATCCTTAAGCTGTTTCAGAAATCTTACAACATATCTCAGGCAGTATATCAGAGTCAACATATATCAGAGTCAAAATATCGCAGTCGGAAGCAAAGAGTGGGACCAACATGCAACATCGAGAAAATTTCACCAACAGGAATTAATTGAAATCAAATATCTTGTTCTCAAATAAAACAGAGTCTGGAAACAAATATTCTGGGTCAAATCGCCCAAAACAAAATAAATAATACACGTGTCTCAAATACAGAAATGAATCAAGTCTCAGGAATACAGAATAATGTTATAACAGGAAACAGAAATAATAATATCAGCATCTAATACTGCGAACCACCAGAACCTTATTGAATCTGTCCACCATAATCTGCAATCATCGAATGCAGGAAAAAGGAAAAGAAGAAAACACAGTACCCGTCAATGGCAAGTCCGGGTCACAAATAGAATAGGATACAAGCACATGGGAAAAACTAAACAGATCTAACTAATCATCAGAAACAGACCTAATATGGTATGGTAAACTCAACTAACATAGTATCCTAGCAGATGTCTCAGATATTAAGTGTCAAGTGTCATATAACAGATATGTCAGGTAAACAGATATTCAGATATGTCAGGTAAATCAGATAACAGGTTTCATATAATAGGTATTCAGATTCAGATTCAGATTCAGACTTCAGAAATATAATCAGATCTCAGATTTCAGATTAATGTAAGTCTTGTGTGATTACTATCTAGGTAGCACGACATGCATCCCAGTTTATACTACATGGTTGCTACAACAAAACAGTTTCGCTTTAGATTTCGTAGGGGATATTATAGGGCCGTGTACTCAGGGTCAGACAGATATCAGAATAGACAGATAGAACCTAGTGGTTCTCTTCTACTCTACACCTTCTTACACAAGAAGCAATGTAGACAGGGTCAGAATACAGATAATTATATGGGAAACACGGGCCCCCTTCTAAGTACACATTTCTATGCTTTCCCACTACTAGATCTTTCCCATACCCCGGCTTGATTACTTTTGTTATGGTTATTAAACAGTCATGAATGTGATCTAAAGGGTGTCAAACTAACATCATATGATCAGGTTTAGGTTTAGGGCATCAGATCAGTAAGTATGGATACCAAACATTCACAAATACGAGCAAAATGGTGTATGTCTATAAACAGGACAGCAAGACCAGTCTGTACATAAACAGTGATCCAAAGATCTACAGGCATGTAAATAATGATCCGTCGAAGGATCTAGAAACTAGACTTCCACACGCTTCTAACGGTTATAATAAATCCATATGCTATTTCACAACATCTCGACTCAAAACACAATTCAACACAGTTTGCATGTACAGTCAGAAAACAGGGGAATAACTTAAACCACATGAAAACAGCATACAAAGTCATTAATTAAATCCACGAAAATTCTGGGGTAATCCCCTATATGTATAGTCTCAAAATATAGATTTTCATATTTTTCCAGAAAGTATAGATATGTTTTCAAAAATAGAAAATAACACATAACACAGTTTTGATGGATCTGGAATTCTTCAACACCGCTGTACAAAATCATGCATATCTTGCACACAGCGCATCAAAATCCACTTCCGCCAAAACAGGATGAAAGTAGATACAATTACCCAACTTTTATATCTCTCATGAAATATTCATACAGTAATTAGAAATAAGGTAAACACGGCATTCAACATACAATCACATGCAGTTTACAGCAAAAGCGATCTATAGAAAAGGATATAGGACACCACTCAAAAATCATCTTTTAATTATCACAAAAATCAGGGAACTACCTAACATCATATTGAAACACTGGACCAAATCTTGTAGCATGAAATTATGTCTAACTTAGATCTTGAAAATAAATTGTCCACAAAAATTACCCCGAACTGAAACTGGAAACTACTAACATACAGTTACTAAAATAATCATAACTATTCCATACGAACTCCAAACAGGGTGAAATCAGTGGGATTAGAAATTAGATTCAATTCTCTACAAATTTCTCCGAAATAGTCATGTTGAGATTCGGACTTTAATCTAGGTAAAAACTACAATCAATCCAGTTCAATCCAAATTTCCAGATTTCTCAATTAAGTTTCAAAACATCATAACTTCCTCAAAAATCATCCAAACTCTTCCAAATTCAAAATACTGTCTAGCCGTTGTCTAAATATCACATCTAAGGGTTTCTAACCTGTCAAAATCCAATATTTCTCATATAGGTGTTCAAACATGCATCGGGTATACAATATGTCACATACGCGCTAACAGTCGCGTTTGGGTGAATCCTAAGGCATAAACCTATCAACTTCATGTCCTAATTTGTCCATGGCCTGTTTTGAACCTTAGAGACGAAACCCATAATTAAAAACATGATCTTTGTCCGTCTCTAGTCTCAAACTATCCTATGTGTGAACTTTCTACTTGTATCAACCTAAGAAATTTAAGTACAAGTTACTTGCCTTTTTGTGATGACGAACACGACGAATCCAAGCCTTTCAAAGAGAATCCACGAGCAAGACGCCTTCTAGCGCGATTTCGAGCGAAACCCACGAACAAAATGCGCCAACGGTTGATCCCTTTGACACACGAACCGAAGTGGGAGCTGCCCACAACTCAAAACAGCGAGGGGGAATGTTGAGGTGCTGTTTTGGGATGGTTGGGTGCTGCCTTGGGTGTTGGCCGAACACAAGAAGGAGAGGAGAGACGAGTTTTTGAAGCGGAGTTGTATAAAATAGCGGAGAGGGGAGATATGGGTGGTCGGCTATGCAAGAAGAAGGCAAGGGAAGGTAGGGGAAGGTCGGCCTAGGGTTGAAGAATGCAGGCCGGGGTGGTTTGGGGAAAGAGGTAGCCGGCACACAATAGGAGAGGGAAGAAATAGATTAGGGTTAGGGATTATTTAGTATTAGGAGTATATATATGAGATCAAATGTGGGTTAATGGATAGTGGATATCAATAGGAAACCATGGGTATACAATTGGGTAATGGGTATTGGGTAGATTTCAAATGGGGATACAAAATACAATGAATCCTATAGCTCCTAAAAATCTCCTTAAGACCAAAAATCTCAAATTGGTCAAAACTCTCCTAAAAATTCACCATGACCCTAAAATAACATTTATACCTGAACGAGATCAAGAAATTGAGAAAAAGAGCTCAAAATGTCGAAAAACGGCCAAACGGCGCACAATCAACAAAAGAAAGTCAAAACTGCCAGAAAAATATTATAGAATAAAAATAATTAAATTTATTGTTCCGAAAAATACAATAGAAAAATAATAATTCACAAAAATGAAAAATACCCTCAAAAATACCAAAAGTGAAAAACAGGGGTTACAAACCTTAACGGAGAGGCAGGAAGAGAAATTTGATGCAAAAGAGGCTTAAGACAATGAGATCCGTTATCGCCTTTACTGTTCACTATCATTGTTGATGGTTTGGCAGCTATGACTAAGAAAGGAAAGGAAGCTCAGCTTATCAAAGGAGTTGTGGTGAAAGGAGTCTCAGAGACATTGTCTATTCTACAATATGCGGACGATACTTTCATGTTCGGAAGGTCCGATTTGGGAGAAATTGGGGCTATCAGAATTATGCTGAGATGTTTTGAGTACTGGTCAGGGCTAATGGTCAACCTAAGGAAAAGCTGTGTGTTGCCACTTGAGGGGAATTGTTCGAACTCATTGGAGATGATCGAAGCTGGGTTGGGGTGCGTCAGGGACAATTCCCACTAACTTATTTAGGGACTCCGATCAGGCCAGGCAGACTGCTGAAAGAGGATTGGAGTGCACTGATCGAAAATATTAAGAAAAGACTAGCAAAGTGGAAAGGGAACTCACTGTCATTAGGAGGTAGAATTACGTTGATTAATTCAGTCCTAAGTAGTCTACCTACTTATCTGATGTCGATTTATGAGATTCCTGGGTGGGTAATTGATCGGATCGATAAAGCTAGGAAGCGATTTCTTTGGAAACGAGTGTCAGACGATAGTAAAGGTTTTCACCTGGTTTTATAGGGGACGGTTTGCAAGAAGAAGATGTTTGGAGGACTGGGAATTACAAATCTTCGAAACATGAATAAAGCGCTTCTTACAAAATGGTGGTGGAAAATGACACCATAGGAAGACGTGGTGGTACAAGTCATTCAAAGTATACCGATATCGGAAGAAATTTAAATTTGGAGGACGAAGTAAACACGGAAAAGCATCCTGAATATGGAAAGGGATCGCTAAGGTTGGAGAGATTTTTCATGCAATCACCAGATGCACTGTGGGAAATGGAAAGGAGACGAGGTTCTGGAAGGATAAATGGTGTGGAAATAACTCATTGCAGTCTCTATTTCCACTGTTGGCAGACAAGGCAGCTAACTTGGATGCTTTGGTGAGCGAAGGATGTATTCAGGAAATCCGCTATCTGGAAAGAGTAGATAGAGCGCCGCTACAATTTCTTAACCAACTTAGGGATTTCAAGAGTGTAGTGGCGGAAAATTGGGATCCAGACAGGACGGACCTGGACACTAGAGTATGGTCGATTGATCATAGTAATTCGTTCTCAGTGCGGTCGATGTATGATTTCCTTAACGATGGAGGTATGAGAAGCTCGGCAGCGAAGGTTATCTGGAAGGTGAGATGCCCTCATAAGGTCAAAGTGTTCATCTGGCTGGTGCTCAACAACGCTGTTCTATCAAAGGCGAACATTAGGAAACGTAACATTCCGATCGACGTATCTTGTCCGCGATGTAGTGCATTGGAAGAAGATACCAACCATATCTTCTTTGTCTGCCCTAAGGCGAAACTCACTTGGGAAACGATAGTGCTAGGATTTGATACAACTGAGATGCCAACTAGTATAGATGACATTTGGGGTAGTTGGAGGGTTAGACACATTAGAAAGGACGATCGCACCATGTGGGATATTATAGCCGCGGCGACATTATGGAGTGTGTGGCTAGATAGAAATGATGCTTGCTTCCGTTACTTAAACTGTTCGTTTAGTTCATTGCTTCATAAAATTGGATTTCTAAGTAATGCTTGGGCAGGTACAATTGGGGCTCGGAAGAGGCTTCGGATGGACAATGACTAGCGTATTTCTATGGCCGCTGACTCGAGAATGGGAGTCACCGGGGGGTGACTTCGTAAGGAGGTTTGGGTGCTCAAAATCTCCAAGTTGTAATCATGTATCTTTCCTGTTTTTAGTTCTATATTTGTGTTCGTATGAGAACTTCTAGTTTTTGGCCCAAGATGTTTTTGGCTAGTTCAGTATTAGGGTGGGGTTGAGTTGTAAGGTGATATTTGTTTCGTTAAAAGTTCATTAATGAAACGGATGACATTAGTCACTTTTGCATCAAAAAAAAAAAACAACTCATGAGCTTATTAAGACCCACAACATGAAAAGCCTAAAATGACCATGTGGGTTTTTTACAAAATTGAGAATTAAGAGTAATCGTTCAACAACCTACAATTCTAATGTGCAAATTAAGAACTAGAACCATAAAATATGTAAATTATCAAACTAGTAAGTCCCCCAAAACAGAAAATTCCACAAACTACAACCAACAATTACAAAAATTAAAATCAAATCAAACAATGAAAAAACAAAACCTAGAAACTCTAAAAAATGGGTATTAATTAAATCAACAAAACAAAACAAAACAAGCTCGTATTCCTATAACAAGCTACATTCAATGGGTTTCAAAAAAAAAAGCAAAAAATAAATAAAAATAGTACCCCTCCAATGGGTTTTTCCTCTATATTACAAAACCCAAACCACATTGTCAAATAATAATAATAATAATAATAATAATAATAATAATATCTAACAGAACTAATCAAATAGGGAGCAATGCATGAACAAAATTATAACAAAATAAACAAGTACACCTAGAAATGGTCATTTGGGCTTCGATTATTTGCGAAACTAAGTGTACACTTTACACTACAGAAGCTAAACCTACATGCATCAAAATCCGTGCAAAACCACCATTTTCAATGAAATTGAACGAAGAAAACGATATCTTGGGTTGTTCTTCGCGCCGCCGAAGAGAGGGAGGCAACAGAGGGGCTGATTGTGCTCGGATATTGAGGGAAAACGAAAGAATGAGAGAGAATGGTGGAAATTTTGAGGGTTTTTTAGAGTTTTGTGAAAAAAGATAGAGAAATAGAGACAGTAATCTATTTTAGCGGCTTTTTACTATCATGTCCCAATCAACATAAAAAACTAAAAAAATATATAAGGTTAAATTAAGATTTGCATGTCACCCATTCATACCCTTCCTTAATAGAAGGTGATTAATATCTGACCATACCGAGACCATCCATGACCATTCATGTTGGAAAATTGTGAGAATGTGTGAGAATGTGCATTTGGTTTGGTAAATTGTGAGAATGTGTTGAATGCGGTTGCTTATGGATTAGTGGGTGCAGCATACCGAGACCATTCATGACCATTCATCTTAGCATGACTTTGTATGTCGTGCACGTTTTAAATATTAATGGTGATTAGTGGGTAAAGTGATTAGTAAGTGATTAATAGAAGGTGATTAATATCTGACCATACCGAGACCATTCATGACCTTCATGACCAGTCATGTTGGAAAATTGTGAGAATGTGTGAGAATGTGCATTTGGTTTGGTAAATTGTGAGAATGTGTTGAATGCGGTTGCTTATGGATTAGTGGGTGCAGCATACTGAGACCATTCATGACCATTCATGTTAGCATGACTTTGTAAGTCGTGCACGTTTTAATTATTAATGGTGATTAGTGGGTGAAGTGACTAGTGAGTGATTACTAGGGAAATAAAATTCAAAATAAGTAGTACTTAGTGTACTGAATACTGATATAGTATAACACAAAAAAAGTTATCATTACTAATTGATCTCAATAAATTGCATTACTTTGAACATATTGTCCAAAACTGCATTGACCAGGATCGGATAAAATTTCTGAATTACGTAAAATAAGTAAGACTAAATTTTTTTATAAACGTGCATCGCACGTGCATTATACTAGTAAAATCAAAAAAGAGAAACGACAGAGTACTTTTGCAGAAAACCCCCGTTTTAATGTTGCTATTCGGATTTTGTTCTTCCATTTTTGGCAATGTTGGCTGTCCTACGGTCCTACTTTGTTAACTAAAAGATAGTAATAAAGGGATTGTTAAGTGAGGGGCTTATATGGACCAAAATGGAAATATGAGAATTGCATTTCCAATTGTTTTGTTAACTTGTTTCCAAATATATATTTTTTTGTGATATTTGCAATTCGTCTATTAAAAAGTCACTTAGAAGGGATGTACTATATATATAATGAAAGACAAAATTCAAAGTACCCATCCACGTTTAGCATGTATGCAAAATGCATATATAACGTTTGGAAATATACATTCTGCTCATTCATTCGTTAACTTAACCTCATCTATCAAGTTAGAATTATTAAATTACTTTTTTACCATTATCCTTTCATAATTAAATCACTCTTTCTCCCCTTTTTTTGTTTCTAATTGCACAAACAAGAGGGGTAGCAGATCAAGCTCCATTGAATTTTAAATTTGAGCTGAATGAAAAAGACTAATTAGATTTGCATCCAAAAACTCAAATTAAGACTTTGTTGTATCAAAACAAGAGAAGTCGGTAGTTTTTTCTGGAATCATGAATCATGAACTGCAATTATATATGCAAAGTGAGAAACACAAATTTAGCATGAAAGCAGCAAACGAGCAAATGAAATGAAGTATCATCCATCGAAGATCGGCCCCACCCTTGAGGTCTGTGAGTCGGCCGCCTCAGGCCCCCGAATAATTTGCAATTTTAGAGTCCCCCAAATTTGTACTCCTCTTTCAAATATAGGCATGTATTTTGCGCGCAACGCATTTTTAAAAAAAATGTATCGGGGTCCCATTTTGGGAGTTCGCCTTTCCCCCGGGAACTCATGGCCGGCCCTGCATCCATCCATGGCAATCGACTCTCACTTCTCCCCAAAAAGACCCCCATTCAAACCCATCACTATCATCTCCCTCCTTTCTCTTACCTTCCTTCTCATCCTCTTCCTCTTCCACTTCACGTCCCACCTCTTTTACAGTCCCAAGATCCAATCCCCACTTGCGACCTGACGCGTGGCAGATGGCCCCACCAAACCCATCCACCACTCTATGACTCTACCTGCCCCTTTCCACCGCAACGCCTAAAACTTCCTCAGGAATGGTCGGGACAACATGGGTCCCATCACCTCCCATGTGTGGGTCCCAGACCACCGCCCTGCCCTCCCCCGCGTTGACCCGTTGCGGTTTCTTGAATTGATGAGGGGGAAGAAGGTAGGGTTTGTCGGAGATTCGCTGAACGAGAACTTCGTGGTCACGTTCCTGTGTACTATGAGGGTCGGGGACGCTAATTTCTGAGGTTCGATGTGACGGTGTCGTACCACTGGGTTATGCTCCTCGCCAAGTACACGTATGTAACAGGTTCTTGATTCTGCTGCCCCTCTTGTTTGTGCAATCAGGATTAAGAAATAGGATAAAGAATAATCTAATTATGAAGTGGTAAGGGTATAAACATAATTTAATAATTCTAACTTAACATACGAGGTTAAGTTCACGGAATAATGAGTAGTATGTATTTTTTCAAACGTTATATGAACATTTTGTATTGAGATTATGTAGCGCCACGAATCCCTATACTGGCGATTCGTGACACAAACCAGAATATTTCCTTCAAACAGTCACAACATAGGAAAATACAAGAAAAAAATTAAATTATTTCAATAAATGTTTACAAGACCAAGTGTTACAATAATTTAATAGTTACAATCATATTTTTTTATTAAAAAAAATATCGAACACTTGGTACTGCCACTTTGATGCTCCGTCTAGCTGATCTCTCATGTTCTCATGGATCGACATTTGGTACCTAAAAGGCTGGGCACGTCAGTCATTTTACTGACACAATGCTGATAAAAGCAACGATCTCCAACTGAAAAACAATATTTGATGCAATAGAAAAGTGTAATACAATATGCAAGTGTAATTAGTGGTTAAAGTGCCAGTGTGTGGTATGACCCAGTAGTCTAATGCACAGGTCGATGAAGCACTTATTCTAATGTAGGCAAGATTTTGGTAACGCATGCATCTCATACTACATACGCCCCAAATCAAGTCGTTGTCTCCAAGTTCAGGGCTTCGAACCCTCGCAATGCATCATATTCTCATACTCATCATGTTCCTGACAGACAAACGTGGTTGAATAAGATTGCAGATTTACGGGCCCCACCTGTACTACAGACACTTAGTAGTGCCCGGAGCCCAGACCTCACTCGAAAGTTGTGAAAACTACAAGGTACTCCTCGCACCAAGTTGGCACCGAAAGCGCATAGAGTTCGCAACCCTATGGCCCGTTCGTTACCGACATAGAACATGATGACTCGAGGGTCTACTTCCCCTTATCCGACAGGACTCTCCCATTCTTGACCACGGTGCTTCAAGAATAACAGAGCAAGGTTACGCAGCACGTACCCCCTACAACAGGGGGGATACAACACCCGACTATTAGTTTGCTAGAAAACTAATGCAATTTATAGGTGTGACATTCCTAACTAATACTGAGTTTACCTAGATATATCATAAGGGTATGGTTACAAATCTGATCCATAATTCTACTTATACCTAGTCTCATGTGGTTTCCTCAGTAAAAACCCTAGTCCCCATCTATCAACTTGCGGCTCCGGTGATGCAATCACCTTGCTCGCCACTTCCCCTATTTGGAGTCTCGTCCACAACCTCGGCCCACAATCATTCTCTATGACTTGGTCAGTGCCTGAGTTTGGCCATTTTTAACATCGAGACGGAAGTTACAATCCTAGCCTAACGGTTGATAGCTATAGGGCAACTATCTAGTCAAAATCAATGACTCAAACGATGTTCAAGTCTCCATCCATGTCTTAACAACATAAGACACCAAAAAAAAAAAGCATTTTGGGTATAGAAATACCACTAACTCTCAATCCAAAACATAGGAGTTGAGAAAAATCACAAACATGCAAAAAGTGATAATTTCCAAGAAGACTGGATCTGTCGAGTACTTTCGAAATTCATATCTATTACTACACAACTTGAAATTACATGATTATGGGTTTTTTTGGAAATCTAAAGAGTCTCTACTCCAAATTTATAGTTAATCACTATTGCATATTCCAAACACATTAGCCCATAAAAGAAAAAATTAACAAACCATGCAATCTGAGCTAGAAACTGGACACAGTCTAGTTAAAATTCCCTAACAAATCAACCATAAGTCCAAG
>CM030366.1:238824536-239264597 GCA_017893485.1 Hemerocallis citrina
CGTTTTTTTCTCCAATTTTAAGAAGGTTTTACCTTGATCTATTACTTGGGAGTCTCTTCCCCTCCAAATTATAATCTGGCCATCTTTAAATAGGAGAGGAACACAAGGCACCAAATCCTACAGGAGATAGCAGAGAATAACTATATAAGTATTCTTATGATTTTGAGAAATTAAAAATTAGATGAAAGTAACAAAATGAAATACTATTTGTATAGAATGATTCAATATAAACTAATTTTCCGCTTGAACACAGTAAATGAATCACAGTTACTCTGGTTGGATATGCATGTGTATAATTTGAATTGCCTGCTTTACAATTTCAAGAGATGTTCTTAGATAACATCAAGAAAGATCTTTTAGACATTTTTAACGAGTTGTTCAAAGGGGAGGCGCAAGTAGAGAGGCTCAACTATGCGAACGTGGTGCTTGTCCCGAAGAAGGCGGAAGTCCTCAGATTTAAGGACCTCAGGCCAATCAGTCTGCTCAACGGCTCGTTCAAGATCATTACGAAGGTATTGGCGAACAGGTTAACCCCAACTTTAAACGAGATTGTTGATGAGGCTCAAAGCGGGTTCGTAAAAGGAAGAGACATTTTGGATAGCATCGCTTCCGCCCATGAATTGGTATACAGAGGTCAAAAAGACAAAGTAGATGGCTTCCTCCTAAAATTATATTTTGAAAAGGCTTACGATACAGTGGGGTGGGACTGTGTGGACGAGGCGTTCAAAATCAAAGGATTCGGAGAAAAGTGGAGACGTTGGATGAAACTGTGTGTTAGGAATGGCAAATCCTTCGTCCTTGTCAATGGATCGATAGGAAGGAAAATCAGATGCCAGAGAGGTCTGAGACAGGGAGATCCGCTCTCACCGCTTATTTTTGCAATCATCGCTGATGGCTTGACAGAAATGAATAAGAGAGGAATTGAGGCAGGGTTGACCAAAGGGGTTAGAGTAAAAGGGATCTCCCAACCTTTGTCAATACTACAATATGCAGATGATACAATTTTGTTTGGGATGGCTAAGGTGGAAGAAATTCTGGCCTTGCGTATCCTTCGAAGATGTTATGAGTACTGGTCCGGTCTGGCAGTCAATCTGCAAAAGAGTTGCGTCACTGCCCTCTGCAACAACAATGTCAGCTCCACGGAGATAACCTCAACACTTCTTCAATTTCCTATCAAGTATTTAGGTACGCCCATCAGACCTAGAAAGTTGGTTAAGGAGGACTGGATCCCATTGGTAGAAAAGATTGAGAAAAAAGTGGCAGGATGGAAAGGAAAATTTCTAACCCTGGGGGGCAGAATTACTCTCATCAACTCCGTCCTCAGTAGCATTCCTACATACCTTATGTCGATCTATGAAATCCCCAGCTGGGCGATCGAAAGAATCGATAAGTGTAGACGGAAATTCCTATGGAGAGGAAAGCATGATGATAACAAGGGCATCAATCTGATTAGGTGGGATAAGGTCTGTAAGAAGAAAGAGTTTGGTGGCATGGGAATCCTCAACCTCAAAGATATGAACAAGGCGCTTCTGTCCAAATGGTGGTGGAAAATACATAAACAACGCAAAGCGTGGTGGAGTAACTCGTTCATAAGATACAGAAGGAGGAAAATTGTCAGATTCGGAGGAACGTTTAAGCAATGGAAGGTTTCAGCCATTTGGAAGGGAATTGCAAAGGTAGGAGATATCTTCCACACGAACACTAGGTGTAAGCTTGGCAAAGGAAACAACATTAGGTTCTGGAAAGACAAATGGTGTGGAGATAACACGCTTCAATCACTTTTTCCCGTACTTGCGATGTCAGTTAGGAGGGAGGAGGCTCTTGTTGCGAACGTATGGAGGAACAAAAGGTTGAAATTGGATCTAACAGGAAGCCTATCTAGCGAGGGTGAGAAGCAATTGATGAAGTTGAATGCGATGCTCGAAGAAGAGGGAAGCCAGGATAGGGAAGAGTAGGACGACAGAGAATGGAAATTAGGACTTAACGGCATGTTCTCAGTTAGTTCCATGTATGGATTCCTTAATGATGGGGGGATTAGGAGCACGCTGGGAAACAATATCTGGAAAGCTAAAGTCCCTCCTAAAGTTAAGGCTTTCCTTTGGTTGGTACTCAACGACGGAATCCTATCTAAGTCTAATCTCAGGAAACGGAACATTCCGATTGATGCTACGTGCCAGCGATGCAACGTAGGGGAGGAAGACACCACACACATTTTTATCTTTTGCCCTGGAGCTAAGCTGACCTAGGAGGTCATGGGGTTGGGATTCCACACTACTGCAATTCCGAACTGCATCGACGATTTCTGGGGGAGTTGGAGATCTAATAATATTAACATAGAACATAGGTTACTTTGGGATATTACGGTGGGGGCTATTTTGTGGAGCCTTTGGCTTGATAGAAATGAGTTTTGCTTTCGTAGCACTAGATGTACTGTTCATATGTTATTGCATAAAATTTTGGTTCTAATAAAGGCTTGGGCAGGTCAAGCAGGTACAAAAAAGAAACCGAGGCTGGAGGAAGCACAATAGGTGATAGAGGGAAAAAGACAGGGCGGCTTTTAGCTTGACTTGGGGGATATCAAGCTGGACAGTTCGGATATTGTGGGTTTTATCTTTGTATTTGATGTTGTACTTTTCATATTTTGGGAGCTTCATCTTGTAATAGATTGGAGTAGGGTTATCTTGTAATTGTTGGTACTTTATATTTCGTTAATCGATCATTAATGAAACCAGTGACTTCGATCACTTTTATCACAAAAAACAGCGAACCTGCATTAAAGTGTGCTTGTTGATGCATAAATAATATAAAATGTATTGATAATGAAGCAACGACATGCCCAGGGGCGGACCCACGTTAGGCCCAAGGTGAGCGGCCGCTCACCCAGGACTTTTGCAAAATCAGGAAGACCTAGGTATCTATACAATTATTAGTTTATATGTATATATATTATTCTATATAGTTTTATTGACAAATTAGAGACTTGACTTTGTAGTTAGGTGGTTCAAACCCCAGTGTAAGAGAACCATGGATCAATCCCCTTAAGCAGCAACTAATTTTTCATATTTATTTTAAATATAACTTAGTTTTGGATTGTGAATAAACTTTCATTAATATCTTTAATAAAGTTATATTATATATTTATTAAATTTTGAATATCTAATTAAGTTTGAGAAAGTACATTTTCATACTGAAAATATATAATTAAATTTAATCTCATTATTTATGTTCTTAATAATATTTTTATATTTATCATTTTAAATTAATTGAGTATTGAATTATATAAGTATGAGTTTTTTGACTTCTTCTCATTATGCGTGCAACTCAACTTATACATATTATGCAGATATTTACTTAATCATATGATAAAAAATAGTAGATCTCATCACTAAACACCTCGTAGTTAAATAATTGATTGTTTCATATAACTATATAAAAATTGCTAAAAGTAAAAAATTCTCGTTCAACATAAAATATATACACAATATTTTCCTTTTACATTTTTTGATAAATAAATATAAAATTTTGAAAAAAATATTTACGTATGTCCACCCACCGTCGCCACTAGACATACCCTAGGTAACGTATACTGTAGGTACACATGTAATAATAACAATTGAAAAGGCTATCAAATAATATCTGTAACATGAACATGATTAAGTCATACAAGGCACTACGTACTCACCCTTAGCTTCACACCAAACTAGCTCTAAATGATTGATAAGAACAACACAACACCCACAATAAATGTGCATCGCACGTGTCAATCAGTTACTACTCACCAAGATTAATCTGTCACGAGCAATAGTAATGGCGGTACTTCTCCACCATCTCCACCACCTCCTGCGTCAGCGCCTTCCCCAGCACCTCCTCCCTAGACCTTAAACTCCCATCTTTTTTCACTTCCCCCCATACACTTTGCCCAAACCCTGGTCCAGCCGCCCCAGCCCGAACGGCGAGAACCGGATCGGCTCCCTAAACCCAATCGGCTTCACAGTCGGGTCCAATTGGGTGTTACAGGTCCAATCCAACCCGGTGGTGGATCTTTCTCGTCGTCGCCACCATCGTTGGCGGTTGCGATGATAGCCATGAAATCAAGCACAAAAGGGAACAAAAACAAGGAAGAGAAATTGGAACTAAACTTAAATATCAATTCATATTCATTCAACATAAACTTCATACAAAAAGCCCCATCTGAATATAAGAAGTATGGGAGAGGAAGACAACACTAGCACGTGCAAGCCCGTGGGCTTTATTACAAAAAACCACTAACTTTGCAAATAAACCCCTAAAAGAAAGAAATTCCCAAGAGGACTATACGTAAATAAAATGACTTCTCAGAAGAACTGTATCAATCCTTCCCCCTTAATTTGACCTTGTCCTCAAGGTCAATGTGATGATCTTCACTCTAAGAGGCTTAGAGGCCCATCCAAGAACATCTCCAAATCGTGACAAATTCAAATATTCCTTCCATGTGTCCTCCCCCTGGATCAAAGATGAAGTGCTGGTAAAAGGCGCAAAGTGCAAGGCGGTAGGTTCCCAATTTGATTGCAGCGTCACCATTAGCAGCAACACGATCAGCACCCACTATGACTGCACCATCAAAAGATGAAGAATCATCGTCTTGCATAGAAACGGCTCCCAGGCTCACCTCATCTTCAGAACATCCAAAAGTATTCACTGACAAAATCATCTTGGCAATCATAGGCTCCAATGGGAACTCAGCAACTTGAAAATCAGTAGGTGCAGTGAGCTTGGCATTTTCATCAAGAATTTCGAGAGAATAAAGAACTTCAAGTGCTCTCCCTATTGCAAATAGTTTCTCCTTTAATGCCTTGAGTTGCTCGAGTATGGACAGCCTATCTGCCACAAAATCGGCTAAGGAGTCATCAAGTAGGAGTTGATGCTTGACATCCTCGATTCTCATGAAGGAAAAGATAGTAACTACATATACAACGAATACAATCAAAATACTCCCATTGATGATGTTTTAAGCTCTGTCATCACAGATCATACTCTTATTGCTCTTCCAATATCCTCTGGTAATGCAATGCCTCCATCTGCATCGTTGCCTTCTCTTCTTGTAGCCTTATGATCATCGTCATGGGTTGATTTGCAGCGATTGCTGAAGCACTTCTCTCTTCTTCCAATTCCGCATACAATGCACTAAACGCCTTGCGTTCAGCTTTCAGTGCAGTTTTAAGATGATCAACAGTCAGTATCTCGGTCCCATCAGTCTCACTGGCCACACTTCCATCTAAAGATTCTGTCCCAGATTCTCTCCTCTCAAACAGAAACCTCTTTTGAAGAGCATGAAAGCTATCAGTAGATGTAGGTGTCTCGGGCAACCTATCCTCTTCACCCTCATTGAATTCAGGAAGTACAGAAAGCCCACCATTATACTCTTTTGCAATTGTTTCCTTCGGGGGCTCGATTTCAGTTACTTGTTCTTTATCAATAATCACAATCTGAGGCATTGTTGGCTAATTGAGCTGTGGAAGCTCAATCTGCTCATGGTCACAAATTTCGCTTCCTAACGATATTTCACAGTTGGCCTCTAATTCCACAACTTTACTTTTTTCCTTGGAATCTTTGAATTCATCGTACCCTTCTGGTTCGGGTAGTGCCTCTATTCGAGCATCATCCTATTTCAAAGCTGTGGCAATTGATTCAGGACTGACACATTGATGATCAGATGAAGAGTACTCTTCCTCAACAACATTAACCATAGGAAGATTCTGAAAATTGCAAATTTCGATAGCTGCAAGCAGTGGCATCTCCTCGTCTTCCTCACCCTCCTCAGAAATAGTCTCGAGATCCAAAGCCGTATTGTCTTTCTTTACAACAATGTACCCAACATATTCTCTATCATCATCTTCAACATTTTCTGGATTCGACAAGACTCTATCGAACAAAGTTGAAGGATCAATCAACTCTATAGGAATCAACCTCTCCTCCCTATCCAAGAAACAACTCTCCATACCAATAACTTCCAATGAATCATCATCTTCCACCACTTGAACTATATTCTTAGAAACAACATCAACTTGAGTAGGTGAAACTCCTTGACTACCCAACATCTTTACAAGAAGAAGGTCTCTTGGAGACAAACCCAATTCAAATTCTCCATTAGTCACACAAGTGGGGCACAAATGGTAGCTGAGGAATTTAAAGCAGCGGTAGTGCTCGTCGGTACAATTAGCGAAACAACGATTGCACAAATACTCTAGCACATCAAATTCCCTCTCCTCATCCTCTATATAACTAAAGTCTAATTGAGTCAATCCCAACTCCCATTCCTCACGAGCAAAACAACTGAGGCACAAATCAAAGTCTCGTAAAGTATTGCATCGGTACCGCTTGTAGGAACAATTATCAAGACAAATATTGCAATAGTGTTCTAGCACAGGTTCAAGAACAACTTGGGTGGAAGAAATTGAAAACGCATTCAATGGAATACCTGGTGAGCAGTTGGAGCTTGAGGAAATAGGGTTGATGTTTAAGGAGTTCACTCCCGGGTTCTCTTGGGGATTTCGTCGAACACATGGTGAGTCGCCGAAAATGAGGGGGAGAATGGCAGAAATGGAGAACAGAGTGGAGAGACCGTGGTGTAAACAGCTCGCTTCGTATGTTCAGAGGAAGCAATTTTCGGAGGATTTGTCGTTGTTGCGGAAGTGGAAGAGCTCGGAGTCAAAGGGGCTGGAGAGGATCTGAGAAGGCGGAGATGTCGGCGTCTAAAATTTTGAGGGAGGAGATAGGGGAGGTGAGATCGGCGTGTCTGAGGGATTTTGGGTTGCGGAGCTCAACTTGGGTGAACTGGTCCTGAAGCCAGTGGTCGGAGATGAGGACGCCGACGAACGTCGATATTGTCGATGGTTGAAGTTTGGATTTGTGGGTTTTGAGGATGATTTTGGCAGTGGTTGGCAGAGGTGGGAAGAAGATGGGTTTGGGGGTTTTGAGGGTTTCTGAGGTTGACGATGAAGAGAGGAGGTTAGGGTTTTGAGGGGGATTTGGGGAAGATGAAGGGTGACGCTAGCGGAGGAGGTGGGGATGCATTGGCAGTCGGGAGTGGTGGTGGTTGCAGTGGTGGTTTTTCGGAGAAGAAGCGGAGGTTGGGGAGTGCTTTTGAGGTTGAGGATGAGAGAGTCGGGGAGGATGGTGGGGCCCGCACGAAGTTGAACACAGTGGCTCGGATACCATATTGTTACAGGTCCAATCCAACCCGGTGGTGGATCTTTCCCGTCGTCGTCGCTACCATTGTTGGCGGTTGCGATGATAGCCATGAAATCAAGCACAAAAGGGAACAAAAACAAGGAAGAGAAATTGGAACTAAACTTAAATATCAATTCATATTCATTCAACATAAACTTCATACCAAAAGCCCCATCTCAATATTATTTGAATCGGACAGAAGAAATTTGGTTTAAACCTCATATTCATTCAATTTGGTTTAAGAGCAACAGAAGAGACTAACAGCAGCACGAAGAATTAAGATGGTATAACTTCGATTCAATGAACCGGAATGAGACATAACCATGCTACTGGAGCAAATGGGAGCCTGTGGCTTAATTCTGCTGTTCGGTTGCATAAAACAATTAACAACCTGAACTGAACAATATCCATAAGTTTATGCAAGTATGAACCACCCTTCCAGCTAACGATGATACAGCCTCGCAAACAATCATTTCAACCATTCCAGAACTCAAACTCTATGCCATTACAAGATTAAGCAGGATTCAAGTATCATAACAACAACTGAAACAGCAGAAAATGGCAACTCTATACTAAAGCCTTTGTCAACAAAAATTAACAGCAATTTTCTACATGAAATCAGGCATCCACCAGGAGCAAACAGTACATAGCCTAAGTTAATGTTGGCACACTACAAGGAGAAGTACCCCTACCCAAAACCATTAAAATAAATTCACTGGGAAGCATGGAACTTTTAATTACGCCACCAAGGGCCGCAGATATACAAGATTATTTTGAAGCTCGCAAAATACAGCACTGCATTTGACATGGAGCAGGATTCATCAGGACTTCACATATTTCTCCAAATACGCCTACATTCAAGAGAAAAGCAAGTTAGTCATTTACCAAGGATAGACAAAAAATACAATGATCTTGGAATAGGCATTGAAAGATAAGAGATAATACACTTCAGGCGGAAGGATAATTATCAAGTCGATGGCAGATCACGCAAGAATTAAGCTTAAATAACATGACTTTCACGTGAGGGGAAAAACAAAAAAGAAAGTACATAAAGTACATTCCATTATTGCACAATCTAGGGTATTAATGGGATTGTTTTTGCTATTGAAATGATGAATCGGGTGAAGTCGTTCTGTGTAAGAAGACTGTAAGTCAGCAACGCCTGGAAGTGAAAATAGTCGCCCTACCATCACTCTCAAACCCACTACTACAGTGACGAAAGTCACTTAGCTGAAGACAGAACTGACATCATGGGGTTACAGCTGCGAGCGTAATGAGAACCTCAGGACAATCGGATGGCTGCTGTGATAGTTTGACATAGGAAAGGAATGGGTTTGGCGATTGGAATAAAAAGAAAAGTTTAGGCAGCAAGCTAAACCTCCATTCCAATTTCTAATTGTGACATTGTGTTTAAAGTCAAATATGGTATTTAAAGAATAATTGTATGAATGTTAAAACATTCATATGAACAATTAGCTAATACAAATTCCCTTCAGAAATATATGAAAAAATAAATTCCATTCTCAGAAATTAATACACATTATTAGTGAAAATTTTAGGGACTCCAGGTTATAAACTGCAAATATACCCCTGAAGTTTATTTTTCAACACTTCTCACCTCCAACCTTTACAATGTAAGTGTTTTGCACCCTTTTATACCATTATATAGGGATATATGCTTAATTGCCCGTACATGCATCATCTTTGAGGTTATGATAATTTTATCTTTTCCTTTTAGTCTTCTCTAAGTACAAAATTTTGGAAACTTAATAGACATGTCTAAAGGATAAGGCATTAATTACATCGTGTAAAAGTGAGCCTCAAGAATGAACAATTTTACTACTTACACAGAGCAAGTAGTGTATATAATAAGCATAAAATATAACTATATAAGAGGTACAAAGTGCTAATTAGTTGAAAGTCCTCAGTGAAAAGCATTGGAAAATAGATGTTAAAAACTTTTCCTATGAAACTTCAGAGGTATATCTCTATAATTACATACATATGTACTAAATAGATTGGATGTAAAACGAACTACTTGACTATAATAGTTAGCAAATAAGACGGTAAAGCAAAATTTAGAAATCTGAAATAACTTAAAATCTTAGAGAAACAAGAAACTCTTTACCTGCACAAGCCTAGTAAGTTTAGCTTTTGAGTGCAAGAAATAAAGATCAGTCTTCTCTTGCGTCTGAGGGATGCTCTGGCTCTGCGTTGCACCAGTTACCTTCTCAACCACTTTCTTCACAATCGTTTTGTGAGCTTCTTTGCTCAAGTGACCGTCTTTCCACTTGGGCGTCAACACATCCTTCACAAATTCCACAACAGCACACTTGAACATCTTCATTGCCTTCACATCTTTACTTTGTTTACCCTCCCCATCTGCTTTACGATCTGCAGCCACACCATCATCCTTTTCTTTCTTGTTATCGACCGTTTCAGCTTCATTGACTTCCACTTTCACCCCTGATGCAGCACCTTTTATGGGAGGATTGCCATCCTTAGTATCGGTTTTTGTTTCTGCTTCCTTAATTGTAGAATCCTTATGATCAAACCCAGGAGGGAGGTTGTTATTATCAATATTCTGTAGCTCCATGTTTCGGGATTTAGTATCAGGCTGAGATATTGGTACCAATCCAGGAGCAATTTGAGCGCTCCCAAAAAATTGAGCTAAAGATGCTGAAAGATTTGTTATTTGTGCAGCCTGCTCGCTAGTCACAACCTTCTGGCTGATGGAAGTATCAGGATTTACTTGCAAAGGTTGCTCGTTCAAGTTAAGGTTGTCAGACACGGGGGCTTGCGGGGCTACATTCAAAGTCTGCCCATTAAAATTGAAGTTTGGTTGGTTTTGTCCATTTAGGGGAGCTAATAAAGGAAGATTCAGAATTTTTCCACCAAGATCAACACTGCTTGTTGGTAGCTGAGGAAGAATGTAATTCTGCTGGGTCTGCCCTAGTTGAGGTGGAGGAAGCATGGGCATATTTTGCATGGGGATAGGAGTCATGAAAGGAAGCTGCTGGATATTTTGAGGCAGCGGAAATATGGGTTGCTGCATTTGTCCATTCAAAGGGATTGGAGGAACCAACTGAGGAATTTGTGCATTTGTAGGAGCAGAATTCTGTGGTTGTATAGGTTGGCTAGCAACATAGAACTGATTTTGATATATATTGCTTTCAGTAACCAGTGGTAGAGGTGGTTGAGGTTTTATGCTTATTGATTCATCAACCCAAGAGTTGTTTTCATTATTGCCCGTCCACTGAGAGGATATATTGGATACATCAATAATTGCTGTCTTATTCCTCTGATTCAGGTCATTCCATGATGACTTGCTACTTTCATGTGGGCCCACAACGTCGTGAGAAAATCTGCAAGCCTCGCCCTTTCGGCACTGGCCATCAACAAAGAACTTGCACAGGGTAGCCCTCACTGGCCGACGAGGAGGCTCTTCATCATAGGTCCTCGATCTGGCTTCATGAGAGGCATCATGATGCACAAATCGACACGATGAACCTCTTTGGCACCGACCCTTCGAGAAATCATAGCATGCAAGAGGTGGCCTGTCGTTCTTAGAGGAGAATCTTTCTCGTAGATAATCGCTCTGCTTGCTCGAGTCGAAGAATCTTCGTCTGTCCCCTCTACCTTGATGTGCATCTGACATGCTTTCTCGTGGATGATCGCTCTGCTCCCTGGAATCGGGGAATCTTCCTCGGTCTCCTCTACTTTCATATGCATCTGACATGCTTTCTTGTGGATAATCGCTTTGCTCCCTCGAGTCCGGGAATCTTCCTCTGTCTCCTCTACTTTCACTGGCATCTGACAAGCTTTCTCGTGGATAATCACTCAGCTCCCTTGAATCCGGGAATCTTCCCTTGTCTCCTCTACTTCCACGTGCATCTGGCATACTTTCTAGTGGATTCGGCTCCCTTGAGTTGGGGAATCTTCCTCTGTCTCCTTTACTTCCACGTGCATCTGGCGTACTTTCTAGTGGATTCTGTTTCCTTGAGTCGGGAAATCTTCCTGTCTCCTCTACTTTCACGCACATCTGACATGCTTTCCCGTGGATAATCACTGTGCTCCCTCGAGTTGGGAAATCTTCCTCTGTCTCCTCTACTTTCACGTGCATCTGACATGCCACTGTCATAATATCTGGAGGATTGGCGTCGACTGTTGTCATGAAGGAAACGACAGGCATTGCCTCTTTCACACCGACCTGCTGCATAATTTCTACATGGTACAGGTTGTGCACCTCCTGTTCGATCTCTAACTCGTCCTCGTCTTGAAGCATAGGGTGGACTTCTGCTCCTGTACCTGTATGTAAACCGTATAACAATCAGAAAAACTGATACTTTAACACTAGTTGACTAAGTATTGCATTGGAGAGTTCAAAAGTACTTGCTAGGCTTTAAAACAAGCGTTAAAATTAATTAAAAGTGCGATGAACCAAAAGCACTTTCCAGATTGTGAGGTCTCCTACTTTTTCTCACATTTTAGCTAGGGTACATTTTGTTTACGGCAATACCAAACAATCATAATAGAATTATTTTGAATAGTCAATGACTCAATTAACACAAAAATTAAGAGGAAGTTTTCAGAAATAAACTAAAAAGGGTCGTTGAGATGCAATATGGTTCTCACCTCTCTGGGTCTCGCCTTAAACCATAGGAAGAGCTCCTGCTTCTGCTCCTGCTCCTACTCCTGCTCCGGCTCCTATTCCTGAAATTTGCAATAACCAAACACCACACAGAAAGTAACAACCACTGGGCACGTAATTTAATCATGATTGCAAATATTACAATTTATCAATCATTTGTCACATCTAAAGAAATCATTTAGGATATTGGCAATTTATAAATCATTGGTTATATCTAAAGAAGACAACCTTTAGGATTATTGCAAATGATTAGGCACATAAAATTCTCCTAAGAAAATGTGTTCTGCTTTGGGTCTTTCATATAGAAGTGCAGAAAATACTAGAGGTTTAATCGATCCAGGCAACAGAAGCCAGCCTTGAAAGGATTCAAAAATTTAAAGAAAGAAAGGTGTGACAACATGTCGTTCCACAAGTAGCAAGTAGATAGAGTGCTTAAATGGTGGAAAGAGAAGAAGAATGGAGAGGAGTTGGCACCTAACAAGGTTTAAGTAGGAGTGTAAGAAATAGATGCAAATCCTTCCTTTTGAATTAGATACGGTCCATTTTCAACAACAAAAAGTACATTTCCTTTCATTATCAGCATCAACAGTTCAACACATAACCCTTATTTATTGTTCCTTGTGGGTTGAACAGGGCAACTTAATGGTGATTCAGACTCTACAAAAGTGAGAAGTTTGATCAGATTCCACCTATGTTACGAGATAACAAACGGATGCTTCACTGCTTGGAAGATTCAAAGATTACCATATCTTCTGAGAGGGCAATCAACCATCAAACTGGATCATCAACAAGTGTCGCGTGCTCAAGTTCGCTAGATTGTAGTAGATGTGTGTATTTACTTGGAAAAATAAACATCAACTAAAAATTAAGAACTAAACAATCATCTGCTAATTTGTTTCCTAATTTGAAGATTTTGAGATCATAACCAAACCCATTTTCTTTCCCACTGTGGATGGATGAATCTTTTTCCTCGTCAAATATTTTTATCACAAAAATCAAAGTAAATACCTGTAAGACCTGCTCCTACTTCTTTTAGGCGAGGTAGGACTCAGTTGCCTCTGTACATTACTGCCTGGAGATAGACTTTTACCATAATTCTGCTCAAGTCCTTTATCCCTTCCCTCTCTTACTCTGCCGAAATCATTGCCTTCTTCTCTATCACGGTTTGCATCTAAATCAGGAAGTTTTGGAAAATGAGTACTTTGAAATTCAGTTATTGGTATATGAGAGAACTCTGTAATCTTATCAGCCATGTCATAATCTGTACTCATCATAGTAGGCTCATCTTTGATCTCAGATGGAAGGGATGAGTTCTCTCTATTATCATCAAGTATTGAATAATTCGGTTCTGAGTCTGACACAAATTCATTGGCAGAACCAACTGCTTTCGTTGGAGGTTCATCAGTTTGTGTTATTGAAGGTTCTTGAGGTTCTTCCACCACATCCCACTTTGATCTTCGTCTTCTCGTATTCTCAGTCATTCTCTTTTCTTGAAATGGGAGCCACAAAATGAAATATAATGCACTCAATCTAATGTCTTTTAGGCATTTGTGGCTGACTGCTGAATATTTCTCAGATCATCAAGGATTGCCTAGCAGAACCAAAAAAACACTTTAAATCAAGATAGCAAAGTAAAACAATATCAATTTACTGCTAGGAAATTTTGAAAAAGAATAAGCAGCTCTTGCAAGAAAAATTGAAAAAAATGAATTAGCAGCTCTTACATAATGTCATTTTTAAGTAATATATGAGTGCCAAAGATCATAGCCAGTATTTTCATGAGTAAGGGCTATGATAAGTATTCATGTATCAATTTCATTTCATCATTTTCAAGACGCTATAACATTCATCACAAACTGAATAGATTAGAAGGAATAGAGGAGATATTTTTGATCAATTTAAATTTAATTGAGAAGCAGTTGTTCTTGCATAAGCTGTACATAAAATGATAGAAAAAACAGTGTAGACTCTCCCTCTATATGCAATGTTGTATCCTATGAATAAACAGGAAGATTTCCATAAGGAGAAGGAAAATGTCTTCGCAACTTTTCAAATATATATATATATATACTAGATTTGCCTGTGGGCACGTGTCTACGGCACGTCTTCAGAACGATACAACATATGAAAAGCCTTGTAAACAGTAAATCAACAATTATGTACTCAAGTTTGAATAGTATGACAATAATTAGTTGTAAATAAAAGTCCATAGAGAGAGAGAGATAAATAATTAAATAAATAAAGGAGTGTTTTGGGGGGGGAATTTGAGTTTGAGTTTTGGGGGAAAACTTTTTTTTTGGGGGGGGGGGGGGGGGGGGGGGGATGGGTTTTTGAGATTAGATCTGGGCCTTTGATTTTGGGGGGATTGAAGGAGAGCCACTTGATAGCTTTCTTTGTGTTTTATTATATAGATATATATAGGATAAAAGGGATATGAGCAACTTGCTCACTTAGTAAATGAGCAACTGATAAGATGACATGCATGTGATACATTGGATAACTAACCATTTTTAAGATTTTCCAATCACACACATGCCACATCATCAATTGCTCATTTACTAAATGAGTAAGTTGCTCATACCTTTTTTCCCATATATATATATATATATAAGCAATCTTCCATTGCAAACGCAAATGTTGTGCAAACGCATGCAAACCACTGGCAATGACGGGTTAAGTGTTTGCACAGTTTGCACGCGTTTGCACAACATTTGCGTTTGCAATGGAAGATTGCTCATATCTATATAATAAATTACAAAGAAAGCTATCAAGTGGCTCTCATTCAATCTCCCCTAAAACCAATGGCCTAGATTGATTCTCACAAAACATATTTTTCCGCTGAAAATTTCAAACCCCAAAATTAAATTTTTCTCCCCAAAACTAAAAAACTCATTACTTTATTACTATCTTTCTCTCTTCTCTCTTCACTTTTTCATATTTCTCTCTTTCTCTCTCTCCCTCTCTCTCTCCCATTCTTTCTTTATTTACTTAGAAATTTAGATTTTAAGATTTCAGGTTTGTAAAATTTTCAGAATTTTTATGCTTTTTTTATTGCACATGTTATATTGAAAATAGCAAATATCTCTTCAACAATTAAATTTCATCATTTTCCACACTTAAAGTTCTAAGAAGTTGGATTTTACACCCTCATTTATAAAATTTTTTTCAACATATAGTAATAGAAACATGGACTTTTATTTACAACTAATTATTATCATACTATTCAAACTTGAACTATATAATTGTTGTTTTACTATTTACAGGGCTTTTCGTGTGTTGTATTGTTCCTAAGACGTGTCGTAGGCACGTGCCCACAGGCAAATCTAGTATGTATATATATATATATATATATATATATATATATATATATATATATATATATATATATATATATATATATAAATATATATATATATAAGCAATCTTCCATTGCAAACACAAATGTTGTGCAAGCGCGTGCAAACCACTTAACCCGTCATTGGCAATGACGGGTTAAGTGTTTGCATGTTTGCAACGGTACAATTAGCATTGGTATAAATACCCGAAACCCGGATCCGATCCGGACCCGACATTGGACCGGAACCGACCCAGCCTATCCGGGTCCGGATACTAAAATAGGACCCGTTGTACTTTCAGGTCCGGGTCCGGGTCCGCTCAAAAGAGACCCGACTTGGACCCGGACCCGGACCCGTTTAAAAAAACCCAAAAAATCAACATAAAAATAAATATTCTATCCTCATCCCTCCCCTCCTTCTTCCTCAATTCTAAATCGTCCTCTTCCAAACCCAAAACTCATGCATTTTTCTTCTCTTCTCTATTCTAAATCCTCCACTCGCCGCCTCCGCTCGCCGCTCACACTCCCGTTCATACCCGAACGGGTATGAATATTTTAATTGGACCTGGACTCGGAACCGGATCCGGTCCTCACGGGTCCGGCTCCGGGTCCAATTTTTGGACCTGTAGGGGACTGGGTCCGGGTCCGGGTAGTGAAGGACCCGACCCGTTACCAATGCCAGCTACAATAGCGTTTGTAATGGAATAAACCTATATATCTATATAATAAACACAAAGAAAGTTATCAAGTGACTCTGCTTCAATTCCCCCAAAATCAAAGGCCCATATCTAACCTAACAAAACACATTCCCCCCCCCCAAAAGTTTCCCCCCAAAACTCAAATTCAAATCCCCCCATAGGCCATAACAACTCCTTTATTTATTTAATTATCTCTCTCTCTCTCTCTCTCTCTCTCTCTCTCTCTATATATATATATACACTTATGGAAACATGGACTTTTATACCCCAATTTATAATTATTGTCAACATATACTAATGAAAACATGGACTTTTATTTAAAGCTAATTACTGTCATACAATTCAAACTTGAGTTATATAATTGTTGATTTACTATTTACAAGGCTTTTCATATGTTGTATCGTTCTGAAGACGTGTCGTAGGCACGTGTCCACGGGCAAATCTAGTATATATATATATATAGGGTAAAAGGGATATGAGCAACTTGCTCACTTAATAAATGAGCAATTGATAAGATGACATGCATGTGATACATTGGATAACTAACCATTTTTAAGATTTCCCAATCACACACATGCCACATCATCAATTGCTCATTTACGAAATGAGCAAGTTACTCATACCTTTTTTCCCCATATATATATATATATATATATATATATATATATATATATATATATATATAATCTTCCATTGCAAACACAAATGTTGTGCAAATGCATGCAAACCACTAACCCGTCATTGGCAATGACGGGTTAAGGCAAAACACATAACCTAGCAGGTTAAATATATATATATATATATATATATATATATATATATATATAATACGACCAATCTTCCATTGCAAACACAAATGTTGTGCAAATGCGTGCAAACCACTTAACCCGTCATTGGCAATGACGGGTTAAGGCAAAACACATAACCTAGCAGGTTAAATAGTTTGCACGTTTGCAACGCTACAGTAGAGTTTGCAATGGAATAAACCTATATATATATATATATATATATATATATATATATATTTGAGACGAATATGTGAATGATGTCTGTTGTAACCATTTCCCCATCTAAACCGACCGTTAAAGGTCTATGGTTCAACTGATCTAAAAGTAAGATAATGAGTGTGAACCAACAGTATATTTTAGGCTAACATGTAACAAAAGCATCTTTAAGATTGCTATCTATAATAGGGATCTGGGTGCTAGTGAGACTTGTTGGACAAAGAGCTCATGAAAGAAAGGAGGCAAATTGCATGACCAATATTTCTATCCCAGAAGGGCCAGAACGAAACTACAAAGAAAAAGAAAAACAGAATCTGCTAAAAATTATTTTTGGACCCTCCAAAATCTCAATTTTAATTGTTCATCTTCCATATTATTTAAAATTTGAAATTAAACTATTGAAGAACATGATACACTTGTATTAACCAAACATTGAAAACTCGATTTTGGCCTCTGACACTTCAAGACAAGTTGGTTTTGTATTTCATTACTCGTCTTCCATATTATTTAAAATTTGAAATTAAACTATTGAAGAACATGATACACTTGTATTAACCAAACATTGAAAACTCGATTTTGGCCTCCGACACTTCAAGACAAGTTGGTTTTGTATCCTCCGACACTTCAAGACAAGTTGGTTATGTATTTCATTACTCGTCGGAAGTTTCATTTCTAGTTTTGGTTTTAGAGATGAATACAGTGACATGAATCTGTATGCATAAAAGTGTGGATGCAATGTATATAATTTCCATATAATAAATTATGTCGATGGATGTGAGCAAGTCTGTGGGGAATTAAAGGTGGCTCCATTTGGAGATAAAACAAGCAAGAACCGGCTGAGATGGCTTCAATATGTGATATAAGTACACAATTTTTGGTTCAATGGAGCAGAATCTCAACATAAAACATCCACAGAATATCAAAAGCACACTGCTATCAAGAATTCTGAGAACAACAAAAACATCATGAAGACAATTTTTTTGTTTAAAATACGAGTGTAAAGTAATATTACAAGATGGTTACTGAAAAAAAGGAAGAAGAAACAAACAAAAAAATATAGAACTGTTACAGATGAAGTACTCTAGCTATGGGCTTCCATCATTTATCCATCCTCAAAATTTACAATTCCTAAATGAGCAACCCCAAAAGCAATTTTCCACGTTCTGTAAATTTAGTGATGCTGGAATGTATATTTTTGGCAATGTTGTCATGTCCCTTGTCCGAAGTGTAGGCTCGTTCTACGACTTGTAATCAGCATCATCTTATCATCTTACTTCCCTATGCAGGAGATTTACAATAAAATAATAGAGTCCGATTTTTCCACAGGAATAACTCTGATTATCTTCACTAAACACCTGATTATAGCAATTCATTGGACCAAATCACCCTAATTTCCTGCTTATAAAAACCAAAAACGAACTCAATTTCATCTTGATCAATACATATGCAAAGTTTATCTTGTTGCTGCCATTTGAAACTTTCGCTCTGTGCTTGTTTAGTGCTCTTGCATTATTAATCTTTCAAAAATCACTAGCTAGTAAAATCCTTCGATATTAATTCAAATTGCAACGGTCTTTGCATAAGTAGCATTCTATATATCCACCAAATCCTGCATAGGACAAGAAAGATAGCTCCATCAGCCCTAAGAAATCCCGCGAAAATCAAATGATGTTTCCTTCATTGCCATCATAAATTTCTTCTTATGGAGTAAACTGGACAAAATACGGGCTTAAATTTTGGGTAATCTTTCCTCTTTGGAGATATTCACGTAAAATATGGAAATTGATGTAGACATTCAAATATGTTCCTAAAGTTCTTCAGACAGATTTCTAATATTAGATACTATAGCTATTCCCACAACCCAACCTATTTTATGTCCCTATGGCTAACTTCCAAAAGGATAGATTAAATTACAACATTTAAATATTTCGCATTACAAAAATATAATACAGACCGGTAATTAGTAAACCAAAAAACTATATATAGGATTCTTGAAGCAAGCATGTAATCATCAAAAAGTCAGACTGTAACAAAGGTGATCCACTCAATATGACCGAATAAAAAGCTAGATCTAAATAAGCAGAATTAAAAGGTAATCATAATATTTAGGACTAGGTAATAAGTGAACAAATTTTGTTTGTATGGCAACAAAGAAACGAGATGATATCTTACTTGGACAGCTAGTCGATAACAATTACCTTAACTCGATCATGGTTCCCAAGCCAGAATAAAGGAGTATAGTTGAATCAGAGAGTTTGTACGCAACAGGATCTTTATGATATGAACCTTAACGAGTAGGACTGATGTATCAACAATAATAGGAGTAATATAATCCTGTTGAAAAATAGACAAAGACTATATTTAACTTAAGATGAACATGGATTTAGGCAATAACAGACAATAGCACTCAACATAGCACTCGACAAAGCTCGATGTAGAAGTAACAGCTGCCCCTATTAATTTGGAATAAATGCCCTACATGGTGGCTGTAGATTTGCAATCTTCTCTAAAAACTTTTCAAAATAAAATAAGAAAGAACAACATAATCACATGTTAAATAACCCTGGCAGGGAAACGATGAGTTGTGCTTAACGCTTGATACTCAGAGTAAACATACATTGGCAACAACTTTCAATACCAATCACTTGGGATTATTTATTTTATGACACGAAAAGAGCCAATCGATGAGAGAAAAGGCATTCTAGCACGCATGCTCTTCTTTCTATTCTAACCCTGCTTTAACTTGTGCTTGGTTTGGGTCTAAATTCAAGATTGTAAACTCAGATACTTTAAGTCAACTGGTTTTTTTCGTAAAACTATGTACCTAATGAAAACAAGGCTATGAATACACCAAAGTTGTCATCATTGAATACTCAAAACAAAAGGATAACATTAAAAATTTGAAAGATTCAGTTGTCCACCCTTACATACATTACAGTATCGCATACAATCATCTCATTCAACCAACAGAAAACAATCAAATTCACAACCTAAATATAAACTTCGAGGTAGACTAATAGTATCATTCACCCTAAAAACCCACATGAATCACACATGAGCATCATTCTAACATTAATTTAAACAGTTCATACCATCTTGAGATAACAGAAAACCCATTAGATAATTTTCTCAAAAAAGGGTTCTTTTCGCGATGTACCCTACATTGCATTATCACATGCATCGTATCATACAACCAACACAAAGCAGTCAAACGCACAACCTAAACATAAAGGTAGACTAAGGGCATCAGTGTCTAAAAAATTCACATGAACACCACGTGAAAGTGATGGTGACCCTAATGGTAATTTCAACGGTTTGTACTAAACTGAAATAGCAAATCATACGTTAGTTGGTATTTCCCACAAAAAAAAAACATTAAAAGGTAGGGTTTTCTATCTTGCAATTTAGCCTACATTTACATCATCATATAACTAACACAAAACAATCAAATTTAGTCAAATTTATAGCATCAAATAGTGAACTAAAACATACTTAACAAACCAAATCAAACAAACATGGGAACCTCAAAATCGATCCAAAAATCGCACCTTTTAGGGTTTCGCGAGAAGAGGATGAGGAGTACGACGGCGCGGATGAAGACGGAGACGGCGATCGAATAGGATGAAGAAGACGAAGACGCTTCTTGGATACTTCTATGGATTTTGATTTGATCTGAAAATTGGGGGTTAGGGATTTGAGATTGGGATTTTATATTTTATCGGAGAGGATTATTTGGATAGACCCCTGTTCTCAAATTATACTTGTTGACTTTTGTAGTCCAAACTAAGTTTACCCGTTGACACGTGCTACGGCACGTCTTCGGAACAATGCAGCTTTTTTGATTATATAAAATAGTTTTAGAGGTCCAGCAAATTAATCGAAGTAGCAAACATAGAGCAAAAAACATATTATATGATTTTTTTAGTTTTTTCTAAATTATTTTAAAAGTTTTTAAATTTTTTATTTTTTTTAGTTTTTAAATTTTTTATTTTTTTTTTTATTTTTTGAATAGAAGAAAGAAGGAGAGAGAGAGGAAAAATAAATAAATATAGGAGTTGTTCTGGGTAGGAGATTTGAATTTGAATTTTGAGGAGAACTTTTGGGGGAAAAAATTATGTTTTGTAAGGTTAGGTCTGGGCCTTTGATTTTTGGGGGATTGAAGGTGAGCCACTTGATAACTTTCTTTGTGTTTTATTATACTAGTAATTTACACGTGCGTTGCACGGCTTAATAAATACATATTTTTTTTAAAAGTAAACATTCAGGCACGTGTGTTGCACGGGTTGGTTTTCCCATTATCTCTACTACTATAATGGGAGAAGGCCTTTGTCCTTAACCCAACCCGTGCAACGCACGTGTAGATAAATTTTTTCTTTGCCCTTTTCATTCCTCCTAATTTTTCCCCACGTGCTGTGCACGTGTATAATACTAGTAGTAGTAGAGATAGATGTCCAAATCATTAAACCATACCAAATTTTTGCGAGTTTGCAAAAAAACCATACAAATATTTTATTTATTTTATGCGATGTTATACTATCAAACAAAATTTTCATCAAAAAAAAAAAAAAAAAAAATCATCAAAAATACTATCAAACAAAATACGCGATAATGTACAAGAAAATCTAGAATTACCTTCTGAGTTATCTAGTTTGGTAATATATACTCATACAATATATATTTTTTTTCATTTTTTTTCTTACATGTTAATCGGGGGTCTTGCTTAAAAAAAAAAAAATACTCAAGCTTCTTCTAGTTTCCTTAAATAAAGAACATTTAATTAGAGTTAGATAATTAGATATAGCTAATTATATAATGTATTAAAAACGCATGTGCCTTAAAAAATTGATACAGAATCAGTCACCTGGTCGCATGTAGCTACTTTTTTTATGGGAATGGCAAACGAAACCTACTTTTACTCGATAATATAACAAATCGCAAAAAAATATATATGGGCATGTGTTGCTGCTGATTTCGGGTGTGAGAGCAAACAGATGAATTTGTGGGTTCTTTGAGGAAAACAATAAAGCGAGCTTGTTGACCTTCACCGACATGTTGACTTATTCCTTGTCGCTGCCACGAACTTACACAAGGTTCGATACGCCAGGATGGATTCCGGCGACGAACCCTCCGACACTCTTGTCAGTAATATCGAGAAAATGATTTATCTCTACTTCCCCCTGTTTTTTGGATAAGATCTAGAATTTAAAGCGTTTCATAGAGATAACTATGAATTTGAATTACTTTTTATCCATTTGGGTTGGTTTGTAACGGGTTGCTACCCATACCCAGTAGGACAGATCCATTTATGGGTTATTGAGCTTTGAAGAAAGACCCATTTCCCAATTCAGATCCCTTCGTAGGTGAAATTACCATTTTGCCCCTGAGCGCTTTAAGATTCGTGCCCGATTTGAACGGTCCCGATTTGGTTTTGTTTTTAGCCATATCAGTATGGTTTCCTACAAAGTTGCGAAAATTGTTCATGGTTTACTTAAATTGTCCAATTTTCTTAACCTTTTTTACCCAAACAATGTGGACTAAGAGCATCCCCAATTGTTTTTGCTATTTTGGCAATTTGGCAAAATAGAAAATGGAAAAATAAGGGTTTTGCTACAGTCGTCGTTCGCTATAATTTGGCAAAAAAATGAAGAAGAAAAAAATTGGACGGAACATGTTATTCCGTCAGAATTTGGTGTTTTTTTAATGTTTAAAATGATTTTTAATTAGGGATTAAATGGTAATTAGTTATTAAAAATTTATTAAATTAATGATTATTCAATTAATGACTGTCTTGAACCATGATTAAGTAGGATATTTTGAGATTTAGTGGGCTTTGGTGGGACGGGACATGTTATCCCGTCCAATAAATTTTAAGTTTCGGATGGACGAAACATGTTGTCTTGTCTGATCTCCTTAAAACATAAAATAAAAATATGAGACGAAACATGATGTATTGTCTGCTATATTTAGCAATTGCCAAATTTGTTTATCAAATATGTGAAACTACTATTCCTCGATTGCTAAAATTTGGCAAATTTGACAAATTTGGCAAAATAGCAAACGATTACAACGCTCGTTTCTCAAGTTTTTTGCCATTTTGCCAAAATAGAGAACGATTGGAGATGCTTTAACAAGATATATAGATCTATAGAGGGTGAATTGCACAAAAACATCCCATTTTAGAAGGTTTGAAAGCTAAACCATCTCTTTTATTTTCATAATCAATGAGACCCTTATTGAAGATTCCTAAAAATGATAGCATTCCCGCATAAATGTGAGGGTCGGAGTAAAGATTCTCGAAAATGTTGGATTAACATGTTTGCTATAATACATTGCATTCCTTTGAATCTTTGTTATTGCAATTTCTTATTAATTTTTTAATGTGTTATCTTATTATAACTATATATTAAGCTAATGGGTCTACCCCTTCTTCCCTTCCTCTATTACGAAATAAAGATAAAAGAGCACAAAATATGAAAATATCATTTAAATTAACATGTGTGGTTTGCACGTTTTCATAAAAAAACAAAGGAAAAAAAAACAAATCCTCCTCAACCACGATCTCAACATCTCCAACTTGCAAAACCCTCCCCAACCCTCCATCTCACCTCCGACGCTACCCCCTCATACGCGGCCATCCACCTTTTCGACGCACCCCATTGCCGCCCTCAACGATAATCCCTCCGCCTACGCCACCTACGAACTGTGTCGCCGACCTCACCAACCCTCGAACCCACATACACATCCACCTCGACCTATATAATCCCCCACCTCACCTCCAACCTTGTCCCCTCCTGCATGGCCCTCCCCAAACCTCGATGTCACCTCCGTCGTTGCCGTCCCCCATTCACCGCGCCGCCTCCTTCAGCTTTTTCGAATCACCGCATTCATTAAGCCAGTAAATCTGGTGGAATTAGGGAAGAGTACGGGTTGAATATGGGGATGACGGTGGTTGCGGATTCAATCATGAGATTTTGCAACGTTTATTCTGCTTTCTCCCTTTTTTATTGCCTCATGCATTTTTGAATAGAAAACAATTGAAAAAACTATAAATCTAGTACTTAATTTATAGAACTATGCTATAAATATGGTACTTAATTTCAAGAATGTGCCTCATCAATTGTTTGATGAAATGCCTATATAGCACACATGGTGTTTATAAAAAAGCTTTTGAGAAATTTTGCTTAACTAAATCAATTGTATCACATGTTGTATTAATATATGGAACCCTAATTTACTACCTGATTTCATTTTCAATTTCTAATTTGTATTTAATTTTGAAGTTTGGATTTGGGGAAGAGTACAAGTTGAATATGTGGATGATTGCGGTACCGGATCCAATAATGAGATTTGGTAAGGAGGGAGGTGATGAAGGACAGAGTGAGGCGGACGAAGAGGTGAAGAGGGGGACATCGCGGCGGTCAAGGATGACAAATATGCGGTATAGGAGGGAGGAATGCAGGGTGGTGTCTGAGAATGTGTGGATTTGGGAGGGGGAGGGGAGGGAGACGAGGGAGAGAATGAGGTGGGTCAACGCCTGGGTGTTGCCTTTCACTAAACTATATTACTGAAGAGATAATTTCTCCCATCTCTCTCATTTTTTTGGAGTTCCATATAATTTTATGTGTTTCTCATAATTATGTTAGTTTGTGCAGTTTGCATAGGGTAACTCTAGTTCTTTATTAATGTAAATCCTCGAATCTCATAGTTTTAGCGAGGAATAAAAACAATTTCCAACAAATAGATTTTGATTTTCATGAGGATCTAAAAATCATTTCAATAATATGATTGTCATTTACAAAATAAGGTAATTCAGGGGATAATTCAATATTCCCTTGCACATTCCTATGTACCAAATGCCCCTTATATCTTTTGTGTTTTTTTAGTTCTTCCCTATATAGCATATGAATATTCATGGAGTTTTTTCACACAAGTCTCCCCATAAAATATTATAATTACTTATAAGTTTTTCATAAATTGTTATTTTCATACTCGTCTCAATCAACTCCAAAAGCGATCAAAAGTGACCACACTGAAGTGTTATATTGTGTAATTTTTTATTCCTGAATCAAGTTGGAAGAAAATAATTTTAAATATAAGGGTCGACAATAAAATTGCAAAGGCAAAACGACTATTTTGAGGAGAACAATAGCATTCTCTACCTACATGTGTTTAAATGAAAATTATTTTAGTTAGGTCAAAGAGCATCCACAATGGTTTTCTATATTTGTCATTTTGCCATTATTTTGAGAAAAAATCGACTTCATCGGTTTGCTAAATTGCCATATTTTTGAGAAACTATATACAGTCGTTTCTCACATTTGAAAAATGAAATGAAGATTATCAAATTATAGGGGACGGAACATGTTATTCTGTCCCTGATTTTTTTTATTTAATTGGATCAAACGAAACAAGTTGTTTCGTCTGAAGTTTTTTTTTTTTATTTAAATGATCAGACGGTAAATGTTGTACCGTAAAAATTAAAAAAAAAAAAAACTCAGGCAGAACATGTTGTCTCGTCTTAAGCAAAAAAAATGCTTGGACTGGACAACATATCCTGTCCAATAAACCAAGATTTTTTGTTTGGGTTTAATTCTTAATCTAACCCTAATTAATTACCAGTTATCCTAATTAATTACCTACTTAATAATTTAATACTCTAAATCTACTGCTAATTGCTAGCTAACTTAATCTAATGTAGAATTACGATTTAAAAAATAAAAAATATTGAAGTGAGATGGTACATGTTGTCCCGTCTGCTAAACAAATTTTGACAAAATTATAGCAAAGAACCTTTGTAAAGAAATGATCAAATTGCTATTTCTCATTTTCCATTTTGGTATATTTTTTAGCAAACTGTTGTGGGTGTCTAAGGCTGATAACTTCAGTTTTTTTTATCTAAATATATAAATAGCAATTTATAGAGGACTGATGCGGTTTGTTTCTGGGAGACGTGTGGATGCACCAGGTGTGAGTTCGGACTCAATTTGTATTGAAGGAGAACGCTGCTTGTCAGACGACCCTCGGCGGACCGGGCGGAACTGGCGAGGGGCTCGGAATGAGGTGGACGCCTGGGCTCGGATCAGAGGGCAGGCTCGGATCCGAGGTCTCGTGTACCTGCAGACGGTCCTAAAACACCGGGGTTTATCCCGGCGGCGGACCCTCCGACGCTCTAGTCAGTCTCTGTGAGAGAGTAGCAATAACTAGTAAAATTTAGGTGGTAAAAGATTGGTTACCTGAAAAGGTGGGTGAGGGTCTAGTATTTATAGAGAATTCTAACCGGGTTCGGATCCGCTTAGGGGTCGGGTCTGAACCCGAAAGTCCATGGGCCTGACGTGGCAGGAGGCCCAGGGGGGTTAGGGCTGTCGTGGCAGTACCACAAGCGGTATAGGGCTGACGTGGCAAGGCCCTTGGTGGTATTTGGAGCTGACATGGCTGATCGGGGGGCTCCTGTGCCTCTGGGAGAATCCGATGGCCTATGTTGTGCCAGGTCATCTTCATCCTTTACCAGGCTGGGCGGAAGGCCTGTGGGGCTGTAGAAGATCGGGGGCCGAGGGCCACCGGGACGGGTCGGATACGAGGAGACCAGATCTGTGGGGGTGAACTTGAGGCTCGGCGCCGACCCTGTGGTGGCTCGAAGCCGAACCAGATTGTTGTTTTTACCCTTTTTGGGTGAGAGTTGTATTGGGCCCTGGTTGGGCCCCAAGCCATTTTTACCCTACCACACAAGCCCCCCACTCCTGCGGGGGTGCGGGAGCTAGCCGTGGAGGAGTGTTTATGGTTGTAGAAATGGGATGGCGAACCACTGGGCCTTCGTGATGGGGTTCTCCTGTTGTTAGAGCGATCCTCGAGCCGGTGAGGATGTATGGTTCGGCAAGGGTGATGGCGAGCCGTTGAAACTTCCTGAGAGGATGACCCTGGTGCTAGACCTAACCTCGAGCTTTCGGGGGATTACAGGTCGGCAAGGATGATGGCGAGTCGGTTGTGTCTTCCTGAGAAGATAACCCTAATTGCTTGACCGGACCTCGAGCTGGCGAGGGTTTATGGGCCAGTAAGGGTGATGGCGAGCCGTAGAGCCTTCCTGAGAAGACAACCCTGGTGCCAGACCTAACCTCGAGTTTTCGAGGGATTATGGGTCAGCAAGGATGATGGCGAGCCGGTGAGTCTTCCGAAGAAGATAACCCCGATTGCTGGACCAGACCTCGAGCTAGCGAGGGTTTATGGGCCAGTAAGGGTGATGGCGAGCCGTAGAGCCTTCCTGAGAAGACAACCCTGGTGCTAGACCTAACCTCGAGTTTTCGAGGGATTATGGGTCAGCAAGGATGATGGCGAGCCGGTGAGTCTTCCGAAGAAGATAACCCCGATTGCTGGACCGGACCTCGAGCTGGCGAGGGTTTATGGGCCAGTAAGGGTGATGGCGAGCCGTAGAGCCTTCCTGAGAAGACAACCCTGGTGCTAGACTTAACCTCGAGCTTTCGAGGGATTACGGGTCAGCAAGGATGATGGCGAGCCGGTGAGTCTTCCGGAGAAGATAACCCTGATTGCTAGACCGGACCTTGAGCTGGCGAGGGTTTATGGGCCAGTAAGGGTGATGGTGAGCCGTAAAGCCTTCCTGAGAAGGCAACCCTGGTGCTAGACCTAACCTTGAGCTTTCGAGGGATTACGGGTCGGCAAGGGTGATGGCGAGCCGGTGAGTCTTCCGGAGAAGATAACCCTGATTGCTAGACCGGACCTCGAGCTGGCGAGGGATTATGGGTCAGTAAGGGTGAGGGCGAGCCATAGAGCCTTCCTGAGAAGACAACCCTGGTGCTAGACCTAACCTCGAGCTTTCGAGGGATTATGGGTCGGCAAGGGTGATGGCGAGCCGTGGTGCCTTAGAAGGTTTGAGCGGAGTGGTCCGCCGGCTTTGCAGAGCATTTGAAGGCGCTTCGGGATCTGTGTGATGTTCCAATTTCCTAGGGGCATTAATGGCGCCGCCTAATAAATGCAAGTGGCGCATGGGCTTCCGTCGATTGGCTTTCCCAATGTCATAAAGGCCGGCCTATGGGGGAGGCTATAAATAGCCCTCCCCCTCAACTGGTCTGATCATAGCAAGGGTGGTCCATTGGCCATCAGAGGTGTCTGCTTCGGCGGACGTCTCTTTCTTGCAAAATTTTGTCCCTGAGTGTCGGAGAGATGGTTACTCGGCCGTCCGGATCTTCTCTTGGATCTGATGGCCCTGATACGGTAGCCAGATCTAGGAGAGATCAGGGCGATAGGGATAACGACCGAAATCCGGACCGGGGAATAAGGAGCCTCGGATTGGTGGTGACCTTGCCGTCCGGATCCTTTTTCGGGTCAGACGACCTTGACACGGTTGTTTGGCCCGAAAGAGATCAGGACGGGAGGGGTACCCACCGTAATCTGGACATGAGGCTGAAGAGACTCGGATATGCTGGGTCGCCTCCAATCTGCTTTCCGATAGGGTTCTAGGCGACGGTGGCTTCTCTCCCACCCTCGAACAATTCGGGGTTTCGGCAGTCGAGGCCGCAAGCCCCGAGTTGGTCGCGGGTGAAAGGGGAGCCGACCGAGCCCTGGAGCCCGGGGCGCCGGTCAGAGGACGGCGCCTTAAATCTTTAAAAAAAAATTTCCTGCCGAACACTTCATCCGAACCGACCTCTGTGCCTGGTTGCTAGCCTGGCACTGGGTGACGTCAGCAGCGCACGTCTCAAGGATGTGGCGCGATTTTCCAGGCGGCAGTTACACCTCAATCGGTGAACAGTAACTGCGGAAATCGAGGAGTCGCTTTTATCCTCTATAAATGCCTCCACCTCTCTCCCTATCACCTACTTCTTTCTTGCTTCTTTCTTTTTCAAAAAAATCTTCCAACACTTCAGCGCTCGGCTTGACTGTTTTAGCAGCACCGGCTCGTCAGTCCGAGGCAGTCAAAAAAGGTGAGTTGGTAAGTCTGTTTAGTTTAGGCACAAATGGACAGGGCTCAGTCTGGCTTGTCAGCGTCGACGTCTGGGGGGAGGTGAAGCCCGATCCACCATCGACGACGCGGGAGGAGCCCGCTCTCGAGGGGGAATTAGTTCATGGCAAGAAGCCTTCCGATTCGTCCTCGTGGGAGGAGTCGGTAGGCGAGGAGGAGCCGGTGTATAAAGTGAGGCCACTACGTTCCCGGTTCGTGGTGGAGAGTAGTGAGTCGGAGGAGGAAGGTGGCAGCCAGGATGAAGTCCAGATTCTCGAGCCGGCTCCTGAAGAGGAGGGTGCCCCCGAAGGGGGTGAAGCCGAAGGGGCTCGGATAGGAGGTCTGGGGCGATTATCAACCCCTTCACCGAAAAAAGCCAAGAAGAAGAGGGTTACGAAGGAGAAGGGGTCGAGGGTCGGCGGCTTGAGCCAGGCACCTGTTCAGCCCAAGCTGTTCCGTCGGTACCCCGACGACCTTTCTGATAAGGAGTTGTTTGGGGTCCAGCCGTCTTCGCCGAACCGGAAGAGGGTGAAGATGGACACGCTCCCGACCGTCTTAGGGGCCGGCGACTTGGAGACTTTTCAGTCGGCATACCATATAGGGTCCGGCTATGAGCTCATGTTGCCGAACTCTACTCTGCGCCCGACCGACCCCCTGCCTGCGTGGTACTGCGTCTTCCCTGTGGACGCTTTCATCTCTGGGCTGAGGCTGCCGGTCCACCCGTTTATTCGGGATGTGCTGAATTGGGCGGCCCTGGCGCCGATGCAGTATGGGCCAAACTCCTGGAAGCAGATCATCTGCTTTGTGCTGTTGTGTGAGGAGCTGAGGGTACCCCTCCTGCTGAACGTGTTCCGAGCGATGCTGATGATCAGCTCGTCGGGGGAGTCAGAGGGGGTTTATTACATCTCGCCTCGGAGTAGGGGGAAGGTTGTCCACGGTCACCCGGACTCTATCAAGGATTGGAAGAAAAAATATCTACATCCCATTCTTCTTCATTTTCCCTTCTTCTCTTCCTCTGCCTCCTCCACATCCGAGAGCAAGCAACGCCCAAGCTCCACTTCACATTCCACCTTCCAGCCAACGACTCCGCTTCTACGATCCCGTGAACCCCGAAAAAAATAACCCGACGCCGCGCCACCTTGTTGTTGTCGTCACTCACCGTTGCTACCGTTAGCTACCGTCTTACCGCCATCCTTACCGCCGTTGTGCCACCGTCCGTTGCCGACGTCGCTTCCTTCCGTGGTTAACACTACCACCGTAATCGTCACGTTATAAGGCAAGTACCTTGTACACTCTTTTTGTTCTCGTACAAGCATTTTCCTTTGACTCGTGGCAAGTAGTCTAGTCATCACTATATTTTATTGTCAAACTCTGTTCTAGTCACTTGTTCCGTGTTATATCAACTCAAGAGTGAACCGTTAACACATTTCGAATCGTGTTATCGAATATCGAATATTCAACCTTACTATCTCTAAATTTCTTGACCTTGCACTAAGAATTCGACCATGTTCCCAATACTGGATTAAATATTTTCTACGTAGAAATCGTAGCCCATCGAGTCCCGAATCCAGAACATCTGACGGTTTCTCAATCGGATGTATAGATTGTGAGATATCGCGATTTTAGTACTGACATATCACGAATTCCTGAACCTGCACGGGATTACTAACCGGCATCTCGTACTGAGAATTTGACCATGTTCCCGACACTGGATCGAAAAACTTTCTACATGAAAATCGTAGCCCTTCGAGTCTAGATATCCGAAACATCCAAAAGTTTCTCGATCGGATGTATAGATTGTGAGATATCGCAGTTTTAGTATTGTGACTCCGAATTTCCAGAATGCGCGCGAAACATCGAAACCAGCGAAGAATGAATTTGTACGCATCGCTACTGTCCTTAGAATGTATCGTGTGAATATGCGTTGGAACCAGGAGAGAGTCTAATTTCTAGAATCTCTGACGGAATCGGATTTGCTTTTCTGTAACAACGGAAAAGTGAATTTGAATGCAGATATGTCAAGTTGTCTAAAAATTCATCTTTACGGTTTTGCATATAAACCCATTACTTTTCATATTTAATGAACTGAGTATATTATTGTTCTTGTAATAATAACTTGCATATATAATAGGTTGATAGAATGTATTTTATACCACTTGATAATTCTATAATAACTACTCTCGATACATGTACCCGATATATCTCATGTCCATGATTACTGCCCTTAATATTTTCCTTGACTAAACTATTTGATTACACTGTTCCACTAGTCGTACCAATTGCATGTTCATAATTAATTATAAAAGAATAACAAGCCGGGGTTATAAGGGTACGACTTAATAGTGGACAATATAGGGGAGTATACTCGGAAGGGGGCCCGTGTTTCCCGAAATAGTGATTCTTGATTCTTGATTCTTGGTTACACAATTCTTGATTACATAATTATCGATTACATGATTCATGATTACATGTCTTGATACTATCACTGGAAGACCCGAGTACATGATCCTATAGAATTCACTACTTAAGTCTAAACGTCACATGATTGATATGCACCGAACTTGTGGTATGGGACACAGGATTGCGTGTATTAGATAAGTTAATAAAACAGATAAACTTGAGATCTTCACTAAGCATGATTCTTGATTGCAGGATTCTTGATTATATGATTCTCGATTACATGACTCTTGATTACATGACTCTTGATTACATGACTATTGATTACAAGACTCTTGATTACATGATTCTTGATTACATGACTCTTGATTACATGACTCTCGATCCTTGATTACATGATTATCGATTAACTGAGCCTAGGTTATCAATTGCTTATACCTTGAAGTCTAGAATACACTAATTACAGTTATTACTTGTCCCAGTTCTTTGCTTCCTTGTATATTGTATTTGCACCGTTACTTCTTGTTTCTTCCATGTTATATCTTGTTATATTACCCCTTTTTCTGCTTGTTGCTACTTACTGCCCGAAACTTGCTCTAACGGGAACTTTTCTATTTTTCTTTGAGTTAATGATTATACAGGTACTGATGGACCAGATGAGCAGACTCTCTAGATGATCGTTGCTGCTTTGTTACTACTTCATGTTGTTTTTCTTTCAGTCGCTATTTTATCTAGTTGTTATAGCGAACTGCTTATCATATTATTTTAATTCTGGCACCTTGTACTCCCGGGCATTTTGACCCGATGTTGATGTATTATCTAGATGATGGTTATTTTATTTTCAGCTCATGTGATCATTATATTTGTCTGCGTAAATGTGTTATAAATATCTTGTTGAGCTTATAATTGCACAGCTTATGGATGATGTATATCATTCGCTGGACCTCAGTTGCGTGCCTGTATTTCCATATAGTGGGAAGCGGGGCGTGACAGGTTTTTAGTGGTATCAGAGCCTAGGCTCGAACCATGCTAAGCTCAACAATATACACACCACGTGGATCACATGAATGTTAATAACCAACTTGCCATCTGGAGATTTACCCTATTCGAATATGCATTTCAGACAATGCTCACGGAGGCTCTTCGACTTCTCCACCCAGGGATGAACTATCGGAGATTGTCGCCATTCTCCAGGAGATGCAACGAATGATGGAGCTATAGCACTCTATTCCTTTTCTTCTTTTCTGCTTGTTTCTTGTTCTTATCTTACTTAATTTTTCTCTTATTCCTAAACCTCTCATTTATAGAAATGAGAAATGAGTAACTAACAAATTATTCATTCCTGTTTCTCCCATTTTTCTTTGCGGCACCAATCTTGCCATAATTTTTCAACATTGTTTGGTGGTGTGGCCCACTTTATCAAATAAGTTTGACAACCAATATCTTCGTGTTACAAATCTCTTAATTCAGCTCAATTCGTCAATCGCTATCACTTGACATCAACAGCGAGAAGCATCACTATCAGAGTGGTGCAGCAAAAACATAGCAGAGTCCCATATTGATTGATGGAATGAATTTCAAAGCAAACTTCATCGTCATCAACAACTCAAGGTTCGATGTTATATTTGGAATAAATAGAGGCCGAAGTGCAGATACTGATCATGGGCCGGTTATAGGGGGCGGTGCATTAATGAAGAAAAGACAAGAAGAAGAAGAAATAAAAAGAAGAGAAAGAGAGAGAAGTCAAAGAAAGAAGAAAGAAAAAAAAGAAAGAAAGGAAAAGAGAAAGAAGGAGGAAGAAGAAAGTGAGAGAAGTCGGAGAGGAAGAAGAAAGAGAGAGAAGTCAAAGAAAGAAGAAAGAAAAAAAAAGAGAAAGAAAGGAAAAGAGAAAGAAAGATTAAGAAGAAAGAGAGAGAAGTCGGAGAGGAAGAAGAAAGAGAGAGAAGCCGGGGAAGAAAGAAAGAGAGAGAGAAGCCGGGGAAGAAAGGGAAGAAGAGAAAGAAGAAGACAACTCGGGAGCAAGAATTGGAGAAGAGAGAAAGTGAGAAGCCGATAGCAGAGGCGGGAGCAAGAAAGAAAGAGAGAGAATAGGAGCTCGGATTTTCTTGGCAAATGGAAAGAAAAGATCAAGAATTGGTGGTAGGGATGAAGAGAAAATCGGTGCAAGAAGAAGGAGAAGTGGGTATGAAGAAGTTTTCTTCATCTTCATCATCTTCATCATCTTCATCGAGATTCGGTAGGATTTGTGTATTTTGTGGCAGTAGCTCTGGCAAAAGAGCTAGCTACCAAGAAGCCGCGATCGAGCTCGGCAAGGAGCTTGTAGAGAGGAATATTGATCTTGTCTACGGTGGTGGGAGCATAGGATTGATGGGCCTAGTTTCTGACGCTGTTCGTGCTGGTGGCCGACACGTTTTGGGAGTGATTCCCAAGTCACTGATGCCGAAAGAAATTACTGGGGGAACTGTGGGAGATGTTAGAGTTGTCTCTAACATGCACGAGAGGAAGGCTGAAATGGCTCGAGCTGCTGATGCTTTCATAGCCTTGCCCGGAGGTTATGGAACACTTGAGGAATTGTTCGAGGTGATCACTTGGGCTCAACTGGGGATCCACAACAAACCGGTGGGTCTTTTAAATGTTGATGGATATTACGACTCACTTCTGTCCTTCATAGATTCAGCTATGGCTGAGGAGTTTATATCCAGTAAGGCCAGACGTATCTTGATTTCAGCTTCATCGCCCCAAGAATTACTCAGAAAATTGGAGGAGTATGTGCTGGAGAGAGATGAGCTTGTGACTCAGCTGAACTGGGATGTTAGCGATGTCGGTGGTTCAGATTCTGAGCCTAGACATTAAATTGTTGAGTCCTCCAGTTGAGGGTGCACAATTTATCTTTAGTTGTTTTCGTGCCTTTGTACTCTTTGTTTCTTTTATCTTTTGTTGTACTCTCGATTGAAGAGTATTGCATTCTTAGCTATCCTATATCTCGCCTAAGTAAATTTCGAGGACGAAATTTTTTTGTAAGGTGGGTAGGATTGTAACTCCCTGTTCCAGTAGTACGTATTTTACTACGTAAATTTTTGTACTTCAATTTTCAGATCAGTTTTATTTTTCTCTTTGGACTCTTTATCTCAAGCCAGAATATTTTTCTGATCAATTCTATAATTTTGTGATTTTTCGATTAGAGTTTAAATACAAATTTTAAACCCTGATTAATCCTAATCCTAATCCTAATCCTAATCCACTTTCCCATTTTTTCTCCTACTGCCTAATTATAGCCTAACTTCTACTGACTTCTCCTCCTTGGTCTTAGTTTCCAACCTAATCCCCACTAACCCCTCATTTTTTTCCTTCTACGCCTAACTTGTCAATTTTTCCACCCACATGTTTGATTTTTCTACACCCCCTCCTATCACTCCCTTTCTATAAATACACACACACACATGCAGAACCTCCCACCTCTTCTCTTCTCCTATCTACATCCCATTCTTCTTCATTTTCCCTTCTTCTCTTCCTCTGCCTCCTCCACATCCGAGAGCAAGCAACGCCCAAGCTCCACTTCACATTCCACCTTCCAGCCAACGACTCCGCTTCTACGATCCCGTGAACCCCGAAAAAAATAACCCGACGCCGCGCCACCTTGTTGTTGTCGTCACTCACCGTTGCTACCGTTAGCTACCGTCTTACCGCCATCCTTACCGCCGTTGTGCCACCGTCCGTTGCCGACGTCGCTTCCTTCCGTGGTTAACACTACCACCGTAATCGTCACGTTATAAGGCAAGTACCTTGTACACTCTTTTTGTTCTCGTACAAGCATTTTCCTTTGACTCGTGGCAAGTAGTCTAGTCATCACCATATTTTATTGTCAAACTCTGTTCTAGTCACTTGTTCCGTGTTATATCAACTCAAGAGTGAACCGTTAACACATTTCGAATCGTGTTATCGAATATCGAATATTCAACCTTACTATCTCTAAATTTCTTGACCTTGCACTAAGAATTCGACCATGTTCTCAATACTGGATTGAATATTTTCTACGTAGAAATCGTAGCCCATCGAGTCCCGAATCCAGAACATCTGACGGTTTCTCAATCGGATGTATAGATTGTGAGATATCGCGATTTTAGTACTGACATATCACGAATTCCTGAACCTGCACGGGATTACTAACCGGCATCTCGTACTGAGAATTTGACCATGTTCCCGACACTGGATCGAAAAACTTTCTACATGAAAATCGTAGCCCTTCGAGTCTAGATATCCGAAACATCCAAAAGTTTCTCGATCGGATGTATAGATTGTGAGATATTGCAGTTTTAGTATTGTGACTCCGAATTTCCAGAATGCGCGCGAAACATCGAAACCAGCGAAGAATGAATTTGTACGCATCGCTACTGTCCTTAGAATGTATCGTGTGAATATGCGTTGGAACCGGGAGAGAGTCTAATTTCTAGAATCTCTGACGGAATCGGATTTGCTTTTCTGTAACAACGGGAAAGTGAATTTGAATGCAGATATGTCAAGTTGTCTAAAAATTCATCTTTACGGTTTTGCATATAAACCCATTACTTTTCATATTTAATGAACTGAGTATATTATTGTTCTTGTAATAATAACTTGCATATATAATAGGTTGATAGAATGTATTTTATACCACTTGATAATTCTATAATAACTACTCTCGATACATGTACCCGATATATCTCATGTCCATGATTACTGCCCTTAATATTTTCCTTGACTAAACTATTTGATTACACTGTTCCACTAGTCGTACCAATTGCATGTTCATAATTAATTATAAAAGAATAACAAGCCGGGGTTATAAGGGTACGACTTAATAGTGGACAATATAGGGGAGTATACTCGGAAGGGGGCCCGTGTTTCCCGAAATAGTGATTCTTGATTCTTGATTCTTGGTTACACAATTCTTGATTACATAATTATCAATTACATGATTCATGATTACATGTCTTGATACTATCACTGGAAGACCCGAGTACATGATCCTATAGAATTCACTACTTAAGTCTAAACGTCACATGATTGATATGCACCGAACTTGTGGTATGGGACACAGGATTGCGTGCATTAGATAAGTTAATAAAACAGATAAACTTGAGATCTTCACTAAGCATGATTCTTGATTACAGGATTCTTGATTATATGATTCTCGATTACATGACTCTTAATTACATGACTATTGATTACAAGACTCTTGATTACATGATTCTTGATTACATGACTCTTGATTACATGACTCTCGATCCTTGATTACATGATTATCGATTAACTGAGCCTAGGTTATCAATTGCTTATACCTTGAAGTCTAGAATACACTAATTACAGTTATTACTTGTCCCAGTTCTTTGCTTCCTTGTATATTGTATTTGCACCGTTACTTCTTGTTTCTTCCATGTTATATCTTGTTATATTACCCTTTTTTCTGCTTGTTGCTACTTGCTGCCCGAAACTTGCTCTAACGGGAACTTTTCTATTTTTCTTTGAGTTAATGATTATACAGGTACTGATGGACCAGATGAGCAGACTCTCTAGATGATCGTTGCTGCTTTGTTACTACTTCATGTTGTTTTTCTTTCAGTCGCTATTTTATCTAGTTGTTATAGCGAACTGCTTATCATATTATTTTAATTCTGGCACCTTGTACTCCCGGGCATTTTGACCCGATGTTGATGTATTATCTAGATGATGGTTATTTTATTTTCAGCTCATGTGATCATTATATTTGTCAGCGTAAATGTGTTATAAATATCTTGTTGAGCTTATAATTGCACAGCTTATGGATGATGTATATCATTCGCTGGACCTCAGTTGCGTGCCTGTATTTCCATATAGTGGGAAGCGGGGTGTGACAGTTATTGACCTTGATAAGGGGAAAGGTCCCCTGCTGGAGCCAGATGTGGAGGAGAGGTTGCGGCGACCGTGGGTGCCGAGTTGGTCGATCCGCGAAGGCGATAGTTTAGTACGAGGGCGCAACGCTGTTGAGGTGGCGGCTAAGCTGGCGACCCCTCGGGACCGCTTGGAGATGAACGCTGAGGCCCTGGACGATGCGTACACGCGCCTTGCGCAGGCCACTGTGCTGGTAAGTTTGCCGACCCTTCTTGCCTTGTGATAACGTCTTAACGGGATCGTTCTCAGTGATGCTTGGTTGCTGCAGGCGACCGTGCAGGGGGCCCACGTGAGAGGCCTCTACGAGGCGGCCCTGAAGCGGGAGCGGGAGCGGGCTGACAAGGCCGTGCAGGAGGTGAAGGAGCTGAGGATAGAGCTCGACGGCTCGCGCAAGAAGGAGACAGAGATGAAGGCGGCGTTCGACAAGGAGAAGGAGGAATGGGCGAAGAAGGTGGCAGCCCATGAGGAGAAGTTTGCCAAGGAGAGGAAGGAGTTGACGGAGACAGGTCAGCTTATGGTGATCAAGGCCCAGGACGAGTGCTATGCGAAGGCTCTCAGTCATGTGAGGCACTTCCATCCAACCCTCGACCTGTCCAATTACGACTACGACATGGAGATCGAGGGGACATCGAAGACCCCAAGTGAAGAAGGGCCTGTTGATGACCCGGCTGCCGACCCCCCTGCGAACCCGGCCGAAGTTGAGGTGGAAAAACAAGTTGTATAGTTTTGTCCTTCTTTTTCCCTCTCTCGATTGTATTTGCCTTCCGCGGACTGGCCACCGCATTTTTGTATGAAGTAATTTTATTTATAAAAGGAGATTTTTGACTGGCTAAGTGCTTTCTTCTCGGATATTCCGAACCCTTCTTTGAGATGTGTTTTGAGATGCATTGATTTTCTTGTAGGTTGCGCTTCCCCTTCCTGATGTGGACCCCCGTCGTTCGGACGTGGTGTGGCTCCGGAGCAAGGTTGAGGCCCTGGAGGCCACTTTGGTCCGGTATCGTAAGGGGGGCCGTGATACTGATGCGGCCTTCAACTATTACAGGAACAAGTCTGAAGCCCTTAGTGAGGAGGCAAGCCGGCTGAGGAGGGCGATGGTGGACCGGGATCTCGGGGTCGTCGGACTTGGATGTACCATGTCGAGTTCCTCGGTGCAAAGGCCCTTATCTGAGAGGCTACTTCGTGACGTGATAGTGGAGAAGGAGATGGAGATACACCGTTACAGGACGATGCTGGGTGTTTCGGCATCTTCTTCTGGGGGTCGGCGAGCGGAGGGGGTTCCCTCTGCGCTGCTGCTATTGGAGCGCATGCGTCCCGCTGATGCCCAGAGCTCCGTGGCCGGTGCATCGACCGTGGCTGAGCCGAAGGACCACCATGACAGGGAGAGAGCTCCAAGTCGTTCAGTCGGAGTGATCCCGCCATTCGTCGGACCCGAGGGACTCTAAAATGGCGGCTTCCTCCAGTTTGAGGTGAGCGGAGTGTTCCTGTAACGGCCTTGGTTTGTTTTATAAGAACCCAATAAAGGAGTATGAACAAGGAATTCTTTTCACTTTTTTTGCTCTGGCTGATTGTGTAATGAATGATGAAGGGGGCGTGATTCGGCCCTGCCGATCCGTAAGGGATCGGCGTGTGGTGTCGTGAAGTCTCCCTGGCCTGAGGCCGAGACGGACCTACCGAGGCATTGGGGACGATACCGGAGTGAAGACTCGGGTGCCGATCCCCTTGCCCGGTGTTAGGTCGGGGCTTGCCGAGGCATGTGGAGTTTTTTGAAAAAAGAGATTTCTTTCATACGCCAAGTTAGATAAGGAGGGTCGCTGACGCGGCCCTTTACACATGCATTCTTACAAAAAGATTTTATTCACATTAGCCAAGTTAGAACCTATGTTCGCTCTTCCAGGAACTTCATTAGGTGCTCGGCGTTCCAGGGTCGGCTGATTAGCCGGCCGTCCATATCTGCCAGTCGGTATGTACCAGGGCGTACCGCTTCGACTACACGGTAAGGGCCTTCCCAGTTGGGGGCCAACTTCCTCTTCTTGGTTGGATCGGAGACGGATAGCTTTCGTAACACGAGGTTCCCCGCCCTGATGTTGGTGTGGCGGACCTTCCTGTTGTAGAACTTCTCGATCCGTTGTTGGTAGATGCTTCTCCGGATTGAAAACTTCTCTCGGACCTCGGCGACGAGGTCCAGGTTGGCCCTCAGGCCGGACGAGTTGTCAGCTTCATCGAAGGCCATAATATGGGGAGAAGGTAGGCCGACCTCGACGGGGATGACTGCCTCTGTCCCAAAGGTCAGACTGAACGGCGTCTCCCCCGTGGGGATCCTCTTGGTGGTCCGGTGTGCCCATAGTACGCTAGGCAGTTCCTCGACCCACAGCCCTTTGGGGGAACTGTCGAGGCGCTTTTTGAGGCCGTCGAGGATTTGCCTGTTCGCGTTCTCCGCCTGGCCGTTGGACTGAGGGTGGCAAATAGCGGAGAAACGTTGCTGGATGCCAATGTCTGCGCAGAAAGTTTGGAAGTTCTGGCCTTGGAATTGGGTTCCGTTGTCCGTAACGAGGACCCTAGGGACCCCGAACTGGCAAATGATGTTCTTCCAAAAGAACTGTTGTACTTGGCGCTCGGTGATGCTTGATAGGGGCTCGGCCTCGAGCCATTTGGTGAAGTAGTCGATGGCGACTATCAAGAATTTCTTTTGCCCCATCGCTGGGGGGAAGGGCCCTACAAGGTCCATGCCCTACATGGCGAACGGCGTAGGGCTCGCCAGGGATCGGAGATTGGCTTGAGGAAGCCTCTTGATGGGGGAGAACCTTTGGCAGGGCCCGCACCTCTTGACCAAGTCTTGCGAGTCTTGGAGCATGGTTGGCCAATAGTACCCTTGATTCAGGGCCTTTCGAGCAAGTGTCCTGCTCCCCTTGTGGCATCCGCCGATCCCCTCATGAAGGTCTTTGAGGGCGTAGCTGGCCTCATCGCTGGTGAGACAGCGGAGGTATGGTTTGCCGTCGGCCAAGGTGTATGAGCGTTTGAAGAGGGTGTCATCAATCATGACAAACCTCTCTGCTCGGACCCTTACCCGTCTGGCTTCGGCTCTGTCTTCAGGAAGCTCGGCCCTGATTAAGAATCTTCGGATAGGAGTGGTCCAGTCGTCTGGGCTGATGCCGTCTTGGACACACATTGTCTCCTGGTCCTCATCGTTGATACTTGGCTTTAATAGGATTTCGATGAGTACTGTTTGGTCGAAACCCTCGAAGGAGGAAGATGCGAGTTTTGACAATGCGTCTGCTTGAGCGTTCTGCTCCCTAGGGACTCGAATGATAGTGGAGTGGCCGAAGGACGCTAAGAGACGCCGGACTATTGTCAAATACCTCACCATGCAATTATCGCGGGCTTCGTATTCTCCAGTGATCTGATTGACCACGAGCTGAGAATCGCTGAAGGCCCGGACTTGCTTGGCCCCAGCTTGATGCGCAAGGGTCAGTCCTGCGATCATGGCCTCGTATTCCGCTTCGTTGTTGGAGGCCGGGAAGTTTAGGCGGAGGGAGTATTGGAGTAGGAATTGGTCGGGACCACGAAGGATGATGCCAGCTCCACTCCCTGTTTCGCATGATGACCCATCGACGAAGACCTCCCAGGTCGGATCCGAGGCCTCGGCACTGGGCTGTTCGGAGACGGTGCACTCGGTCATGAACTCGGCGAGGGCCTGCCCTTTGATGGCCGTCCTCAGCCGGTAGCTGATGTTGAACTGACTCAGCTCAATCGACCACTTGACTAAGCGGCCGGAGTTCTCGGGCTTATGAAGGACAGTTTTCAGTGGCTGGTCAGTCAGTACCTGGACAGAGTGAGCCTGGAAGTAAGGACGAAGCTTCCGGGCTGCCATGACCAGAGCATAGGCCACCTTCTCTATCTTTGCATACCTCGTTTCGGTAGGGAGCAGAACTTTGCTCACATAGTACAATGGCCTCTGGACTCCATCTTCCTCTCGGACGAGGACGACGCTCAGCGCGCAATCCGAGGCGGATAGGTAGAGCCATAGAGGTTCGCCCGTCTCGGGCTTGCTGAGGAGAGGAGGGTTGGCGAGGTACTGCTTCAGCTGTTCGAAGGCTTCTTGTTGATGGGTACCCCACTCGAAGCCCCCCTTTCTGCGTAGAGCCTTGAAGAAGGGGAGAGATTTCTCCCCTGACTTGGAGAGGAACTGGCCGATTGCGGCCAATCGGCCCGTAAGCCTCTGAACCTCCTTGACATTCCGGGGCGGGGCCATGTCAATAATAGCCCGGATTTTCTCGGGGTTCACCTCGATACCGTGCTGGCTAACGATGAACCCCAGGAACTTCCTAGTGGAGACGCCGAAGGCGCATTTCGCCGGATTGAGCCTCATGTTGTGATGCCAAAGGACTCCGAAGGCTTCCTCGAGGTCGGCAACGTGGTCCGGCCCTGCCCGGCTTTTGACGAGCATGTCGTCGACATAGACTTCCACGTTGCGGCCGATCAGGTCTTTGAAGATTCTGTTGACGAGCCGTTGGTATGTGGCTCCGGCGTTCTTCAGCCCGAAGGGCATAACGCGGTAGCAGAAAAGACCCTGGTCGGTGACGAACGAGGTCTTGGAGATGTCCGGTGGAAACATTCGGATCTGATTGTACCCTGAGAATGCGTCCTTGAAGGACAGTAGCTCATGCCTCGAGGTTGCGTCGATTAGAGCGTCGTGCGGGGGAGGGGGAAAGGATCTTTCGGACACGCTTTATTAAGATCCGTGCCTGTTGCCTTCTTCACCATGACGACATTGGCCAACCATTCGGGGTAGCTGACTTCCTGAATGAATCGAGCGGACAAGAGCTTATCCACTTCTGCCTTCACAATTTGCTGCCTCTCTGGGGCGACTTTGCGCCTCTTTTGGGTGACTGGCTTAGAGTCAGGAATGACGCTCAGCCGATGCATGATCAAGTCTTCAGAGATCCCGGGCATGTCGGAGGGCTTCCAAGCGAAGAGATCGACGTTGCGACGGATGCAGGCGATGATGCCTGACTTCAACTCCTCGGGGAGCGAGCGGCTCACCCGGAACCACTTCAACTCATCTTCGGCGTCGAACAGGACCTCTTCTAGTTCGTCGACAGGCTCGGGAGCTGGGCCGTCCCTCTCCGGTTCGAGTTCAACGGCCTCGAGGGGGAATACACCCCCTCCGACGGTGGTCATGTAGCACGACCGCGCTGCCTCTTGGCTACCTCGGACGACGCCGACCCCTTGGGGGGTGGGAAATTTGAGTTTCAGATGGTAAGCCGAAGGCACCGCTTGGAGGGAGCACAGTCCGGGTCGGCCGAGAATGGCGTTGTAAGCCGCTTTGACGTTGACAACCATGAAATCCATGGACTCGGTCCTCTTGACAGGATTCGATCCTGCGGTAACGTTGAGGGTAACAATCCCTTCTATAATGATAGGTACGCCGGACCATGCAAGGTGTATCCGGCCGGCTTGAGTTTGCCCCTAGGTAACTTGAGATTGTTGTAGGCTTCGAGGAAGAGAATATTTACCGAGCTGCCGTTGTCGACGAGGATTCGGCGAACCTCACAATTAGTCATGTGGAGGCTAATGACGAGGGCATCGCAGTGGGGTAGGCGAACGCCTTCGAGGTCCTCTCCTGAGAAGGAGACTGGCATCGGTTGTAGCTCGGGCGAGGGGTTGTTTTGGACAGCATTCACCTCTCGGACGAAGGCTTCTCGGGAAGTGTTTGATTCTCCTCCCATTGGCCCCCCGTGGACACAGTGCAAAACGAAGGGCGTATCTGTGGTTCCTTCGGACTCGGGGTCTCGTCCCTGGATGCGGTTCGACCTAGGGCTCGGAGGCGAATGCCTCCGGCTCCTAGTATCTCGCTGATCCCTTAGGCCTTCTCGGGTGAATTCCCGGAGGTACCCTCGTGAGATGAGCTCCTCGATTTCGTCTTTCAGGGCTCGACATTGGTCGGTTTCGTGCCCATGATCTCTGTGGAAGCGGTAGTAGAAATGCTGATCTCGCCTCTTGTTGTTATTAGGTCGGGGAGGTAGTCGGACAAGGCCTTTGTCTTCGACTTCTAAGAGGATGGCGGACACGTCATGTGTCAAGGGAGTGTACCTCTCGAAGTGGGGGATCGGCGGGACCTTCTTCATGGCCCCCGCGTCCCTCGTAGCCCTCCTTGATGGTTCGACTTCTTCGGTCTTCCGCTTTCCCTTCCCGGTGGCTTCCCCGGCATCCTCGGGGTTAAGGGCCTCTTCTGCCCTAATGTACTTCTCGACCCTGTTGAGGAGGTCGGGAAAGTCGACGGGGGGCTTCTTCGCCAGAGAAGCCTTCAGCTGTCTATGACGGACGTTGTGCCGAAATGCCGCGGAGGCGACGCCTGGTTCAAGGGAGGAGACCGACCTTGCCTCTGCGGTAAACCTCCGGACGAACACTCTGAGTGACTCCCCCTCTATCTGTCTGAGTCCAAGTAAGGAGGCGCTGGTCCTTTCGGCCTTCCGGCTGGTGACAAAGTGGGCAAGAAAATTGCCCTCCAGTTGGTCGAAGGAGTAAATGGAGCCGGGGGCGAGCTTCGAGAACCATTCATGAGCCGGACCCCGAAGGGTGGCAGGGAAGGCTCGGCATAGCAGAGGATCCGAGGCGATGTGAATCATCATGAGGGTTTTGAAACCCCCTATGTGATCAGCGGGATCTCCCTCGCCGTCGTAGGTCTCGAATTGAGGTGGTCAGAAATTCCTGGGTATTTTCGCTTAGAGGATGGGGGCGGAGAATGGAGGACGGACAGGTCTGTACCCCTGAGCCGCTCGTTGGCCGCCGTCTCCTATGTGATCGAGGCGATCCTCCATTTCTTGGAGGCGCCTTAGGAGTATGCCATCGTCCTCGGGCTGGATTGTTGATGGGCGGGACACGCTGGCCTCGGCGTCCGACCCGATTTGGGAATGGAGGGCTTCCTCCATGGGGGCCTGTCGGAGAGCCCCAAGAACTTCCCTTCGGAAGTCCTGGAACTCCTGGTGGGTGACGGGGGCTCCCTCGACCCTATTTGGTCGGTCTGAAGGTTGCCTTCCAATGCGGCTGAGTGCTGGTCTCTGCCCATCGGGCGGCGGTCTTGGATGGTTCGGGGCCGAGTTGGAAGCGGCCCTTCCCCTGCTGTGGCTGACCTGCCGGTTGATGATTATTCCCCGCAGGTCGGGCTGGACTTGACGGGTGACGCTCTTTTGGGATCCCTGATGGGGAGCCTTGTGCTTTGAATGGCGTGACCCGGCGTTAGCAGTTGGTGGGGGCGAGTCCCATCGGTTGACGGAGGTAGCAGCCCCTTTGCCCTTGGAGGCCATGAGAGTTCGGCTGCCGAGGCCCCTCGATGGTCGAGCTCGGGTCGGCTTCTGAAGAAGCGTTCCCACAGACGGCGCCAACCTGATGCGGTTTGTTTCTGGGAGACGTGTGGATGCACCAGGTGTGAGTTCGGACTCAATTTGTATTGAAGGAGAACGCTGCTTGTCAGACGACCCTCGGCGAACCAGGCGGAACTGGCAAGGGGCTCGGAATAAGGTGGACGCCTGGGCTCGGATCAGAGGGCAGGCTCGGATCCGAGGTCTCGTGTACCTGCAGACGGTCCTGAAACACCAGGGTTTATCCCGGCGGCGGACCCTCCGACGCTCTAGTCAGTCTCTGTGAGAGAGTAGCAATAACTAGTAAAATTTAGGTGGTAAAAGATTGGTTACCTGAAAAGGTGGGTGAGGGTCTAGTATTTATAGAGAATTCTAACCAGGTTCGGATCCGCTTGGGGGCCGGGTCTGAACCCGAAAGCCCATGGGCCTGACGTGGCAGGAGGCCCAGGGGGTTTAGGGCTGTCGTGGTAGTACCACAAGCGGTATAAGGCTGACGTGGCAAGGCCCTTGGTGGTATTTGGAGCTGACATGGCTGATCGGGGGGGCTCCTGTGCCTCTGGGAGAATCCGATGGCCTATGTTGTGCCAGGTCATCTTCATCCTTTACCAGGCTGGGCGGAAGGCCTGTGGGGCTGTAGAGGATCGGGGGCCGAGGGCCACCGGGACGGGTCGGATACGAGGAGACCAGATCTGTGGGGGTGAACTTGAGGCTCGGCGCCGACCCTGTGGTGGCTCGAAGCCGAACCAGATTGTTGTTTTTACCCTTTTTGGGTGAGAGTTGTATTGGGCCCTGGTTGGGCCCCAAGCCATTTTTACCCTACCACAAGGACCTACTTCGAATTTTATTGTCCGCATATGATCTTCCATAGCTACATACCTTATAAGTGTATTTTTAACAACTAATTACAAATATCACTAAACAAAATAATTTGGTAGCAAGTTATATATTTTTTAAAAAGAGCAAATGCTACACGTAGTACTTTGGACTACAATTTTTTATCTCGTTCAAACAAAACTCACACTTACCAATCCCTGTAGTGCAACTAGAGATGTCAATAGGCAAGGTATGATGTTCACCCTTACCATGCCCCAAAGTCATAATAATTTACCCGTGCCCTAACCAGTAATTTATAAAATTATCAATGTAATATTTTTTTGTCACTAAATATAAAGGTGATTTGGTAAAACACATGAAGTACGTGAACAATGAGAAGATTGCTACTTAAATTTATGTTTGACTAGTATCTGCACATTCCTCGAGAGTCACAATAGTTATAGTTTACTATATACTTTTTTAATAATCTTATATCCTGCTCGAATTAAGTACTGTGTAAGTTACAGCTCATTGTTGCAATAAAACATACAATAGTAGCGAGGATCTTTTTCGAATTTCATTATAGGAAAAAAACCAAAGTACCCCTCAATGTTTAACCTGCAATACCCCGAATAAAATAAACTTATATATATATTGACTATTAAATGAACTAATATATATATATATATATATATATATATATATATATATATATATATATATATATATATATATATATATATATTGAAATTGATTAATTAAAATGAATAACTTTAATTTAATGTGGATTGTATGTTCATACTTGTGCTTAATGGTTAGAGTTAGGGTTATTCTTTTTTACCTAGGGTTTGGTGGCCTAGGGTTAGGAACTAACCCTAATCATGATTTACCCTTGGATCATCTTGATGAGATCCAATGGGTGGAAGTGTTCATGAAGGAAATCATCAATAATTGTCTAGTTACACCTAGATCATTATAGAACCTAAGTGTGTTGGCACCATCTCCACCATCCACTTCCACTGACTCACTCCCCCTTCCATCATAGCCCTCCACCATGGCCGGCCAAGACCAAAACCCTAGCACCCTCCTCCATTATATAAATGTCCACCTCCATTCACCTTCTCATCTTCTTCTCATCTAGTTTGTTTAAATTTTTTTTAAAAAGGAGAAGGACAAAAAAGAGGGATTTTTAAGTAGTAGAAGAAGTAGAAGAGAGAAGTTAGCCAACAACATCTACACTTTGGGTGCAGGAAGATCAAGTGAGCAACTTGAAGAAGAAAGGAAGGGAAGCTAGCTAAGCTAAGGATTCTCTTTGCAACTTAGGGTGGGTGATTTCTAAACTCTAATTTTGTGTGTGTAAATTAGTATGTAGTAGTAGCTAAAGAAGATTTGTTTACCATGTATAAGTATTTGACATGCTAAGATAAAATACACTTGTATGGTAGTACAACATATAACATGATTCTTGTTGAATAACATATAGAAAGCATGCTGGAAAAAAAATCTACAGAGCAAACGACTTAGAATTTGGTCATAAAATTTTATTGTCATGTTATAGGATGAGTTGGGAGTATCCTCTAATTTTTTCAGTTACTGGGTTTGTTTAGTAGCCCAACAAAAATTGTAAGTTCGGAACATAATGCATGAAGAAAAATTGTGTTTGTACTGAAAATAAAGTCATATTTGAAAGGTCATACTATGGAATTGATAAGGTATTTTAAGCTAAAACTTTTACCGAGATCATTTGATACCTCAAACAATTATGAGTTTGCAACTAGTCTGGAAACCAGAACTGAGTCTGTCATGTTTTAAGATTGAAATTCATCAATTCATAACTACTGTTTGGTGCATGATATTGTAATAAAATTTGCACGGTAGTTTGTAGTATGAGTCTATATCATGATTCTAAAATTTTAGAATTGTTAGATAACATTTGATGGAGTTTTAAAAATAGATTCTATAAAGGGGTAGAGAACCTGTCTGAAAAATAGAAAGATTTTTATGCTAAGTTTAGAAGGTCATAAGTCTCTGTGTATTATGAAACTAGATGCAACTTTTGGACATGATTGAATGGTATATGTTCAGTTACAGAATCTCAAATTTCATAAGTCTTGGACTTATGGTTGATTTGTTAGGGAATTTTAACTAGACCGTGTCCAATTTCGAGCTCAGATTGCATAGTCTGTGAATTTGTGCTTTTCTGGGATAATGTGTTTGGAATCTGCAAAAGTGATTAACTAGAGATTTGGAGTAGAGACACTAAGATTTCCAAAAATCCTAGAATCATGTACTTCCAAGTTGTATGGTAATAGATATGAATTTCGAAATTACCAGACATATCCAGTTTTCTTGAAAGTTGTCACTTTTCGCATGTTTGTGATTTTTTCTCAACTCCTAAGTTTTGGATTGCGAGTTAGTGGTATTTCTGTACCCAAAATGCTTGTTTTTTTGTCTATTATGTTGTTAAGACATGGATGGAGACTTGAACATCGTTTGAGTCATTGATTTTGACTAGATGGTTGCCCTATAGCTATCAACCGTTAGGCTAGGATTGTAACTTCCGCCTCGATGTTAAAAATGGCCAAACTCGGGCACCAACGGAGTCATAGAGAATGATCGCGGGCCGAAGTTGTGTATGAGAATCCAAATAGGAGAAGTGGCGAGCAAGGTGATCGTATCATCGGAGCTGCAAGTTGATAGATGGGGACTAGGGTTTTCCCTGGGGAAACCACATGAGACTAGGTATAACCTAGATTATGGATCAGGTTTGTAACCATACCTTCATGACATATCCAGGTAGACTCAGAATTAGTTAGGAATGTCGTCACCTACAAATTGCATTAGTTTTCTAGAAAACTAATAGTCGGGTGATGTACTCCCCTGTCGTAGGGATACGTGCTGCGTACCTCGCTCTGATAATTCCTGAAGCATCGTGGTCAAGAACGAGAGAGTCCTGTCGGATATGGGGAAGTAGACCCTCGGGTCCATCATGTTCTATGTCGGTAACGAACGGGCCATAGGGTTGCGAACTCTATGCGCTTTCGGTGCCAACTTGGTGCGAGGAGTACCTTGTAGTTCGTCACGGCTTTCGAGTGGGGTCCGGACTTCGGGCACTACTAAGTGACTGCAGTACGGTGGGGTCGTAAATCTGCAACCTCATTCAGCCACGTGTGTTTGTCAGGAACAGGATGAGTACGAGAATATGATGCATTGCGAGGGTTCGAAACCATGAACTTAGAGACAACAGCTTGATTTAGGGCGTATGTAGTATGGGATGCATGCGTTTCCAAAGTCTTGCCTACATTAGAATAAGTGCATCATCGACCTGTGCATTAGACTAATGGGTCATACCACACACATACACTTTAACCACCAATTACACTTGCATATTGTATTACACTTTTCTATGGCATCAAATATTGTTTGTCAGTTGGAGATCGTTGCTTTTATCAGCATTGTGTTAGTAGAAATACTGACGTGCCCACTATTTTAGACCAAATGTCGATCCATGAGAACATGATAAATTAGCCAGACGGAGCATCCAAGTGGCAGTACCAAGTGTTCGATATATTTTTTTGAAAAAAACTATGATTGTAACTATTAAATTATTGTAACACTTGAGTCTTGTAAACATTTATTGAAATAATTTTTTTTCCTGTATTTTCTTGTGTTGTGACTGTTTGAAGCAAAGATTCTGGTTTGTGTCATGAATCGCCAATATAGGGATTTGGGGCGCTACATAACATGAATACAAAATGTTCATATAACGTTTGAAAAAAATACATACGACTCATTATTCCGTGAACTTAACCTCATATGTTAAGTTAGAATTATTAAATTATGTTTATACCCTTACCATTTCATAATTAAATTATTCTTTCTCCACTTTCTTAATCTTGATTGCACAAACAAGAGGGGCAGCAGAATCAAAAACCCATTACATACGTGTACTTGGCGAGGAGCACAACCCAGCGGCACACCATCGTCACATCTAACCTCGGAAATTAGCCTCCCCGACCCTCACAGTACACAGGAACGTGACCACGAAGTTCTCGTTTAGCGAATATCCGACAAACCCTACCTTCTTCCCCCTCATCGATTCAAGAAACCGCAACGGGTCAACGCGGGGAGGGTAGGGCGGTGGTGTGGGACCCACACAAGGGAGGTGATGGGACTCATGTTGTCTTGACCATTCCTGAGGCAGTTTTAGGCGTTGCAGTAGAAAGGGGCAGGTAGAGTCGTAGGAATGGTGGATGGGTTTGGTGGGGCCATCTGCCATGCGTCAGGTCGCAAGTGGGGATTGGATCTTGGGACCGTAAAAGAGGTGGGAGGTGGAGTGGAAGAGGAAGAGGATGAGAAGGAGGGTAGGAGAGAGGAGGGAGGTTTGAATTAGAGTCTTTTTGGGGAGAAGTGAGAGTCGATTGCCATGGATGGATGCAGGGCCGACCCTGAGTTCCCGAGGGCCCAAGGCGAACTCACAAAATGGGGCCCCCATACATTTTTTTAAAAAAATGCGTTACACGCAAAATACGTGCCTACATTTAAAAGGGGAGTACAAATTCAGGGGCCCCTAAAATTGCAAATTATTTGGGGGGGCTGAGGCGGCCGCCTCACCGACCTCAAGGGTGGGGCCGGCCTTCGATGGATGATACTTCATTTCATTTGCATGTTTGTTGCTTTCATGTTAAATTTGTGTTTCTCACTTTGCATATATAATTGCAGTTCATGATTCATGATTCCAGAAAAAAATGCCGGCTTCTCTTGTTTTGATACAACAAAGTCATAATTTGAGTTTTTGGATGCAAATCTAATTAGTCTTTTTCTTTTCGCTCAAATTCGAAATTCAATGAAGCTTGATCTGCTACCCCTCTTATTTGTGCAATTAGAAATAAAGAAAAGGGAGAAAGAATGATTTAATTATGAAAGAGTAAGGGTAAAAAAATAATTTAATAATTACAACTTAACAGATGAGGTTAAGTTAGCGAATGAATTGAGTAGAATGTATATTTCCAAATGTTATATATGCATTTTGTATACATGTTAAACGTTGATGGATACTTTGATTTTTGTCTTTCATAATATGTAGTACATCACTTCTAAGTGTCTTTTTAATAAACGAATTACAAATATCACAAAAACAATATATTTGGAAACAAGTTAACAAAACAAAGGGAAATGCAATTCTCATATTTCCATTTTGGTCCATATAAACCCCACACTTAACAATCCCTTTATTACTATCTTTTAGTTAACAAAGTAGGACTGTAGGACAGCCAACATTGCCAAAAATGGAAGAACAAAATCCGAATAGCAACATTAAAATGGGGGTTTTCTGCAAAAGTACTCTGCCGTTTCTCTTTTTTTACTGTCTCTATTTCTCTCTCCTTTTTCTCAAAACTCTAAAACAACCCTCAAAATTTCCACCATTCTCTATCAAATTCTTTCGTTTTCCCTCAATATCCGAGCACGATCAGCGCCTCTGTTACCTCCCTATCTTCGGCGGCGCGAAGAACAACCCAAGATATCGTTTTCTTCGTTCAATTTCATCGAAAATGGTGGTTTTGCACGGATTTTGATGCATGTAGGTTTAGCTTCTGTAGTGTAAAGTGTACACTTATTTTCGCAAATAATCGAAGCCCAAATGACCATTTCTAGGTGTACTTGTTTATTTTGTTATAATTTTGTTCATGCATTGCTCCCTATTTGATTAGTTCTGTTAGATATTATTATTATTATTATTATTATTATTATTATTATTATTATTTGACAATGTGGTTTGGGTTTTGTAATATAGAGGAAAAACCCATTGGAGGGGTACTATTTTTATTTATTTTTTGCTTTTTTTTTTTTGAAACCCATTGAATGTAGCTTGTTATAGGAATACGGGCTTGTTTGTTGATTTTATGAATACCCATTTTTAGAGTTTCTAGGTTTTGATTTTTCATTGTTTGATTTGATTTGATTTTAATTTTTGTAATTGTTGGTCGTAGTTTGTGGAATTTTCTGTTTTGGGGGCTTACTAGTTTGATAATTTACATATTTTATGGTTCTAGTTCTTAATTTACACATTAGAATTGTAGGTTGTTGAACGATTACTCTTAATTCTCAATTTTGTAAAAAACCCACATGGTCATTTTAGACTTTTCATGTTGTGGGTCTTAATAAGCTCATGAGTTGTTTGTTGTGGCTATGTGGGTAGGTTACTGTTCTTTGTGAGAAAATGCCTAAAGTTTTTTTTTTTCTTCCTTAAATGGTGACTCTTTTCTTTGTCAATGTTTTGGAAACCCACATGGTACATGATGGCTAAAGTTGATTTGGTAATGTAGGTGGCTATGTGTCCTTGGTAAGGCAATGCCAATCTATAATTCCTTAGCTTTTTATTAGTTACTTTCCCCCCTTATTGTATGCTGGTTTGGGGATCCTAATGCAAATGTGCTGATATAAGCATGCATGAAGAACGGGGCTCGCTTTATATTGTGTTTTAGCATTCCATCATGAGAATTGTACAATGCTATTGTCCTCTTAGTTTGGATTAGTTACCTGGAGTTCGTTTACCTACTGAATTAAGGTTTTAAGGGTTGTTTTGGTTTAAAATTGTAGAATATGAAGCTTTCTTTGTTGCAGCCGTGGGAAGGAATTTATTTTTAATTTATTTTTATGAATAATTTGTCGGAAAATGACTTCCCATTTATGGTGAAAGTTATTTTGTGGTTTATTCTTGTGTTGGCAATTGGCACGAATATATCATTTTCGTGCCAAGTTTTAAATACCTATGTTATCAAACGATACTCTGCAAGTTTGAGAGGCTTTTAACTTGTGTGGCATACTTTCAGCTTTGTTTTCCTCCTTTTCATTCCCCAACAGAGTTTCTGTGCATTTTCCCTTGATTTTGTAATTGGTTTATTGTACTTGAACGTCTAGAAACTGTTCTACGATACACATGTGTTCATTCTGTTCTTTAGACTAGATTACATGATTTATACGTATATTTATAGGAAAGTACAAGATGTCTAAGCTTATTTATCTCATTCTTTTTTTTTCTTTTAAACGTAGGTCACTACTTATCTTCGCATTAGTAGTTGTTTTCCATCTTAAAAAATTGTTGATGCACTGTTACAGTTATCTAACACTTAAATGGAGTATTGGCATTACCTTCAGTAAACCTAATTCATTATATTTAGAGTTTTAATAATGGTGCGATCGGTGCAGATATAGCTTTTGGAGATAATAGCAAAAAATGGAGGAGGGTCTGGAATGTTCTCCTGTTCCTGAAGGGGTTGTAAGAGGCATCAAGTTTACAGTTGCAACGTCTAAGGAAATTGTATGTGTTGCTGCCTTTTCTTACTTTTTATAATTATATATGTATATTTGTGCTTCATTATCACCAATCATATATTGTGTAATGCTCTCTACTAGCATTCCGTATATTATGTACCATATTCATTGCCTTTCTTAACTGTGACCAATTAGAAGAACCTTTTTGTTTCTACTGGATTGAAGTAATGTTTGCGTCTTTGTAATGTCTTTTCATCTCCCATTTAGTTTAGTTGCATACCCTAACACTAACAATTATAGATTAATTACTTACAAAAAACTATCTCATCTCAAAATATATGATTTCTCAAAATCTAATAGGTATAAGGATAAGCATATATCTGATTTTTCAAGTGTATAATCAGAGAGTTTATTGACTGGGTGTAAGTTCAATGTCACTTCTGTAGCAACATGGGAAGCCTACCTTTTCTCCCTCTTTATAATATTTATTTATATCGGAACTGTTACAGTGTGATCCTAGGCATAAACTGTGGATGTAGACATTGTTTAAGCCTATTAGAGAAGTAAACGAAATTATGACTTGATGCATCACTTAACTTTAAGTTATCATGGTTTCAAATTGTATAGAATTGGTGCTGTAGATTATGAATCTCTGGTCACATGCTATAAAATGTGTGTTGTACATTAGAAAGTAATCGGTACTGCTCTTTCCTTTGTAAGATGTCTGGATCAGAAATGGAAGCGGAGTTTAGCATATGAAAAGTGAATTAGATGCCAATATGCTAACGAAAGGAAGCAACATTGAGTCTCTCTTGGCAACTGGTCTCCTTAGATCACAGATTCACTTTGATTGCTGCATTGATGTTCCTATTGCTCTTCATTTAAATATTATTTTGATACCCCTTCCCGTGCTCCCTCCCCTCTTCCTGCACATAAGGGTATTCCTATGCAATCCTCCCTCTTCCACGGTCAGTCAATCTTCATCCTTTCAATAGACTGTCACTAATCATTATTTTTTGACCTAGAGTGTTACTGATAATTATTTTAGGACCTGAAGCATCCACCCTTATATTCCTTGTATTACAAGATTAATTTGAAATACTCCTATCATAGTAACTACTGAAAACACTGCTTCCCATTAACTAACACCTTCAAGTCCTCACCTCATTAATTACTCCTGTATATGTTAGTATTAATTAACTGTAATGTTTTTTGCATAGTGGTATTACAAATTTACAGTCACCTCATCTGTTATGCTTTTTTTCTTACTCAAGTTAAATCATTAAAATTTATTTTTTTACTTTGAAAAGTAGCAATACGGAGTAAAGTAAGGAAATTTACCTTTGTAAAAAATGAATTAAAGAATTGACCTCCAAACAAAAAGAAAAAAATAACTATGAACTGTATCCCTAGTTTTCTGTTGTTTGTTCACAGTTTGATCAGGAATTGATGTTCAACAGGCTATCTAGTCAAACAAATCATTTTTCTGAGTGGAGGCATTTACATGATAAATTAAAGATGACTTTACTCTTTTGGTTGTTACTATTACTAGGAGAGTATTAGAAGATGGTTTTTGGAACCTATAGGAACCTCTTCGATTCTTTTCTTACACTATCCTTTGTGTCGGATGTTCTATTATGTCCCTACCTTACCTGTTATATTTGTGCATTTTATTCTTATTTTAACTAACATAGATCATAAATCTTAATTGGTGTGTTTCCTATGATTTTAGATAATAGACTACATCCTATTTTTGGGGAAAAAATCTTAATATAGAAATGTCCTTAATGCACTTGTATCAGAGTCGATGTTCTTTAATTTTTTTCTTCAGTATTGTTACCAACTTTGTCTTTTCTTTTTTGGCAGTGTACATATTCCGTAAATGATTGCCCAATTTCTCATCCAAGCCAATTAGCGAATCCTTTTCTTGGCTTGCCATTAGAAACGGGTAAATGTGAATCTTGTGGGACAGCTGAGGCAGGCCAATGTGAAGGTGAGGTTTAAGTTATGGCAGATTGAGTTGAGTTTAAAGCGTTCCCAATATAATTTTTATCTGTCCTCTTGTTCAATTTCAGGCCATTTTGGTTATATCCAATTACCTGTACCTGTATATCATCCTTCCCACATTATTGAGCTGAAAGATGTTTTAAGCTTGGTGGGTTTTAAGTGCATGAGGTTAAAGAATGCAAAGGTATGAAAATATTGTCCATCATTTTGTTCTTCTTTACCTTCTAATTATTTTATGATAGCCCTGTGATGCTGATTACCTTGACTTGTTTTCACTTTTCTGGGCATTACTATATGGTAACATGTAGTTATAATCTAGTTCGTTATGGTAGAAGTCAGAGTTTCTGTGCATTAATACTATCAGTTCTTACTAAATTGTATATCTAGATCATAGATAGTACAATAACAAAAGTCAAAAGGAATTTCACTGTTATATATTAAAATGGATTAGAGTAATTACATCTGTTTGGATATGTAATAGTGAACTTATAGATCAAAGAAATATAAAGTTTGAAAAAACATCACTTCTGTTAAGTATGCATGATATGTTAATGAGTTAACAGTGGCAAATTGGGTAAATCTGAAAGGCTTTGTTTAGTTGTCACTGTTACATTTGTCCTTTATTGATTATATGTGCAACTTTATTTTATAGGTCTGCTAATTTCCTTCAATGCAATTCCTTGGTTTGTGTGTAATTCAGGTCAAAGACAAGGCTGGTAAATCAAATGTCTCCACAACCACATGCAAGTTTTGTCGGGTAAGTAGCGCATCTCACCTTTTTCTTTTGTTCATTTCTCATTTTCTTAAAACACATCTAACATGATATAACACACATGTTTTTCTGAGAGACTAGGTTGGAATTGGAACTAGTGTTTTAGCCTTCACACACACACACATAAAAGAATAGTGCTAATTGTTCTCCACTTTTGTAGACTCATTTTGTACAAAAAAGTGTGGTGCCACAAGCAGTAATGGAACTCGTGTTTTTTTTACATGGACTCCGCATTCATGTGTCTTGGAGTCCAAAATGAGTATATAGAGGGGCACACGCACTATTCTTCATACTTTGATTCTCAAATATTTAACTGGCTGTTTAAATGTAATAGGTCACCCCCATATGGTTATACTTTGTACTTTGATGCTCAAAATATGCTTTACACTTGAAAGATCCGAGCTGAAACCCTATGAGTGGAGCATAATCAAACTCACATAAAATATGAGCTGGACTATGAAAAATTCAGTAAAATTATAATTGAATTTAAGACGTTAACCATTAGATGTGCTTTGGGGGTTGTTTACTTCACTTTTCATGCATATAATTCACGTGAAAATAAAGCAAATATTTTGTAGTTTGAAAAAAAAAGCTTCTTGTCCAACTCTATATAAAGAGAGAATAAGAGAAGTCGGCCCTGAGGATACAAGTCAGCTTAGTTTTGTTATGGCCTTTGTATCAGTGGACACTAAAGACGTTCATATACATATTATCCAACAACTACTACACCATAACTCCAAAGTTGTAGGCAATGTTTTTGTAGGCATTAGGCAAAGCGGGGCGGTCGATGCACCGCCTTACCGCCTAGGCTCTTTTCTAAGAAAAAATATATTTAATTTTGTATTTAATTCTAAAAAAAAGAAAAAAAAAGGAAGAAAAAACCAGAAAAATAAGATAACATCGGGAAATCATCTTGAAAATTAAAATAATAAGTTCATACTAGACCGCAATTGGAATTTAATAGAATCAGTCACAAAAAATTATTTTATAAGTTGTGAAAGAGCCTTTTGAATGATTGGACAAGTCAATACATTTTACAAATGTTATAAATTGGGGTCGGATTTAGTGAGTAAGATTCACTTACCCTCAACACTATCCGCCTAAATTCATCCTAAATTCATCGCCTATCCTATAGTCAGAGCGGTCTACCCTCCGCCTCCACCTAGGCCGTCAAGGTGGCCGTCCACAAAAACACTGGTTGTAGGCAGGGTTGAGTGTTTCACATTTATATCCACATCCAACAGGTCGAGCACCTTTTTTTTTGTGGACACCAACACAAGACAAGAAAATTTCCCATTCTATGGGCTGATACCTGGCTGTGCACAACCATGTTCATTTGTTTTTAATTGTCGCTAAATCTAGGTTGCTCCAATATCATGTAAAAGATCCGGTCACTGCACTAAATTTCCGAAGTTGTCTTGACTTGTGAGGATTGAAGGTTTATACTTATATTTAACATGGAGAAAACAATAATTGCACAAAGTGTGTATAAGAACTAAGGATGTATGCAATGTTGCACAAACTATATTAGCCTGTGAAGAGGGCTTAATCGAGCAAAGATTAATGAAAAGACCTAGTGGATGAGCTGTAAAAATGCACATTTAATTTGAAGTCTATCACCTAATTCATTTTTTTCTCCATTCAACTTCACCAACATCTACTGATGTAGAGGCATAGGTCTTAAATTAACTGAATGAGGCATACTCTTGACCATCTTTTATGGAATAGGTATATATTTGGATAGGGGGAAAAATCCAATATGGCTTTGCTCCAACAACTTCTGAACCATGCACAACATTAGATGATGTATTTAGTTATGCATGTTTGCCTGATTTAAGTTTTTTTTTTTCTTTCCAACTTTTAGTATAGAATATTAATGTACTATATTAGCATAGCATCACCGCCAGTATGAATTGAAAGTATCATTCTTATCTGCTCATTCGGTATATTCATCATATTTTGTATGTCATGTAAATCATGCTTCTCAACTATACTTCAATTTGCTCATGCATGTATTATAAGCAGCCTCTTATCCAGAGATATTTGTGATAGTTTAGTGTTCTCAATCTGCAACCGCAGTATTGTTTTTTCCATTATGTTTTGATATTTATAGTTTGTAAGGTTAATTCCTGTTCTGTATTACATACTTGCCTGAATTACTTCTTACAGCGGAGCTACTATTTTCATAGCCTTATTTTGAAAAATATGAGGATAACTTAGCGCTGGTACCGGGTCCTTCACCTATCGGTTCAGGTCCTCCACTACTCGGACCGGGACCCGGACCCGATACATCATGGGTCCAAAAATTGGACCCGGACCCGGACTTGTGAGAATCGGGTCCGGGTCCTTATAAAAATATACCCGTTGGGTCCGATAGTAGAGAATAAAAATTTGCACTTAAGTGTTTTTGCATCCGCGGTTCCAACATTTTTTGCACTTAAGTACATGAATAAATATTATATTTACACATCTATCTTCAATAATTACTATTTACATGTATATCCTAAACCCTTTTATTCAAATTCCAAATATTTTGGGGTACTTTTTTAATAGGCCCGGATCCGGGTCCGGGTCGGGTCTATTTTGAGTGGGCCCGGACCCGAACCCGGACCCGGACCCGGACCCGCTAGTGCATCGGGTCTTATTTTAGGACCCGAACCCGGACCCGTATAGATCAGGTCGATTCCGGTCCAATGCCGGGTCCGGGTATCGGGTCAAAGTAACAACTCTAAGGATAAGGGATATCGGTGTCATAGGAGGAAATTTCCTCCTATAGGGTGCTAAAAACCCAATTTCCACATCCCAAATCATGATCCACACCGTTCAAATTGATCTAGATATCATAAAACACAATGTGATATAATTAACTAAATTTGAATATATTCTGCCCTTCCATCATGTGAACTGAACGGTTTTTCAACGGTTTTTCAGCAATGAAACAATTGAGACCACTTAATGCATCATGCATGGGTAGAACTTGTTCTAACTTTATGATACTTTATCCTTGTATGTTTAATGACATGTAGAACACTTTGAGCGGTGTGGATCATGCATTTGGGAGGAGGAGATAGAACTTCTACCGAGCAAGATGAGGAAATTTCCTCCGCCACCTGATAGCCCATTTTCTATATAATAATAATAATCTCTACTATTTTAATGGGAGAGTTGGGGTTGTAACCAAATAAGCCCCAACTTTGTATCCAAACAAATCCGTGCATCGCCCGTGCGTAACTAATATAAATGAGGTCTAAGGTTCGAAGCCATACAACGTCAAGATTTTTACATTATATATATATAAAGATGTGCATCACACGTGTAAATTACTAGTAATAATAATAATAATAATAATATCATTATTCTTTCTCTTTCAGTGGTGCCAACTCCTGTTGTTCTTTTGCATTAGTATGTATCTAACATATATAATTTTTCATGTCCTATTTTATATCCAGGATCTTCCAGCACTGTCCATAAAGATCGCAACATCTGATGGCACATCTTTCATAGAGTTGAGCGTGTCAGCTAGAACAAACATGCGCGAAGGTTTTTGGAATTTCTTGAACAAGTTTGGTGGTTTCCGTACTAGTGAGGGATATCGCCGCCCTTTGCTCCCCGTGGAGGTAATTTTCTTTTACATCCCTCACTGGATACTTTCATTAGCTTAACTGTCAAAGGGAATTTATTTTGGTTGAGTTGCTGATGTATCCAACTAAGTATTATCAAAGGTATACCAGCTCTGCTGGTTGACTAAGACTTTATGTGCCATATTTGCTGATAATGACATATTAGTCGGAGACTTAAGTTTATATTAAGTATTAAAGAAAACGTTGTCAAGTGAGTTCGTTCCTGTGCAGCATGGAGTAATGGACCCAGGCACATTAAACTTGTGGCAAGCACTGATATGCAATGGTCAGTCTTTGAACATGTGTAACACTTCTCACATGTCTCCTGAAATTTCCTATGCATGTTGTGTTTTTGGACACTTCTTAGACACTTACCAACTACTTTAGCATATCATCAAAACTCTTCTTCTCATTTTTTGTGCTAGTGAACTCTACCAATTATGGAGCTTGTATTTTATTATTTTGTATTGACTATGAATCTATTATTTCATTTCTGTGAATTGAATATCTCTTATTTTTATTTTGTAATTCAATTTATTGTTGCATGGCATTTGTTCTTTAGTATATGCGTATATTATACTATGGCTGTGCCCCAATTTGCTGTGTGGTGCTCCAAATCTGTGTCTCTATGAATGCTTCTAAGTTCCCCTCTTTGTTCTGTGCACTCATATTGAGGTGAGTTGCAGTGACAGTCTTGATGGTCACGTCCCGTTGATGTTTCTTACATTTTCTCTAGTATTGCTTATCAAACTGCACCTTGGTTTATATTTTTCTTTTATTGGTCTAGGCTCTATCTATGAACCTTGTTTCTCGCTTCTTTCATGTGCACAATCTTACTGAATCAGGCAATTTTCCTTTTTTCTATTAAACGGTAGTCTGCATATTGAAAAGGTTTCTTTGTTGGTTGGAAATGGTATCTGAGCTAGCACCATACCTGTGGTTGAATGGTATATTTTGAGTCCAGTACCTGTCCATACCAATCTGCAGGGTGCACCTAGATGCTTAGTGCACCAAATATTATCATATCCCTATAATAATCTTACATATAATAATCTTACAGTTTCAGTGATTTTTTTTAAAAACTTTTTATAGCCCTCAATTTCTGTAACAGTTCATCCTCCATTTTCTTCGAGATAGCCACCCTACCTAGATGATTGGTTCATGTTTCGTTCTTGCTATCCCTTTTTCGGCTACCTTTACAATCAGTTATCTTCGTTCTTGTCAAAGTTTATGCTTTTAAGGTTATATAATTTATTTGTCCATGACATATACGAATTTCTCATTCTTCTGACTTATAGTCTATTTAAGTAATGTCTTTAATCTTTAGAAAATTTAGAAAGAATCTTTTAGGGCCAATTATGCCACTTAATGGCTCTATGCTAGGGGCTTACTGGCCCTTCCTTGGAGCAATGCTGTCAGAATGGACCATCCAGCTAGCTTAAAATATGAGCATCCGATTTTTTTCAAATTCAGATAAGTAGATGTGGGGTTTTAACTTGTTAAGTAGGCCGATTTCAATAAAGATTAGTAGATGTGCGATTTTAATTTTTCAGTAGGTTGATTTCCCATCTTGAGCACAATTTTAAGGTATAATAATCTATCTAACCTGGCTGGTTTTATAAAACGGCCACTTCATCCCCCTCCTTGAAAGTTTCTTGTTCTGTATATCGCTGATATATATCTGAACTGTTTACGGGTCTGAGAATATTAAATAAAACCTTGTACATTTTGTGTGTAACTTGATATTTCTAGCTGTTGAATTTAGTCCAAGTTGAGTATGCATTTCTCAAGGTTATACCATTAAGCCTTGTGGTGGGTTATCTTAATCCCTGTTAAAAACCTGCAAGGCTTAGGCAATACAAACCTAAGTAAAAGATTAAACCCCGAGTTTAGCACATTACCGAACCGTACATTAAGGTTCAATATGGCAGATGTTTTAAGTTCTGTGATCTCTGCCTCTGGTCTTTATAGTCGGCTAACCATTTTGAGGATGTTAATTGCTTCCTTAATGATGTAAACTGTAAAATATTTCTTATTGTAAATCTTAGAGGATTAATCTTATGCATGTGTAGAGCTTTGAATTTCCACTTAATATTCATTCTATCCCGTGATATTTTGTTAAAATAGAAATTACATTAAATTCAGGCTCTGAATATTTTAAAAGAAATCCCTGAAGAAACTCGAAAAAGGATGTCGGCAAAGGGATACTTTCCTCAAGACGGATATATCCTGCAATATCTTGTAGTTCCACCTAATTGCTTATTGGTGCCAGAAATCTCGGATGGCAAATGTATTATGTGTGCTGTAAGTTATTAATCAAGTTACTTTAAATTTTACATTATTGCTTTGTTTCTTACGTATTCTCAGCCTCTCTATATCTCTCTCTCCCTGCAGGATGTTTCTAGGTCCCTGCTTAAAAGAGTGCTTAGCAAGATTGACCACATCAAGCGTTCCAGATCAGGCAATCCTAATTTGGAGGCTCACTTAGCTGAATCAAATGATTTGCAGTTATCCATTGCAGAATATATGCAACTTAGGGGAACGACAAAGGTATACCATGGCAATGTTCTTGTGCATGATTATTTGGTGACACCTATACATGACACACTTGCATGCCAGCACAGATTCTTAGTGTAACTAGGCTTATAGTAAATAATAAGTTAATAAAGATAAAAGCTAAAATTTTAATGAGAAAAATGTAGACATATATATTATATGCAGTAACTTCTCTCAAGGAGATATCAGTGGGAGAAAATTAAGGAGAAAAGGTATCTCATAGAGAAAAAGGAAGGATACATTTAACTGATTAAGCTAATTTAAATTTACTTAAAGATTTATGCAGTCTTAAAAGTTTTTTTTCCTACTTGGGACAAATTTCACTGACGGTTTGTGTGGAATATTCCAAACTTGTACATTATATATCAGTACAGATATTGTTTACCTGTTATCTTTATTTTTACGGCTTAATTTGTATTTTGTTGCATCTGTTCTCTATGTAGGCACCTAATGTCACTAGGAATTTCTCACTTGAGCTTATTTTAAGTTTTCTATGTTTATTTTTACTTTTTAAGTGTTATCAAAAAAGTGTTTCTGTGGTTTAAATTTTGTTCCTACTTACGGCAAATTTCAGACTGGTTTTGCTTGGAATAGTCCAAAACTTGCACAGTGTGTAGTAGTACGTATATTGTTTATTTCCTATCTTTATTTTTATTCCTTCTCTTCTCTATGTAGACACCTAATGTCACTAGGAATTTTGCCCTTGGGAAGGAGGCAAGTGAAAATTCATCAAAACAGTGGCTTGAAAAAATGAAGACTCTATTTATCAGCAAGGCCTCCGGCTTCTCTTCACGAAGTGTCATTACGGGCGATTCATATATAGGCATGCATCAAATAGGGTTACCTCAGGAAATTGCTAAAAAAGTCAACTTTGAAGAGAGGGTCACAACTTATAACCTAGAACGCATGCAGAAATTGGTAGATGACAGACTCATTCATACATACAAAAGATGGTAACACCACATATTCCATAACTAGCGGATCCAAAAGACATACCCTATTAAAAGTAGGGCAGGTCGTTAGTAGGAGTATTGTGGACGGCGATATAGTGTTTATTAATAGGCCACCGAGTACACATAAACATTCGCTGCAAGCATTTTCCGTGTTCATCCATGAGGGCCACACAGTCAAAATCAACCCCCTTGTTTGTGCTCCCTTTGGTGCTGATTTTGATGGTGACTGTGTCCATATCTTCTATCCCCAGTCTCTTGCTGCAAAGGCTGAAGTTTTAGAGTTGTTTAGTGTTCAGGAGCAACTGGTAAATTCACACACTGGGAAACTGAACTTACAATTAGTTAGTGACTCATTGTTGTCACTAAAGGTTATGGATAATTTATTATTCTTGAAAAAGGATACTGCACAACAACTGAGCATGTTCGTTTCACCTGTGTTACCATTCCCAGCCGTGTTTAGTACACGAACATCACGACCTCTTTGGACCATACATCAGATACTCCAGAGTGCTTTCCGTCTGTTCTTGACTGTGTTGGAGAGAGGCACCATATCAATCAGATTGAAATCCTGAAGTTGGATTTCAATAGAGATTTGTTGCAATCATCTTTCACAGAGATTATCACGTCTGCATTAATTTCAAAAGGTCCAAAAGTTGCACTTAACTTCTTTAACACATTACAACCACTGTTGATGGAAGTATTGGCACTATCTGGGTTCACTGTCAGTCTTAAAGATTTCTACGCTCCTAGGGATATCATAGAAGATGTTCAGAATGGGGTACAGCAACTATCGGGTTTGTGTGGTCATTTGAAATTATCATATAGTGAACTCTTGGAGTTACAACTAGAGAACCAGCTGAGAGCCTTAAAATCACCAATTATATCTTTCATTTTGGAGTCATCTTCCTTGGGTAGTTTTGATTGACTCGAGAAGTGAGTCGTCAATCAACAAGGTGACAGAACAAGTTGGTTTTTTAGGCCTCCAACTTTCCGACAGAGGGAAATTGTACTCGAAGTCTTTGGTTCAGGACATCTTTTCCTCTTTTGTAACTAAACATGCGGGACATGCTGATAAGCCTCCCTGCGAGGCATATGGGCTGGTTTTAAGTTCATTTTTCAGCGGATTGAAATCATTTGAAGCATTTGTCCATGCAATTAACACTCGGGAAGTGATTGTGAGATCATCCAGAGGATTGACGGAGCCGGGAACTTTATTTAAGAATCTGATGGCTATCCTTCGGGATGTTGTAATTTGCTACGATGAGACAGTAAGGAATGTATGCAGTAACTCTTTGATTCAGTTGGAGTATGGAGACAATTCCTCGGGCCTGACACCTCCGGGTGAACCAGTTGGTGTTCTAGCTGCAACTGCTATAGCCAATGTTGCATACAAGGCTGTTCTGGATTCGTCAAAGAGCACAGTGTCTTCTTGGGAACTCATGAAGGTAGCTTTTTTTTTTGTTTATATTTATCCTTTTTTTTTCTTTCTTTTTTTTCTCTTCTATATTTTCTTCTTTTGGTTTATTTCACTGTTTGAATATGAGTGATTTTGCTTGCAGGAAATCTTACTTTCTAAAGCTAGTTATAAGAACGACGCAATTGATCGGCGAGTAATTCTGTATTTAAATGATTGCTCCTGTGGAAAGAAATTCTGTAGAGAGGCAGCACTTACAGTTCGGAATTGCTTGAGAAGAGTCACTTTGAAGCAATGTGCTATTCATTTCTCAATAGAGTGAGTAGTACTGATTTTGACGGGTTTTTATCTTTTATGTCGTGAAGATTCTCTTGAATGTGCTTAATAGGAACCTAAACCTGGGATTATGAAACCGTTGTATCTTGATTTTCTTTTAATGTTTTCTTCTATTGAGCAATTTCTTGTACTCCTGTGTCTCAAATACTCTTAAGTTAAAGGTGGTTCATTTATTCGATCAGTGGTGATGCTTTGTACAAGCTAATAATTCAAAGGCTTTCTGCTGCACCTTAGCTTCTCCTACGAAAAATAACTGGTTGTCATTGTGTTTAAGCTAGCACGATTGGGTTGACTGTATTTTATGACATATTCCTTGGTTTTCTTTGCAACTATTTTACTTGAAACCTTTGTCTGCCTTTGATTTCCATTATTAAGTACCAGTAGTTTACACGTGCCATGCACGCTTTAATAAATATAGTTTTTTAAAATAAAAATTTAGACGTAATCTGGATTTGAACCTAGGACCTCCTTTATAATAGTTATGCACGTGTGTTGCACGCGTTGGTAGATTTACAAATTTACAAATGACACTAAACCCTTCTCCCATTATAATATTAGAGATGTGATTGCATCCTCTTATTTCATGGTTTATATGCATAATTTAAGCCCAATACCATGCCAACTCATTGTTTTTATGGCAAGTATAGGATGTAAAGCCACAATATTTGACTTCTACCTTTCTTTAACAGTTTAATTAATTATTTTTAATTGTTATTTAAAACATTTTGATAATACTTGTACTCATTTTCTTTGACTGACCCTTAGAATTTTTTATCCGCAGGTACCTAAAGCAGACAAATTTACCTAATAGTGCAGAAACTGCTCCTCACCTTGTCGGCCATATTCATCTTGACTCGGTTTGTTCTCTTCATTATACGTCTTACTACTATTTTCTACAAGAAATTTAAATGTTTAGGTTATGATAAACAGTTTATTGATGAAACCGATCTTCCTTTTTATGGCCAGTTGAGGTTGGACATTTTTAACCAAAATACAAATGGAATTCTTCATAGATGTCAAGATGCTATACTAGACTCCACAAAGAAGAAGAAAAGCTCCCTTTCCCGTATCTTGAAAAGAATATCTCTGTCTGCTAGGTATGCCATTTTGATATTTGATCCATTATTCGTAGACAAGTACTGATTTTGAGTTTTATGCTCCCTAGGCAAATTACTGAATTACTAGTAAATGTATTATAAATTAAATGACATCTCAGCTTCAAATATAAAATGTTATGTGAATTTGTTTATAGGTTACTGCTGCAAATATGCCCTTTATGGGGCTCTTTTTCGTCTCTATTGTATCATAAAACTACTTTAAGCTAGCCAATCAAGTGTAAGAGATGCATGTTGGTTCTTCCATTATGGTTCTAAGTGTTATTTCTTTAACTAGTTTGACAGTTGATAATATTTTTTTTTTTTGAAATGAAGAATGGCATGAGAATTGCCATCCGACTCTAATATATATTGATCAAAAGAAACTTCCCACATACATCAAAAGATACATCCAAAATACAATAAAGTACATGAATAGTTACATCCAAGAAACGTCCTAAACATCAAAAAAGATACAAGTAGACTGTACACTTTATGGAATTGGGACAGTCAGCTTATGGTTTTTTGTTATAGATGCTCTTCTTTTGATGTATTTTGTTCTCTGTTAGGGTTGTATTGCCCTATTTAGAAGTTCTTTGGTGTTGTTCGCCTACGGGCTCTTTATGTAATCGCTATATCTGTTTCGTTAAGTTCTTTTTAATGAAGCGATGACTCTAGTCATCTTTTAATCAAAAAAAAAACAAAGAAAATGACTCTTTCTTTAAAAAAAAGAAAAGAAAAGAAAAGGACTCAATAATATTATTATTCATGATTGAGTCTTTTTCTTTTCTTTTCTTTTTTTTAAAGAAAGAGTCATTTTCTTTGTTTTTTTTTTGATTAAAAGATGACTAGAGTCATCGCTTCATTAAAAAGAACTTAACGAAACAGATATAGCGATTACATAAAGAGCCCGTAGACGAACAACACCAAAGAACTTCTAAATAGGGCAATACAACCCTAACAGAGAACAAAATACATCAAAAGAAGAGCATCTATAACAAAAAACCATAAGCTGACTGTCCCAATTCCATGAAGTGTACAGTCCCCCCGCTTGCGAACTACTCTTCCTCCTCTCCTAATCGCAGCTTCTTCCTTGATCTGATGAGCCCTGTCCAATCATAACAGCATAAGTGAATTTTTTGCAACAACGAGGAAAGTGTATGACGAACGCTATTGAAACAGAAATCATTACGATCTAGCCATAAGTTCCACAGCACTGACGCCACAAGAAGATCCCAATCTAATCTGACCTCTTTTCTAATCCTGTTTGATCTAATGTCCCCCCAGACCTCAGCACTCGACCCAGGACACTGTAAAACTCCAAACGTTGTACCCACTTTCCCCCAAACCCATCTAGCTCTAGGACACTTGAATAAAATGTGGTTCGTATCTTCTTCCTCTGTCGTACACGTACTACATATGACGTTGTCCACGATTCTCCGCTTCCCCAAATTAACCCTGGAGAGAATTGCATCGTTCTCCACCAACCATAAAAAAACTTTAACTCTGGAAGGAACACTGATACCCCAAATAACATCCGTGATCTCGTTTCTAATACCACCATCGTTCAGCCTTTTGTATAAAGAGGCAACCGAGAACTTACAGTTTGCCTCCAACGTCCACCATCTCTCGTCTTCCGACTGCTGAGTATAGTCGGCTTCTATACGAATGTAATCATTAACCAATTCTAGCTGAGCGATCGCTACCTGATCAAGTGTATCTTTGACCTCCAATCTCAATTTATTGTTCCTCCAGACGTCGTGCACCAGAGAATCTTTGTTCAGAGTTGCGCCTGCCGCTGCGGGAAAAAGACCCATAAGCGTGTTATTGCCACACCACTTGTCTTTCCAAAATCTTGTGCTCCTGCCATCTTTCACCCTACATTTAGTGTTGTTGTGAAATATCTCGCCCGTCTTGTAAACCCCTTTCCAAAAGAACGATTTCCTACTATGGATGCCTTTACCCCCAAATCTGAATTTCTTCCTTGTCCTGTAATTAGTAAGGGACTTACACCACCAATTATTACGTCGTATAGCCAGCTTCCACCACCACTTACTAAGAAGGGCCTTATTCATGTCTCGGAGATTAATAATTCTCAAACCTCCGAACTCCCTCCTTTTGCAGATCCTCCCCCAACTAACCAGGTGGATTCCTTTCCCCCCCTCGTTTGCTCCCTTCCAAAGAAATCTCCTTCTAAGCTTGTCTATCTTGTGAATTACCCAAGTCGGTAATTCGTAAATAGACATTAGATAAATTGGGTTGCTGTTGACGACAGCATTAAGCAATGTGATCCTGCCCCCCAACGTAAGCACAGTCCCTTTCCATCCTGCTAACCTTTTCTCAATCCTATCGATTAACGATTGCCAGTCCTCCTTAGTGAGTTTCCCCGGCCTGATGGGGATCCCTAAATATGTCAGCGGGAACTCTCCTCCAATGCATCCTAACATAAGTTGGATCGAAGAAATCGGAACAGAACATCGGTCACTCAGTTGTATTACACAGCTCTTCACGAAATTGACCTTCATTCCGGACCAAGCCTCAAAACACTTCAAGACCGAACCCATAGAAATGATATCCTCCTTAGTTGCCGACCCAAACAATAACGTATCGTCAGCGTATTGTAAAATAGAGATTCGCTCTAAAAAGCCCTTGATATTAATGCCGAATTTGGCCCCCTCCTTATTCCCGTTAGCTATCATCTCCGACAACCCATCTGCTACAATTGCAAATAACAACGACGACAAGGGATCCCCTTGTCGAAGCCCTCTCTTGATCTGATCTCTTTGCCCTGTGACCCGTTGACGATAAGAAATGATTTACCTCCTCTAATGCAAAGGAAAATCCACTTCCTCCACCTTTCCCCGAATCCTTTAAGAAGCAGTGCTTCATCCACCGAGTTCCATTCCACTGAATCGTAAGCCTTTTGAAAGTCCACTTTAAAGAGAAAGCCGTCCAATTTGTCACTGCATCCTCTGAAGACAATTTTATGTGCCGATGCGACGCTATCCATGATGTCCCTTCCTTTAATGAAGCCACTCTGTGATTCTCCAATAATATCATTTAAAAGAGGCCCCAATCTATTGGCCAAAACTTTGGTTATGATCTTAAAGGATCCGTTGAGTAGACTAATCGGTCTGAAGTCTCCTACCTCTTTTATCTCAGGCTTCTTGGGAATTAGAACAATATTCGCATAGTTTAGTCTATCTAAATCTATGTCTCCCTTGTGAAAATCTCGGACAATGCGCATGAAGTCTCCTTTTATGATATGCCAATAGAACTTGTAGAAGAATAACAGAAAACCGTCCGGACCAGGCACTTTATCCATCCCCAGATTGTTGATAGCGGCGAGAACCTCCTCTTCGATGAAAATGCTTTCAATACTATCAGATCATTAATCCTTGATTCCCTCCACATATTCTGATTCAGCGAACACCTGTGCTCTCTTCTTTTACCCACTAGCTCCCTGAAATTCTCATTGATGTGTTGCTTAATTCTATCATCATCCTCGCACCATACTCCTTCCACCATCAGCCCAGAAATGTGATTTTTACGCCTTCTTCCGTTGGCCATCTTATGGAAAAATTTAGTATTGGCATCGCCCTCCTTCAACCACTGGATTCTGGATCGTTGTTTCCAATAAAGTTCCTCCATCTTCCCAATATGGAGAATGTCTTGTTTACTCCTATATAGCTCATCTAGTCCGGTCTCTATTAAGTCTCTCTCCTCCTTTATGAGTTCTAATTGCTCTATCCTCTTTCCTAACTCGTCTTTGACTCTTTGATTCTCCCCGAATTCCAACCTGGCCCACTGTTTCAATTTAATTCTAAGCCTCCTGATCTTTTGAATCTAACATCCCACTGCTGACTCTGCCGTGGTGGGAGCATTCCAGCTCTCCTCAATAATTCCCTTTGATTCTTCACACAACATCCAAGACTTCTTAAACCGAAACTGATGTGTGTTCCTTCTTTCTCCAACACCGCAGTCCAGGGCTAACGGAGTGTGATCAGATGTGAATCTGATCAGTGCTTTGGCCTTAGCTAATGGGAAGTGATCCTCCCATTCCGAGGATACTAGGATTCTATCTAATTTCGCCAGAATTGAAACAGCTTGCAAATTCGACCAGGTGAACTTCCTATTCGTCGGATTGATTTCCGCCAACTCTAAATCATCGATTAAATTGTTGAATTGCTCCCTGTCCCCCCTAGGCGCTCCTCTACCAAGGTGTTCGAATTGAAATCTTGTAATGTTGAAATCACCACCCACTACCCACGGCCCCCTGCACCTTCCCCTAATGCTCCTAAGCTCGTCCCAGAACAAATCCCTTTGAGCAGACTCGTAAGGACCATAGACTGTAGTAACCGTATGAATCCAACTATCAGCCCGTCTTCTGATAGTGATCGTGATCGAGTAAACCCCCGACACTTCATCTATAATCTCGAACACCCTCGGATCAACCCCAATAGCTATACCCCTCGAAAACCCTCTAGACGGTTTAAACCTCCACTCAAATGATCCTATTCCTCTCATGCTTTGAAAATCTACAGCAATAGGACATTCAACCCTACTTTCCTGAAACGCACAAATGGTCGGCCTATACCTAATGATAGTATCACTAATCAACCTCTTTTTGATTTCTGTCTCATCCCCCTCACATTCCAGAAAATGTATAACATGAATAACTAAAGACTCTAACCCCTAGACTCTAAACCTCAATACCCCTCTTTATTCTATCTGTCGTGATCTCTCCCCTCTAATAATATTCACGTGGAACAATTGTTCCCCTCTGTTGGACCCCATGGCTAGACCGTACAGACTAGCAAAATAGATAAGAGACTCATCATTTAAAAGATCCAATACTGAAATATGACCCGAAGAAATACCTTGACATGCAGAAGTTGGCTCTCTAGTCTTTGCCGCTGCTTTAATTAGATCTTCGTCACTTGGACCAGCCGATCCCCATTTATCAAACTGCCTTTTGCTCTTTCGCTGAGAATCCACATTATATTTGACGACATTGCCCCCTGCGCTTTCTCCTACCCCTCCTCCTGCCAGCTCTCTAACTTGCCTTGCCCATTTTTCGTGCTTCGAGTCGTAAGCGCTTCCGCCGCTATGAAGCCCGTCCAACGCCCCTATCATACGTTGATTTGCTCCGAGTCAAAAGCATTGTGGCTCTGCTCTATGGACTGCTCCGAATCATTCTGAATGATGATGTTGCCCTCAACGATGTCGTCCCTAATCTCCATCTGTCTGTTAGTGTTTTCCCCTATTTCTTCTTCCTCGTCTACATGTTGCAAACTCTCAATCACTGATTGGGCCCTGTAGCACGTCTACAGCCAACGATGGCCCACCAGCCCCCTTCGAGATTAATAAATTGATCTGGCCTTTGATCCTCTTCAACCAGCGGCCCAACTCCACGAACCCGGCCCACTTCCTCAACCCCCTGTTCTTCTTCCCTTCGAAAATTCGCGCCAAAACCACCCCTTCGCTCAATAGCCTCTATTGCCTGCTGGATCGAAAGCTGAAGATCGTCCTTCGACAGGAGCGCCATTTCTGGGACTAGCTTCGAAGTCTGCTCGGAATTCTCGATACCCACGCTCGTAGCCCCTTTCAAAATTCCTGGCAATCGTACACCCATTCCATCGCTCGCGGTCCCATCTTCCTGATGTCCCTTCCCATCGCACCGCTGAGGTACACTCTACCCCGTCGCCGTCTCCCTAATTTCCGCTGGCTGTACCGATGTTTTGAATTTGGAGTTTAGATTAGATCCGTCCTGATCAACAATCTTGATCTTCTCCTGATGCTTCAGAGAAGATGAACGTCAAGATCTCGAGCTGCTGGATCGGATGGACCACTGTCATCGTCTACCTTCCGCCTACGCTCATCACCCCTCTTTTTTCTATCATCTGAAAACTCCTCTTCCTCCCTCGTCGAGACTTTCCCAAAGGACACATTCTTCTTCTTCTCCACGATAAGTTTCACTTCATAAAACTCCCCCTCGAACTCCACTTGAACCATCGATGGAATATCAGAGAAATTCTCGCAACCCACTCTAATTCGCGCAAATTCCCTCCTGTCCTGAGTGATCGTCGCTCTATCTACTTCCTGCAGAAATCCAAAGGCGCGAACGAGATTCTGGAATCCCGAGCGTAACCAGCAATGAAAGGGGAAGTTGAACAGACGGATCCAAATCGACGGCAGCTCGTTCGCTTTCAGAGCTCCGTAATTGCGCGACCATTGTGAGAATGTAACGTAGAATTCGTCGGAGCCCATACCTCTTTTGCCAAGCACTTCGTTCATCCTCTCCTCATCGTGACAATGCACGATGAATGTGCTAGTGTTTAGTCGTTGGACCTTCCACTGGAGTGTCGCAGACGGAGTGGTATTTGCATAGAGCAAGCTCTCAATCTCCTCAGCTTGAGGGTTGCCACTTTGCACCTTGATTACGCAGCACATTCGAATACGGCGCTCGACCTCTGCCATGAGAGGAGTAGGGAAAATCAAAGCCTTCACCATTGCTCTGCCACCTGCGAAGCTTTCTTGAGTTTTGCTACTGTGAGAATTGATCGAAGTTCTGCCTCTTGGAACTGTGGACGAAGGTGTCGGAATCCTCTTGAGACTTGGGCAATCTCGAGAGATGTGGCCAGACCTACGGCAAGCGTAGCAAAACCAGTCTTTGGAACAATTCGATAACGTATGACCCCATTGAGCACACTTATGGCACCGCTGGCCTTCCCCCTCCGTCGCTGATCCACCCCTCGACTGCCTCTTAGATGCTTTGATGATTTACGAGAGCGGACCAGTAACCACTCTCCATCTTCGTCTTTTTGGTAATGGTCGGAGAGCTTTTTCTAGCTGAAACTCTTGCCGGAGATCCCTTGCTCACCGGCCCCTTGACGACGTCGACATAGGAGATATGGTTGCGCTCCCGATGCTCCCTATCAGCCTCCCTATCCGCCGATCCATCTCTCTTTGACAACCCCTTACCTCTTTCCTCATCACCTCTATGGTGATCACTCATCTTCCCTCTATGGGAGGAATGAGGGACTCTGTGGAAGGAACGACCTCTCGATCTATTCGAGAGCTCGTAATCCCGTCGATCTTCTTCCCTTCTCCAGTCATTCTTGTCCATCGCCTCTTCCCTTCTTCTTTTCGCCATGACTTCTGACTCTGCTAGCTCAATGTGTCTCCTGTGAGAGTTGAAGTGCTGAGAGCTTCCAGAATAGTGATCGCCCTTGTGAGAAGGAAATACTCTCTCCTCTCTCGCTCCTCTCTCCCTTTCCCTCTCTCGCTCCTTGCATAGCTCTATCTGATTATGTAGTTTGATCAGTTGAAGGGAAGAAGTGGGCGAGATCTAATGCTCCTGTTGCTTACATTAATGGAATATCTGGTCCTGAAGACTTTTATTTTATGTTCAATTTAGTGAGTACATTAATCTCTTGGTTTTCTTAAATCCAAAGCCACTGGAAAACTACTTTTGTTTTCTTCCAATATTCAGAACCCTATTTAGTTGATAGCTGAAACAATCTGTGTTGTGGAAATTCTAAAATCACCTTTGTAGCCATCTCGTCGTGATTTTCACATTCTAACCTGAAGGAGTTGTAGATGGCAGAACCACTGCAATTTGTTTGCTTGTTGGAGTGTTCTCGAATGTTTTTCTTATCTATATATATGTATGTTATTGTTGCATGTATTTTGATTCATTGTATGTTTTCTGTTAACTATTATATATAAACTTAACCTCCTTGAAGTTTTTAGCACAGTTTATTTCTGAAACACTAAAGTTTATTTTGATCCATTTCTCTTTCAAATCTTAATAAGTTTGGTTAGGTAGCTTGACTATAAGTGAAAATCGAGCTTTCCAGAATGATAATTGAGATGACTTTACATTTTTGACGTATTTTCTTTCAAAAGTAATCCACAATTTTGAGAACTTCTTCATTTTTCTACTTCTTAGTCTGAAATGACACTAATTTTATTTTTCTCCCTTTCTTTTTTTTTCCTCCTGTAGTGAATGTGCCGGCAGTTGAACAATGGAGAGATGTCTCAGTTCCCATGCTTGCAGTTCTCATATTGTGCTGGGACTGTTGATGAATCCCTTGAACAAGGAATACATATTATGGCCAATATTATCTGCCCTTTTTTGTTGGATACAATTGTTAAAGGTATGATTCAGGAGTTCCCTCTTTTAGACAATGTTTTTGCAATTAAGTACATGTTCACATCTTGCAGTTCTTGTACTGGTTATTTCATACTATGAAGCATGATAGAGGTATAGGACATACACATGCTGGGGTTTGAGAACACGTTAAATTTGTACGCTAGGACACAGGGAAAGACCATTGTATCATATGTAACATCATTAATATGATAAGTATGCATCTGTAACCCATATATGGCATACAACAGTATAATCTTGAGTTACAGAATTATAGTAACAGATGTATGTTTCATACAAAAGTAACAGTTCCTTTGGCTATTCACAATTACGAATACGAGAAGCTCCATGGTTGATTGACTTGATTCAAATAAAAGTTCAGGGGACCCCCCCCCCCCCCCACACACACACAACACTTTAATTCTATAAGGGGTCGTAGTGGGAGAGGATTTCAAAAACAGTGTGGTTTTAAACCATTGTGGTTTCAGATGCAAATTATGGTGATTTTAAAAATCCATGCGACTTTTATTGAGCACACTAGTGTGTATTTTGAAATTACTCAACTCGGATTTCATACATAATTAATTAACAAGAGTTTGTTCACCATTTACTTGTTTTATTTATTTATATCAATGCATGGTTATAGCCTCCAATTATTGTGCAAGAAAATGTTGGTGGTACTGGGGAGATAAGCTTAAGGCTTGGTTCTTGCATTGGTTGCATTGACAATGTGATTCTTGGCTGATAGCTTGCTCATGCGAGGATTTAAGTCAAAACCCTTCTTTGAACTGTATATTTTGTTTTACCATGTTGACGTAATCTCTGTACATAACTGCATCTATGATAGATATCCCACTTGAGGCTTTTGCTTAAGCAGGTTCTGTGGCAATTTTCATACTGTCCCATATAATTATCACCGCACATAATCGCTTTTAAGCAAAAACCTTATGAGAATGACTTTTCCAAACATTCAACATTATCAGAGCTCCAATTCTAATGATCACTATTTGCCAAGAAATTTTGCGGGAAGTAGATCTGCTGTTGTTTTACATAATGGGCAAACATGTAATTAATAAGAATTTGCAGGGAACAGACCAGAACCTTAACCCCTGCCAGGCTGCTTTTTGGAAAGATAAGAGCCTGCTATAAATTATTGTACTGCTTATAAAGAAGTAACTCTTTACTTTCATCTGTAGATTGATTCACTTTCTCTTGTAGCCTTTCGATGTTCTGTCGAACCATGTCTCATACCTGACCCAAAGTTGCATTTCAAACTGTATAGTCTTTTTTGATTTGGTCATGCATTCCATAAATTTGTTCAAACCTTCCAAATCTGCAATTTATCTTGTTTGGGCTCACAACATCACGGTTTTCATAGGGAGACAGGTTCAAAGAATTTTTTTCAACTCCTCGCTACTTGTCTCTTGTCTCTCTTGTCTTCCAGAGATGGTCACCAACAGCCAAAAATGTGAGCTCCAATATTAGAACTATTGAGGTTAACAAATTAAGCCTTTGGACTTTACATCCGGGATTACGCACAGTAATTCAGGAATCATGGATCTCGAGGACAAGTAACATAGGGTCGGTAGGGATCTGGATCGAAAAAATCAGAAGGTTACGTAGATGCTTGAGGAATTGGGCTTTTAAAGAATTTGGGGAGAAGAAAAGGAAATTACAGAAGTTGGAAGAAAGAATCGTAGAGTTGGAATTACTACAAGAGCAGGGGGATCTTCCGACGGATTTCGATGTAGAACTCAGTACAAGCAGACATGAAATATATCAGATAGAGCTGATGGAAGAAATGTACTGGAAACAACGCTCCAGAATACAGTGGCTTAAAGAGGGGGATGCAAATACAAAGTACTTTCATAAGGTAGCAAACGAGAGGAAGAGGCATAACAAAATCAACGGGTTGAGTATTGAAGGAGTATGGACGAAGAACGAAGATTTAATAAGAAGACACTTAGACGATCAATACAAAGACTTACTCGGTAGGCGAGTAACATATAGATGTGCGCTTAGTCCTGACATGTGGGAGTCCTCAAGGATAGACGGGAGCGAAGGTATTGAGGGCGCTTTCACCGAAGACGAAATAGAAGAAGCAATAAAGGAGTTAGGATAGGATAAAGCGCCGGGCCCGGACGGATTTCCGTTGTTTTTCTATAGAATTTTCTGGGGCATTATTAATTCGGATTTCATGAATGTAATGAAGGAGGTGTTCGACGGAACTGCAGCATTAGAAAGGCTAAATTTTGCTAATATCATTTTGATCCCCCAAAAGAAAGAGATTCATACGGTAGACGATCTAAGACCGATTAGTCTTATTAATGGGTCTTTCAAGATTATAACAAAAGTTCTTGCACGAAGGCTAGCTCCGCACCTAAAAGATGTGGTGGGGGAGGAGCAGAGCGGATTCATCAAGGGGAGAGACATCATGGATTGTATTGCTTCGGCCCACGAAGTGGTGTACAGAGGATATAAAGATAAAGTGGACGGTTTCATTCTCAAATTAGATTTCCAAAAAGCATACGACTCCGTTGAGTGGGAGGCAATAGATGAAGCTCTAACTTTAAAAGGGTTTGGTTCGAGATGGAGACACTGGATTCAGATGTGCTTAAAGGGCGGAAAATCGAACGTACAGGCTAATGGACGGAAGGGCAAAGAAATTAGGTGCCATAGAGGACTCAAACAAGGAGATCCACTTTCATCACTTTTGTTTACCATTGTCGCGGACGGGTTGGCGGAAATGGTAAAAAGAGGGAGAGAAGGAAGGACAACTGGGGGAATCAAGGTTAAGGGTGTACCTGATTCTATATCTATTCTTCAGTACGCAGACGATACTCTATTATTCGGGAAAGCTACTGAAGAGGAGGCAACTGCTCTGGGGTTCCTTATCAAATGCTTTCAAGCATGGTCAGGGCTGAAGATCAACGCGGTCAAAAGTAGCGTCATTGCAATCTGCGAGGGGAACTCTGTCCCAATAGCGAATATTGGTTCTAAATTAGGGTGCGCAGTGGGAGCATTTCCGGTCAATTACTTGGGGTCCACTTTGAGACCGGGGCCGCTGACTCGGGACGACTGGAATCGACTGATTGAAAAAATCAGTAAAAGAATGGCCGGCTGGAAAGGGAAGTTTCTCTCATTAGGAGGCAGATTGACGATGATTAATTCGGTATTGAGTTGCATACCAATCTACATGATGTCCATGTACGAGCTTCCGATATGGGTTATTAGTAAAATCGATAAAATCAGGAAGAGATTTTTGTGGAAAGGCGCGGGCGACAATGACAAGGGAGTACACCTTATTAAATGGGGCAGGGTGTGTAAACGTAAGGAGTTCGGGGGCTTGGGGGTTTTAGATCTTAGAGCCATGAATAGGGCTCTGTTGTGCAAGTGGTGGTGGAAGATGAGGAACAAGAATAAGTTATGGTGGAGCAAGTCCTTCAATTCCTATAAGAAGAGGAAGAAATTCAAATTTGGAGGAGTGTTAAGCCGAGGGAAAGCCTCTCCCATATGGAAAGGAATAGTTAAAGTGGGGACGATTTATCATGACAGGACAAAGATAAATGGTGTGGCTACAATACACTTTCCAGCCTTTTTCCGGCAGCCGCGGCAGCATCACTAAATAGCGACTCCCTCGTAGCAGACGTTTGGCGTAATGAGACGTTGACCTTAGACGTTCACAATAATCCAAATCAGGACTGCCTGGAACAACTGCAAAATTTGAACAGATTCATCAGGAGAGAGGGATCTTATACAAACGAGACTGAAGACGAAAGGGTGTGGAACCTGAATTCAAGTGCTACATTTTCGGTCCGGTCTATGTACAAGTGGTTGAACGACGGAGGTATAAGGAACAATGAGTCGGACATCATATGGGGTATAGCGGCTCCACTGAAAGTCAGAGTATTTTTGTGGTTGGTAAAGAACGACGCAATCCTAAGTAAGACCAATCTTAGGAAAAGAAGTATGATAAGTAACGCTTTATGCGATAGGTGCGAGAACCAAGACGAGGATACAAATCATTTGTTGTTTCGTTGTCCTAGAGCGAGTAGTATATGGGATTTAGTGGTGTTGGGTTTCGGGAGCACACAGAGTCCCAGGTCATTCACAAAGGTGTGGGGAGATATCAGAAATAGCTTAGGTAAAGAAGAGGGTAGACAATTGTGGGATATCACAGTAGCTGCAACCATGTGGGGTTTGTGGTTGGACCGTAACGAATTGTGTTTTCAGAAGATTAATCATAGATTGCCAGTTTTACTGCATAAAATTAATTCTCTTGCTCACGATTGGAATTCTATCACAGGGGGTAAGAAGAAAATGCGTCTGGGAGAGGAAGAGCAGTAGGCGGCTTGCGATCAGGATAGTGGGCGGATGGATAGAGGATTCGTACTTTTGTCGATGTTTGATACAATATGTAGAGTGGTCTTCTTCATGTTGTTGCTTCTTTTGGTTATTTTGGGTTTTCAATGTTGTATTTTGGACCAGGATGTATTATGTTTCGTTAATTAATCGTTAATGAAGCGATGACAGTAGTCATCTTTTATCCCAAAAAAAAACAAATTAAGCCTTCCAGTCATTTAGAGATCACATCATTCATAGATCCATAATTATGAAGCTAAAAGTTAGTACAAGAGAGCGCCCAAACCTCCTCTCAAACAAAATAGAACTTGCAAGTCTAGATGGATCTTTTGCCTAATCCTAACCCTAGGAAGAGAAACACATCCGACCTCTATGATTGAAACAGAGTTTTTTGTGGGGGTGGATCGTTCCAATAAAAAAGATAAAAAGGGGGGAAACAAGAAGGGTTAGTAGGTTTACCTGACATTGAAGAAGGGATGAGGAGGTGGTGATTTGAGAAACACAAGCTAAGAGGTGTTTTTTGGAGGAGGGTCTTGGACTCATTTATTATATAGCGTGACTTCGAAAACACACTGAGTGTGATTTCATTAAAATCACCGTGTTTTTCAAATCATGTTTGACTAACACCTTACTTTCAAATCAAACTATGAAATCCTCTCCCACTAACACCTAAATTTGGAAACACAGTGATTTCCAAAATGCGTTTTTGAAATCCTCTCCCACTAGCACCCTCTAACACGCATGCTATACTTTTGTTACCTCTGATGCACTTTTCTCAATCTTTTCACCTCATTTTCTAGATTATATATCTTAATGTTTTCTTGTGTCAACCTTTGCAGCGCCTATCCAAGTGTATGAGGATGGTGTCAAAGGGCGTTATAAATGAGCACCTGATACTTGTTGGAAGTAGTGTAACTTGTACTGGAAATCTTATTGGATTCACACGGGGGGCTTCAAAGCTTTGTTCAAGTCTCTCAAAGTTCAAGTACCTTTTACGGAAGCGACATTATTTGTAAGGAATATCAAAATCAATATAGTTTGTTAATATGCTCTTTATTATAGCATTTATTTTCAATTGAATCATTTAGATGTATGTATATTTTGGCAGACACCCATGAAGTGTTTCGAGAGAGCTGCGGAGAAATGTCATACCGACTCTTTAGGAAGTGTCGTCTCTTCTACCGCTTGGGGGAAGCATGTGGCATTAGGTACCGGAACTAATTTTGACATCATATGGGGTCAAAAACAGCAGGTTTGTTACGTGTAGGTTATAACCTTTTGTAGCTAGTAGTTATTTCAAAGTGGGAATTTATTCTAAACCAGAGTTGAGTGAGAATTTTTGTTAGGACCTTTGTTAGTTGTTTATACACTTTAAAACCCATCATCTCAAAACTTTTCTGAAAGATTCCTTTGTTACATGTTGTTAACATCAATTTTTTTTTTTAAATTTTATTTTTTATATGATAAAAAAAAACATCATCTTTTTTTGCATGAACAACTCTTAATCAATAGTAGTATATTTCATGAAAAATTTAGTACATTTTGGTAAATAATAGTCCATCGTAACAAAAAGTAGCACACTTTGTAAGAACAACAGTTAGTTTTTTTAGACAGTAGCATATTTTGATGAGTTATTTTTGTCCAAACTTGTATCTGTTTCTTTGTAAATAGTTTTTTCAATGTTCTTTATGATGAGGGGTTTAAAATGTATAAAATAAAGTTAAAGGAGCTAATAAAATAGCACCTATCAACTGTGGGGCCTAAAGTAAATTCCTCTCTGAACTGATGTCATCTTTGGCTTTGCAAACTGATGTGAATCATTTCTTTTAGGCGGCTACTAATGAAGAAGTTGGGAAAGACATATATGACCTTCTGTCGTGGGTGAGGGAACCTCGCCAGAAGGATCAAACTGGCACATGTATAGGAAGTGATGTCGATGACTTTTTCGACGACATCCAAGAAGATGACATGCCCTTATCTCCGGTTCCGAACACCAACGAGAAGCCTACATTCGAAGATTATACTGAAACCGGGTCCCAATTACCTGGAAACAATGAGAAGCCCGACCCAGATAGGTCAGACAGCTGGGGTGGATGGGGAAACAACAAGAAGGCAGCTGCAGATAACTCGGATAACTGCGATGGATGGGGAAACAAAGAAAAGCCTTCTGTAAATAATAATGGGTCAGGCTGGGGCCCAAAGAATGTGCAACAACCAAAAGAGTCAACATGGGCGACAAATAAACCTGTTGAGGTTGAGAGCTCTTCAGGATGGGATGCGAATTGGGGTAAAAAGGTAAAGGAAGTGACTGATACGGAAAAGAGCTCATCATGGATGGCACGGAAACCCGAGGCCGATAGCTTGGAAAACGGTGGATGGGCAACTAAGAAACCTACTTCTGGATGGAATGAGAATGGAGTTGATCAGGGAAAAAAGAAGACTGATTCAGATTGGAAAGAGAAAACCGACAATGAGTCATCATGGGGGGCTAAGAAACCTGAAAATGACGGCTCTTCAGGGTGGACAGAGAAAATGGATAATGGGTCAGCGTGGACAGTCAAGCAGCCTGAATCCAATAGTTCTTCAGGATGGAAAGAGAGATCAGGCAACCAGTCATCCTGGGCAGCCAAGAAACCAGAACAAGAAAGCTCTTCAGGATGGAAAGAGAAAATGGGTAATCAGTCATCCTGGGCAGCCAAAACTCCTGAATCCAATAGTAATAACTCAGGAGGGAGTGGGAATGCACAAATTGGTAACCCATCACCATGGACGGCAAGTAAACCCTCCAACAACTCTTCAGGATGGAACGAAAATGTGAAAACAGTTGACCCATCACCGTGGACAGCAAAGAAACCAGAATCTGACGACTCTTCAGGTTGGAATCAGAATGCGAAAAAGGGTAACTTGGTATCATGGACAGCAAAGGAACCTGAATCCGGTAGCTATTCAGGAAGGAATGAGAATCCAGAAACGGGTACCCCATCACCGTGGGCGGCCAAGAAACCTGAATCCGGTAGCTTTTCAGGGTGGAACATGAACAACAAAAACAGTGAATGGTCAGCTAAGAAGCCCTCGTCCGGATGGAACGATAATTCAGGAACTCAAGCGGAGGGATTGAAAGAGCCTGATTCTGTATGGAAAGAGAAAACAGATAATGCATCACCCTGGTCAGCCAAGAAACACGAGTCCAATACCTCTCCAGGATGGAATGTGAGTGCAGGAACTCCACCAAAGAGTTTGAATGAGCCAGATTCCGGATGGAAACCCAATTCAGAAAACCCGTCATCATGGACTGCCAAGAAACCTGATACTTCAGGATGGAGCAAGAACACAGAAAACAAAGCATGTGCTACAAAGGGCCCTGGTTCTGGACCAAATAAGAATGTTGAAATTTTGGAAAATACAGCAGGGACATCGAAGAAGCCCGAAGTTGATACTTCTACTGGATGGGAAACCAAGAAGACTGAGCTTGTAAGCCCATCTGGGTGGAACACGGATAAGCGCTGGTCATCTTGCACAACACCTGAGGCAGGGAGTTCAGGAGGATGGAATGACAGGAAAGGGAACCAAGGGTAGAAACCACAGCAGGGTTGGGGTTCAAACTTGCCTGATCGAAGAGGTCAGAGAAACATTACTCCTGGAACTCAGGGCAGGCCAGACAATCGCAGAGGAGATGGGCCAAGGCTGGAAAGGCAAGCTTACACGAATGAAGAGGAGAAAATTCTTTTTTACATCCAACCTGTCATGAACGCCATTCAAAAGATTTCTCGCGAAGCAAGGTACGTCTTAAGTATGTAATTTGTGTTGTGAAATGTAGTACTCTTGGAAAGGTTTTATTTCCCTGATTATTTTAATACTGTTCTTTCAAACTTTGGTTAATTGTTTCTGTATTTCTGCTCTGAATCAACTTTCTTTTGCACCCACTTAGTTATAAAATTGTGAATTTTACTATTTTATATTTCTATTGTTTTTGAACACAAATTTTAAAACAATTAGCGTTCAGAATCAGAGATGGTATAAATTTCATTTATGTATGCATGGTTGGTGAAATGTTGTGCAGATCCTAGTACGAACCAAGCTTGTCTAATATATTAGGCAACTAATATATTAGTCAAACCTGGTGCTCTGATACCACTAAAAACCCTTTCATGCCCCGCTTTCCAAAAAGAATACGGAATACGGATACGAGACAAAAGCCCAGCGAATGATTTTCATCATTCATAAGCTGTTCAAAAATCTTTACAATATTTCATAAGATAATCAGAGTTGAAAGCAAAAGATACAACCAGACGTGCATAATTGAAACAAGATACCAACAGAAATTACTTGAAACCAAATATAATAATCTCAAATAATCAAGTTCTGAACAAGTCAAATATCCTGGGTCACATCGCCCAAATACAAGTAAACATCCAAGTAATCAAGTACATTTTATTCAAGTTCAAGCAACAAATAATAATAATAATAAAGCAAAAACTCCAGCACAATGTAGGGTATTGGCTTAAATTTGTGAATTTAATCTCAATTCTTATCAGCGAATTACACTATATTTAGAAATCAAGGGTATCTTCAGAACTAAATTACTAAGTGGGTATATAACCCTGTTCATCCAAAATAGAGGCAGGGGAACAATAGTGCCTTTAACTTAGGTCTTATCAGATGTTAGCTCTATATCTTCTCGTCTATCCAACCAAGCTTCTCTCAGTTTGATTAGATCTCATGATTGTGAAACTTTTTTGCAGGGAGGGCGAGCGGCTATCCCCTGAGGATCAGAAGTTTGTAATAGAAAATGTTTTCTTCTACCATCCCGATAAGCAATCCAAAGTCGTCAATGAAATCGACTACATCATAGTAAGTCCTTATCATTACCCAATCATGATAGTAATGGTTAAAATCTTTTGGCACTTGCTATAGAACTTGATCAATCTAAGAGGCTTCAATAAGTTTTTTGCTGCCAAACCAGACTTACTAAGTGTGAACAATTTTTCTGGAACACAATGCTTTTGCTTCGCAACACATTACACCCCTTTTAATAATGTGATCAATCTGTGACAGGTGGACAAGCATGGCAGCTTCAAGGAGTCGAGATGTTTTTACGTTGTGTCTACAGATGGCTCCCGTACTGATTTCTCATACTTAAAATGCATGCAGAACTTCATCAAGGAGAGATACCCTGAACATGGCGACTCTTTCAACGGGAAATTTTTCAGGAAACGTTCTGAGCCTGCTGCAAACAACAATGAGCAGCAGCAGCAACAGCAGTCGTTAATGAGCCCCCACTAACTGACACATTTATTTGACTGCAATGTAATTATTTTACCGCAATGTTAATGTTGTTGCTGTGTATGGTTCTACTGTTGATCTTGTAAACATGAATTTGGCAATGAATTTGCATCTTTTTTCTAGTGGTTCATATTTCGTCGTCATCGTGATGGGTGTATCTTGTTTCAGAAAGATGTCTCTTCTCTTGACTATGTAAGTTCTCGTTGTTGTGTCAGGTGGTTGTTGGGCATGTTATGAATGGTTGAACTGGCATTAGCTATGCTATATGAAGGTGGAAATTAAATCTGCTTGATGTCTTTGTTTTGATCATTTCTTGTGCTGATGTTCGAGTGTAAGTTGTTTGATGACATTTGCTAGTGAGCAATGCTCATGTAATGTGACCTGTATGATGTAATTGATGAATTTGGTTCTTATATTGCCAACTTCGGTTCCTGCTGTTTGAATATATTGCCTCGGTTGTTAGATACTGTGCTGCAGTTGCTGGTCTTGCTTGCAATGAAACTCTTTGTAATGCCTGTTGATGCATGCGTGGCTGTCGCTTCTTGAAACTGGTTGACCAGGCCTGTTGTGTTTATTGCTTTCCTTTATCATTATACATTTACTGGATCCACAGTAAATTATTTTTTCTTTTTTAGAATTTTCGGGATTCTGAGAAGGCGAGGAATCTGCAAATATTTGAAAATTGGGGTGGAATCAGTGATGGGAATCCTCTGCTGTTTCAAGCTAAGCAATGCTGAGCTGATAGAAGAGGAATTGAAGAAGAGTTTAGCAGACAAGGACAGAGAAGAGAAGAAGAATCTTGTCACCCTTGATGATAACATTGCCTTTGAATCTGCAGGTATTATATTCTTCATTTTTTTAATTCATTTTTCATTTTGAATTTTTTTCTTCCTATTTTGAATTATGATCAACTTTGTAACAACTGGATATCGGTATGACATTAATCCTTGTTAATTTAGTGCTGAATTCATCGTCATGGGAAACTGCGATGAAACGTCTAGAATAAGAGGAAAGAAACATGATTACATGAATGAATGCTACACGGATCAAACAAGATGCATCCCTTAGACTTGCATTTTACATTAGCCTTGGCTGAATCTTAAGAAGCTTGGACGTCCGACCCCTTTGTAGATGTTGATGTTTTTGAGATTACTCTGGAGTTTGATGTTGATGTACCTAGGCCTTACTGCTAGTTTTCGTTGTGAATTCAAATAAGCTTAGATCGGCCTATAGAAAATGTAACCAATTTTTGATAATCAAATGAGTTTCGGGAAAATGTTGCAGATAGTCACAAGCACACAAATCAGTAGCTGAAGAGATCTTAAAGTAAAGATTGGCACTTGCAGATCTATCAGAGCCAAAGTGTTCACATATTCTGAAGTGGTGGCAGCGACGGAGAACTTCAAAGCTGAGAGCTTAATCGACGGTGAAGGTGGTTTCGGGAGAGTTTACAGTGGGTACATCGATCGAAGATACTAAACAAGTAAACTTCACTTCTTGTGTCTCAATTGTTCATTTTCTTGTTCTGTAAGTTGTTTCATACAGTAGTTTTTATGTTTTTGTTTGCAGGATATTGCAGTCAAGAACGGGTTGCAAGGGAACCGAGAGTTCTTGGTCAAGGTGTTGATGTTGAGCCTCCTTCATCACACCCATCTCGCCATCAAATGTCAAATTTAGATGTGATGTAAGCCGTCTACAAACAAAAAATTTTCATTTTAGAGCTAGCTACATACACATCCAGTACATGATCAACTGTAAACAAAAATTACTTAATGGTGCAAGTTGTTTCGTCTTTTAATCAATATGCAAAAATTTGCAGGCAGAGCCACTGTTCAAGGACAAGAGGAGGTTCATCGAAATGGCTGCAACTTCCCGACAAAGGGTCTCTACCAAGCTCTCGCAATCGCAGCAATGTGCCTGCAAGAGGAAGGTAGCAATCGCCTCCTCATCAGCGATGTCGTGACTGCCCTAGAATACTTATCCGTGCCAAAACATGATCCCTCCGAAGGAGCCTCCCAAAAGTCATCTGTAACACCAAAAACAGAGGAGAATGAGAGCAATGAGGGTGAAAAGGGGAGTAGTACTAAATCGCAAGTGTGGAGAAAGTAGTGTCGAGATCACATGAAGATATCGAAAGGTAAAAGTTGACGATTTCAAAATAGCTGAGAATACTGTTACAAAATTCTTTATAAACTTAGAGGCACAAAAACAGAGAAGAAAATATGACAAAAAAGAAAAACCAGAAGGAAAAATAAAATAAATAAATAAAAACTTACAAATAACCAATTTCACACCTGTGTATCACACAGTGTCCTTAAAACAGATTTCGCCTCTTCCGGTTGCTGGATTGTGCGAAGGCATCTGTCTCCTAGGATGCAACGGCCAGAGTGTTCACGTAAGCACCATGTAACACTCTCGAACCGAGCTGCAACGTCAGAATTCTATCACCGACTTACCAAACTTGAAGGAGCGAGGAACAGAATAGAACTAAAATTTGGAGTAAGAAAGAAGATGACTGGTGCAGGGGGAAAATGAGAGGGAAGACCTCTATTTATAGAGCCAGGGTTAAAACTGTAATGACAGACAAGGCTATGAATGCCTTCAATGTAACGATAGACAATCAATTGAATGCCAGCACTGTAACGACAGACATCAATCATTGTCTTTGAATGACTTCAGTGTAACGACAGACAAAACATTCAATACAACATCAAAACGACAGACAGAACCGTTTCTGTATTTATTTCAGCCGTTACAAAAGAAAAATCAAAACTGTAGCAAAAAGTGGCTCTACACGGGGTGGGGTCATGTCGGTCTGGCATTCGTGTCCGTAGGTTTTGCGGGCGCACACAAGTTGAATGTAATATGGTCCAAGATTTGCAACCCTGCGCGCGAGAGAGAAAGCCTCTCTTTTAGCTATCTTACAATAGTTAGAAGGAGGTTACTATATATCATCTTCTATTCCCTTTGATTTTTCCGATGTGGGATTATGTTTCCTCATCCCCTTTTCAAGAATGAAAACTTCTCACTTTGAGAGACAATTTCTCATTCACCCCTTAACCATTTTTAACAAATTAACATATGATTTTGATCTACTCACGAAGGAGAACACAAATCAAACAAGATCTCTTAATAATTCATTGAGGATTTTACTCAAAAAATTGCTCAAAAACTGGTTCGTAAAATGGTGTATAAAATACCCGTTTTCTAACAAATACAGGGGTTGCAGTGTCGAAATATTTGCCGTACTGACCCACTTTTTGAAAATATTTGGGGATTTGACCCACTCCCAAAAATATTTAGTTGATCTGACCCAGTTTTGGATACTTCAACATAAACCGTTATTGAAAATAACGGCATAGGTAATTACCATGCCGTTCTTTCAAAAAGCGGCATCAGTTTAATTTTTTTTAACATGCCGCTGTTTGAAAAAAAAAAACGACATTAGTATATTTTCTATACAAGTGTGAATCTTCTGACTTGGAAAAAATTCTTAGTGTTGAAACAACTTATAAATAATGCCGTTATCCCCAAGAACAACATTCGAATTATGATGTCGTTGTTTGAGATAACGGAATCAGTTATAATACTCATTAAACAGTTCACAGAAATAGATTAGCCAAGTATCTGTAATAAAATGAACTGTTGTCGTTGTTCCAAACAACGACATCTGTAATGTTGTTGCCGTTGTTCCAAACAACAGCATCATCTATATGATTTTTTTACACTTGCATTTTTTTCAAGTCAGAGAGAGTACACGATTGGAAATAAGTTTACTGATGCAGTTACTTCAAATAGGGGCATGCGATTTTTTTTTTAACAAATGCCGCTATTGGAAACAACAACATATAAATAACCTATGTCGTTATTTTTGATAACGATATATACTGACGTGTCCAAAACTGAGTCAGATTGCTAGGAAGTGGGTCAGAGCACCAAACATTTTCAAAAAGTGCATCAGTAGGGTGAAATATTCTGGAGTGTCATGATGTGGCAACATGTGATTGGTTGAAATGGAACACTGGTACATAAAAGTTTGGCTAAATTTAAAAAAACGTCACAATAGTTTGGCGCTGTTTAAAAAAACGTCACAAAATTTTGACTTTTTAAAAAAACCGCACAATGTTTAACTTTCAACTCACGGAGTTATTTCTCAATTCAATATTCAGTATTGTCTTCATTTCTCTCTGATTTATCTTAACATGGTATCAGAGCCAATTATACAAATTTTATTCTCTTAAATTTCTCTATCAAAAAAAAAAAAACACTTCTTCAACCTCCCGACTGTTGAAGATCCGGTCTTCGCCATCTCAACACACCTCCGGCGTCCTCTTCACGATCTTCAACAACTCTCTCCGGCGTCCTCTTCACGCCGCCAAATCCTTCCAGTGTCCTCCTCTGTCCTCACAAACCCTTTCCGACGTCCTCTTCAACAACTCCCTCTAGCGTCCTCTTCAACAACAGTGGAACACAAATCCACTCCGGCTTCCTCTTTAACACCAAATTCCTACTTCTCCAGATCAAATCCGAACTCCAGATCCTCTCGATCAACGAAGTCATCCAGATCAGATCCGAACTTCACAATCCCTACCTCTCTAGATCAGATCCGCACTCCAGATCCTCCCGATCAGATCAGATCCGAACTCCAGATCAAATCCTTCTCTGTCCTCGTCGTCACTAGCCGGCTCTTCTCCTCATCCTCACAGAACCATCTTTCAGCAATCTAATAGAATTGAGTTTCAGCCACTGGCTATAGGGTCGTTGTCCTCATAAAACCATCTTTCAGCAATCGAGTAGGATTGTGTTTCAGCCAAGGATACGAACCGTCGTCCTCCTACTTCAAAAAAAAAATCAAAAAAAAAAAAAGAATCAAAAATAATAATAATAATTATATATATCTCTACTACTATAATGGGAGAAGGCCTTAGTCCTTAACTCAACCCGTGCAATGCACGTGTTGGCAAATTTTTTTTTTTTGCCCTTTTCATCCCCCCCACCAAAAAAAATTCCCCCACGTGCAAATCACGTAATTTTTTTTCATTTTCATCCCCCTCAAAAAAAAATCCCCACGTGCAAAGCACGTGTATAATACTAGTCTATATTATAATGGGAGTGTGGGGGTTTGTAAACAAACAAACCCTAATTGTGTGTGAGTCAACACGTGCATCGCACGTGTTGGCTCACACACAAAATGGATTTGTTTGTTTACAAACCCGTGCATCGCACGTGCTTTATACTAGTATATATATATATAGGGAGCCCTTCGGTTGAGAACTAATCTTTGTGAGAACTCCATGAGAACTCACGAAGTAGACCCCCCATGAAAAATCCGAACCGACCATCTCGTTCTACATGCCTTAGATAGCATAACATAAAGAATTCAAATAATTTGAAGTTTGTTTGCTCATCCATCAAATGGAGTAGAATTTTCAGCCATACAATTTTGCGATGATGTAAATCATGGGAAAATGAACTTCAAATTACGTGATTTCTTTATGTTATGCTATCTAAGGCATGTAGAACGAGATGGCCGGTTCGAATTTTTCATGGGGGGTAAACTCCTTGAGTTCTCACGGAGTTCTCACCAAATTAGTTCTCAACCGAAGGGCCACCTATATATATATATATAGAGAGAGAGAGAGAGAGAGTAAGTCTATTAAGAGCTGGGAAACTGGGCTCCTTAACGGGAGCTGGAGATCTCAGCCATCCGATCTAGAGTGATTCAGATCGAATGGCTGAGATCAGATCCCGTTCTCCATCTTATTTTGTTGAGGGTAAAATGGTCATTTTCCCCCTCTCCTTATCTTTTGGCTTCCTGGCTCCCATCTCACTCCCGCTCTCTCTTCGATCGTAAGAAACCCTAGTCTCCTCTCATTTTCTTACTCCCGCGCTCTCCTTCTTCGATGAAACCCTAATCGTCGGAGAGAAACCCCCATTCTCCTTCTACGATTTCTACTTTCTTGAGCTCATTCACTCACTTCGACGAGAAACCCTAGCCCCCAAATCCGCTGGTCTCAGTGGTCTCTTTCTCTCTCTCTCTGCGATCGAAGACCCAAATTGCAATTACGGTTGCGAGGCTCTATGTCTCTCTCTTCGACGTCAAACCCAGCTTCCGATTAGGGTTCGATTCCTCATCGATTCGAATAGAAACCCCAAACTGATCTCCATCTCCATCTCCAACTTGGGTAGAGGTCAAATTTCCACTTGGGCAGAGGTAAAGTTGATATCTTTATTAGAATTACCCCCATTAATTTTATTTTTGGCAATGAGCTTGTTGTTGCTCTCATTTTTCCTGAAACTGGGCAAGTTTGGAAGTGTTCTGATGCATTTTTTTCCCTGAATCTAGGCTTAGATGACTGCTGATTTGATGCTCGTGCTTTGATGTCAATATTTTTGCTATGGCAGTGATGAAATCACACTATTATGCTTCATTATGAGATTTCAATGTGGTGATATTACACTAATGCACCTAATTTGGTTATGACTGTGATGATATTACACTGTTATGCTTCATTCATAATTTAGGGATTGAAGATTTTCTGAATTTGGGCAATGATGAACTTAATTTGGGTCTCTTTTAGTTTTGCACTTTGTTTTGTCATGGTGCATTACACTTCTGCTGCTTCTTTGAATATGAGTTGTGTTTCTGAGGCTCTATCCTTCAATAGTCTTTCATTATGATCACTGAGATCACTGAGAAGTCATTATGGCTCTCTGAATATGAGATTGGTTTTGACATGGTATATTTCACTATTGGTGATGCATCCATTATGCTTCCTCAGACAATTTCCTAATCTTCATGAAATGTGATATTCAAAAAGTTCTGAGCCTAAATAGTGAAGAAATTAGTGTGATGCTGAGCCATACAGTTGCCTTTAGAATTGTGTTTCTTGCATCCTTTATTTTATTAATTAATCATTAGTCTAATATTTTTCTATTAATAGAAAGGATGATCTCAAGCTTTATGAGTTGTATGTTGTGGTTGCATCTTTGATTCACCCAAATATTTCTAGTTGATTTTATCAGTTCATTTATAAAAATAAAAAAAATGCATGAGAAAATGAGAGGAAGCTGATGTTTGGTGTTTATTATTCTGTTGATGACAAACACATTAACTAGTCAGTCTTACTCAGTTCCAAATTATGAGAATTTTAACCGAATTCATTAATTATTTGAAAATAAGAAATTAAGAACCGAACATGCATATTCTTACATACTCCTAGTTTGTAAGTGTAAAATAATTGTTGTTTTTGGGTGCAGAAATTTTTATAGTAATCTCTCTGCTTGATGTTTATACAAAAATTTGCATCCTGAAATATTCTAATAAGTCTTATTCAAATAATGATAATACATCAAGTTTATATATTAGGTCCTGTTTATAATCTTATAATTTAGAAAGAGTGTGATCGGCATAAATCTTAATTTTATGAATTCTCTTATTCCAATTTGACCTAAGGGATTAAGTTACTAATTATGTAGCTGATGTTTGGTATGGGTTTAGTAAGAAACATTTGCAAAATTTCTTAATTATGTATAGTTCCGATCCAATTCTCTAATTCTTCTCTTATTAAATATATTGACATCCAAAATCAGTACTGTTTTGAATCTTTTTAGAATCTTGATTAGAAATATATGTTCTTTTTCGTCTCAGCACCAAAGAAGAGCTCTCACAAGTTCGCTCTCTCTCTTCGACGGAAAACCCAAACCGCGATAAGGGTTTCGATTTCTCGGCTCATTGGGTTCTGCCTCTCCCAGATTCCGGAGGGAAGTGTTTGACTCTCATAAATGCTTTTATGATTTCTGTTTAATTTCTTGCATTTTCATTCGGTTTTGCGTGTAGGCAATGATGAAATTGATTTTGAATATGTGACTTGAGAGTAGCTCAATTCATCAAATTTTGATGCACCGATGACTCACAATGATTGATAGTATCAGTATAATTTTTGTAAGCTCAGAACGTTGGATACGTATGTGGTGGATACTCATTTACGCCGTTTGGTGTTTGATTCTCTCCTTCGGTGTGTTGGGTTAGGCAGTGATGCTAAACACTTTATGATCTGAATAATTATTTCAATCCTGTTTTAAGTATTCTTGATTATATATCTATCATATCCTAGTTGGCGCGGCACTCCAATGCAGCCCTACATATGAAGTGTGTTATGAGCCTATTGGTTTTTTTTAGTCTATATATATTCATGAGTAAGTCTATTCTGTGTGCTTGGTCGATTGAGTGTGAGAAGATAAGAGATAGGGGTTTTTGATTTTACCCCTTTTACCCCCAAACATTCTGAAGATAAGCGGTACCGAATATGAGTCGTTCCGTCGTGATCAATCGCGAACAAATGGCTAAAAACCCCCGCTCTAGATAAGGATTTCAGCTCCCAAGCTCTTAATAGACTTACTCTATATATATAAGACAGTTGATGATAAGCTCCGAACAACACAAACAGATCATGAAGTATCAAATTTTGTCAGCTCAGAAGAAACACAAACAGATCTTGACACTATACAATAAACTATATATTAGGCAGTGATGGTGTGTTGGTGTAGGCAGTGATGCTAAACACTTTATGATCTGAATAATTATTTCAATTTGTTGTATTTATTCTTGATTATATATCTATCATATCCTAGTTGGCGCGGCACCCCAATGCAACCCTAGTTATGAATAGTGTGTTCTGAGCCTACTGGTTTTTTATTACCCCCATGTTCAGTGTATGTTGTTCTGAGCTTACAAAATTCGAAACTTCATGCCTAGCTTCTGTTTGTCCTGAGCATACACAATTTGATACTATCTATCTAGTTTCGAAGAGTTCATTTTTCTGTTTGTTCTGAGTTAACAAAATTTGATACTTCATGATGTGTTTCTGTTTGTTCTTGGTTTACCAAATTTGATACTACATGCTCTGTTTGTGTTGGTTATGAGCTTACAAAATTTGATACTTCAGACTCTGCTTGTGTTATTTATGAGCTTGCAAAATTTGATACTTCATGGTCTTTTTGTGTTAGTCCTGAGCAAGGGTAAAATTTGATGCTTCATGATCTGTTTGTGTTAGTTCTGAGCTTACAAATTTTGTAACCTCATGATCTGTTTGTGTTAGTTCCGAGCTTACAAACTGTGACACTTCATTGTATTACTCTGTCTCTGTTTGTTATGAGCTTATAACCATTTGATACTTCATTATCTGTTTCTGTTTGCTCCCAAGCTACCTGTTTCTCAGTTTCTGTTTTTGCCGAGGTAACAAATTTTGAACTTCATGTTCAGCGTTTATTTTTCTGAGCCTACCATATTTAGTACATGATTTTTTGTGTTCTGAGCCGACTATATTTTGTAATTATTTTGTCGTTTCCAGGTTAAATGAGTTATGTTTGATTTTGATTTCAGGTTGATTCCAGCATGAAGTGCTTCTTGTGCTTCTTGGAGCTATTGAACAGTGGACTACGCAAAAAGTTGACATTTGCAGCAAACTACTGAACATTGTATTACGTTGTACAGTTTGTGTTAAGTTTCAGTTTTTTGTAAAGTGTCAAATGTGAAGAACATTTGTTACGTTGTACATGTTTTTGTAATGTATTACCATACATTTCTATGAAGATTGAATTTCTTCCAGATATTCAGTTCATTATTGTTTTGGTGTCATGATTGAAATTTTGTGATTGTTTTGGTGTATTACGCAGCATGAAGTATCAAAATTTTGTAAGCTCAGAACTGACAGAAACAGACCAAGAAGTATCAAAATTTTGTAAGCTCAGAACTAACACAAACAGAGCATGATGTATACAGATTTTGTAAGCTCAGAACCAACGCAAACAAAACATGAAGTATGAAAATTTTGTAAGCTCAGAACTGACAGAAACAGACCAAGAAGTATCAAAATTTTGTAAGCTCAGAACTAACACAAACAGAGCATGATGTATACAGATTTTGTAAGCTCAGAACCAACGCAAACAGAACATGAAGTATGAAAATTTTGTAAGCTCAGAACCAACAATAACAGACCATGAATTATCAAATTTTGTAAGCTCAGAACTAACACTAACAGATCATGCGGTATCAAATTTTGCCCTTGCTCAGAACACAAACAGACCAAGAAGTATGAAAATTTTGTAAGCTCAGAACACACAGAAACAGACCATGAATTATCAAATTTTGTAAGCCCAGAACAATCAGAGACAGACCAAGAAGTATCAGTAATCTCAGAACAAACAGAAACACATCCATGATTTTGTAAGCCCAGAACAATCCAAGAAGTATACAAATATCAATCAATGATATAACTGAAATAACATTAGGCTTACTCAATGATACAACTTCAAAAATTCTCATACATGTCTTACTCATCTTTGGACTTTTCATCTTTATACAAAATTCTAAAGTTTATACAAAAGATTAAACAAAATTCTAAACATTGTAGGCTCAGAACAACAATAAGTCAAGTCTTTGTTTGTAGTATTGTGCTTGTAACTGTCGGATGATGATGCTCTACCACTTCTCAATTGCTTTGTTTGTACTCATCTTTGTGCTTGTAACCTATGTGAACCAGTTCACTCCTGAGATTGAAGTTGATAATAATGAAAAATTATAACACCCAAGTTGAAAATGAGCTATTACGAGATGTTGAGTTATGAAGAAACAACTTCTACTAAATTTAATTGAAAGTAGCTGAAACTACAATATTTTGTTGTCTACTTAAAGTATTTACAAACGAAACAATAAGGATATTTTGCAAGAAACACAAATCTGTATATACAGAACAACTAATTTCTTCACTATCTAGGCTCAGAAATTTTTGAATATCACATTTCATGAACTTAAGAAAATTCTCTGAGGAAGCATAATGAATGCATCACCAATAGCGTAATATACCCATGTCAAAACCAATTTCATATTCAGAGACGCAATGTCAAAACCAATGCCATGTTGTAATTGTAGATGTCAAAACCAACTCCGAAAGTAAAAGAGACAAGTTCATTATTGCTCAGATTTAGAAATTCTTCAATCACTAGAACCTCGCAATAATGGTGTGAATATCATATATATATAACCAAATTAAATTCGTCATTGCCCAGTTTCAGAAATTATTGAATGAGTTCATCTTTGGTGCAGAATGAGTCTGAATATCATCACATCCACAAAAGTGTGAATATCATAATATTCAGTTCAAAGCATAATAGTGTGAAAATCATCACAGCCATAACCAAAATATTGAATTCAAAGCATGAGCATTAAAAGAAGCAGTTCATCTTCAGCCCAGATATAAGCATAAAAGCATAATGAGAACCGTCACCTCATTCGAAGGGGAAAACTCAAAAAATTTAGACAAAACCAAATACTTTCCTCAATTCATATTATCGATTATAGGATTATCCATGGTATTATCACTTCCATCTTGGCCTTCCATACCTACAAACACCATACAGTTATATAAATTAGGCGTAAAGAACATATATTTCTAATCAAGATTCTAAAAAGATTCAAAACAGTACTGATTTTGGATGTATATAAACAATAATAAAAAAAAAAACTTAACATTGGAATTTTACCTCTATCCAAGTTAGAGATGTCGAGGGGAGATCGTTTAGGGTTTGGAAAGTCGTATTCAGATTGGGTGGATCGAGCGCGGAGTCTAGGAGAGCGTCGGTGCATCAATTTGGAGCTAGGGTTTCCAGGCACTCGAGCGTATAGCGGGGTTTCGATTTCGATTTCAGGTTTTGGGAATATTTGGAGCTAGGGTTGCAAGATTTGGGGCTTCGATGCTGGAGATAGATCGGGATTTGGAGGGTAGACTGAGAGACTGAGAGAGAGATAATCAACCAAGTCTTTGCCCAAAAAACTACAAGAGCAGAATTAAAGCAAACTACAAGAGGATGACAATAGTTTAGCAAGTACAATAAAAATTTAATACTTCATGATATGTAAATATCCAGAGTACCTAAAATGCTTAAAGCAGGAATAAAATTAGGTGTGGAAACTGAAAAAATTGGAAGCAGATGCTTTGAACAATCTTTTGTCAAGGATGCAAGAAACACAATTCTAAAGGCAACTGTATGGCTCAGCATCACACTAATTTCTTCACTATTTAGGCTCAGAACTTTTTGAATATCACATTTCATGAAGATTAGGAAATTGTCTGAGGAAGCATAATGGATGCATCACCAATAGTGAAATATACCATGTCAAAACCAATCTCATATTCAGAGAGCCATAATGACTTCTCAGTGATCTCAGTGATCATAATGAAAGACTATTGAAGGATAGAGCCTCAGAAACACAACTCATATTCAAAGAAGCAGCAGAAGTGTAATGCACCATGACAAAACAAAGTGCAAAACTAAAAGAGACCCAAATTAAGTTCATCATTGCCCAAATTCAGAAAATCTTCAATCCCTAAATTATGAATGAAGCATAACAGTGTAATATCATCACAGTCATAACCAAATTAGGTGCATTAGTGTAATATCACCACATTGAAATCTCATAATGAAGCATAATAGTGTGATTTCATCACTGCCATAGCAAAAATATTGACATCAAAGCACGAGCATTAAATCAGCAGTCATCTAAGCCTAGATTCAGGAAAAAAAATGCATCAGAACACTTCCAAACTTGCCCAGTTTCAGGAAAAATGAGAGCAACAACAAGCTCATTGCCAAAAATAAAATTAATGGGGGTAATTCTAATAAAGATATCAACTTTACCTCTGCCCAAGTGGAAATTTGACCTCTACCCAAGTTGGAGATGGAGATGGAGATCAGTTTGGGGTTTCTATTCGAATCGATGAGGAATCGAACCCTAATCGGAAGCTGGGTTTGACGTCGAAGAGAGAGACATAGAGCCTCACAATCGTAATTGCGATTTGGGTCTTCGATCGCAGAGAGAGAGAAAGAGACCACTGAGACCAGCAGATTTGGGGGCTAGGGTTTCTCGTCGAAGTGAGTGAATGAGCTCAAGAAAGTAGAAATCGTAGAAGGAGAATGGGGGTTCCTCTCCGACGATTAGGGTTTCATCGAAGAAGGAGAGCGCGGGAGTAAGAAAAGGAGAGGAGACAAGGGTTTCTTACGATCGAAGAGAGAGCGGGAGTGAGATGGGAGCCAGGAAGCCAAAAGATAAGGAAAGGGGGAAAATGACCATTTTACCCTCAACAAAACAAGATGGAGAACGGGATCTGATCTCAGCCATTCGATCTGAATCACTCTAGATCGGATGGCTGAGATCTCCGGCTCCCGATAAGGAGCCCAGCTTCCCAGCTCTTAATAGACTCTCTCTCTCTCTCTCTCTCTCTCTCTCTCTCTCTCTCTCTATATATATATATATATATATATATATATATATATATATATATATATATATATATATATATACAGGTACTACTACTTGATGGTTATATATACAGGTACTACTACTTGATGACATCTCAGTCTCTCCCACATATTTTTGCCTCCACTAACTTTCCCGATGCAACCACCTCTCATTCCTCCTCCAGATTCAACAAGCAGCAGCGCCATTTTCAGTCTTCCTCCGGCCTCCTACCTTCTCCTTACATCACTCATCACCATACTCCACCTCTACTTTCGCCACCGGTAGCACCGCCCTACCCCCGACCCCCAGGCATCAGCAGCATCTCCTTCCACATTGTGCTCTCAGTCATAGCAGCGCTAATCTTGTTTCTCATCGCAGTGCTTCTTCCCTCACATCCTCGGTCATGCCCGTCACTCCGGCCTTGCCGTCTCCTGCTGATTGGGCTAATACTCAGCAATGCCTCACTCAACTGGAACTACATCTCATGGGTCAGTCTATCAATACTGGCTCCTCTGCTCCTGCACTTTCTGCTACTCCCCGGTATGAATTCATTCTGGATTTTAGATTCTGGTGCATCACATCATCTAACTAGTAATCAGACACTATTCACCACCTGCACAACACTTCCCTCTCACTTTCCATCTCTACGCATAGCTGATGGCTCACCACTTCTTATTACACACTCAGGGACAATTAACTCTCCCACTCTCACATTACCAAATGTTATCTATGCTCCTCATTTATCAATAAACCTTATTTCTATTAGTGCGTTGTGCGATAATGATCTTGTCGTTTCTTTTGACTCTTTAGGCTGTTCTATTATTGATCCCTCCATCGGTGATGAGTTTGGGCATGCTAGTCGTCAAGGTCGTCTATATTATCTAGATTTTCTTCGTGCACATCACTCTCCTTATAGTTTTGCCGGTATTATTTCCTCTGATGCTGATCTGTGACACATACGTTTAGGTCATATTAGCGCATCACGACTTCAGACTATAGCTCGTAGTGGTGCCCTTGGTTCTCTCACTTTTAAACATTTATCTGATTGTCAGGGTTGCCATTTGGCCAAACACATTGCCCTACCCTTTAGTCACAAAAGAACTTCTGAAACCACTCACCCTTTTCAACTTGTTCATTCCGACATATGGGGACCCTCTCCCGTACCCTCGTGGAAATGATATCTCTATTATGTTGCCTTCATTGATGACTTCACTAGACACACATGGGTTTTTCTTATGCATCAGCGATCTGAGATACCTGATATTTATCGGTTCTTTACAACTATGATTCACACTCAGTTCGGTGTGCGCATTAAGAATTTTCGATCGGACGGTGCACGTGAGTACACTTCCACCACTATGAGATCAATCCTTCAGTCTCATGACACCCTGTTTCAGCAATCATGCCCTCACACACATGAGCAGAATGGTGTAGCTGAACGCAAGCATCGTCACATCCTTGAGACGGCTCGCGCTCTTTTACTCTCCTCTTCTGTTCCTCGTTCTTTCTGGGCTGAAGCTTTCATGACCTCTGTTAGTCTCATTAACATTACTCCCTCGTCTGCCCTAGCTGGTACGACGCCTTACGAGGCTCTTTATCATTCACCTCCCGACTACAGTATGCTCCGTACCTTTGGATGCACCTGTTACATCATTCTCCTTCCTACTGAGCGCATGAAGCTCTCCGCTCGTGCTGCTAAGTGCGTTCACCTAGGTCTCAGTCCTGAACACAAAGGTTATCGTTGTTTTGATCCATCAGCGGGTCGTGTTCGCATTTCTCGACATGTCTCCTTTGTGGAATACTCCCCTTACTACCTACCCCCCCCCCCCCCCCGAGGATACTAGATTTTTCGATTTCCCAGTTGTTGCTAGCCCCCCGACTTTATCTTCCCGCATTCTTTTTGATCCCACTCCTCTGGCTCCATTCACATCTCCTGCAGTCCTTACACCTGTTGTTCCCCATACCGAAACTCCACCTGTATTCCCACAGCAGCGAGCACCCATCCCACCTACTTCCCCACCGACACATGGACCTACTCCACCGTCCTCACCCCCCACACCCTGTTAATCCACCACCTCTTCGTCAGTCTACCCGTTCCACTTCTGGTATTCCTCCAGCACGTTATACACCTGATGCCACTGGTCCTTCTGACCAGTTTGGCTTTGCCACCCTAGCTTTCTACTCACCACAGTTTCATGCATATCTCACTGTTATACACTCTACACGTGAGCCCAGAACCTATCAAGACACAATTCAATATCCTGAATGGAGGAAAGCCATTGCAGAGGAATTCAATGCACTTGATCAGACTGGCACTTGGGATGTTGTTCCTCTACCAGAGGGCGTTCGGCCTATTACCTGCAAGTGGATCTTCAAGGTCAAATATCAACCTGATGGATCTATTGAGCGGCACAAGGCCCGTCTAGTAGCCCGAGAGTTTACTCAGGAGCATGACATTGACTATGATGAGACCTTTACTCCCATTGCACAGATGACTACTGTTCGCACCCTTCTTGCTGTTGCAGCCATCCGCCAATGGCCGTTATACCAGATGGATGTGAAGAATGCTTTTCTTCATAGTACCTTATCTGAGGTTATTTATATGGATCCTCCTCCTAGCCTCCCTACTCCTCCTCGTCATGTTTGCCGGCTGCGTCGGGCTATATATGGTTTGAAGCAGGCCCCTCGAGCCTGGTTTGAGTGTTTTCGCTTTGTCACCACCAAGGCTGGTTTTAGTCAGAGTTCTCAGGACCATTCTATGTTTATGCGGTCATCACCGCAGGGAAGGGTAATTCTACTACTATATGTTGATGATATGATCATTACTGGAGATGACTCCGCCGGCATTGCATGCACACAGAAATACCTTCACCAACAATTTCATATGAAAGACCTTGGTAAGCTACGTTACTTTCTGGGTTTAGAGATTGCTCATGGATCTCAGGGATACTCATTTCTCAACAGAAATACACATCAGATATTATTTCCGCTGCATGTCTCTCTGACAGTCGATCAGTTGATATACCCTTAGAGCTTCATGTGAAGCTTCGTCCCATAGATGGTGAGCTCCTTCCTGGTCCCACTAGATACAGGCAGATTATTGGACAGCTTGTCTACTTATGCATGACGAGACCTGATATTACTCATGCGGTTAGTATTGTCAGTCAGTTTGTTTCTACTCCTACATCAGTTCACTACGGTGCTCTTCTTCGGATCCTCAGATATCTTCGGGGCACTATCACTCGCTCATTATTCATGCATTCTACATCCAAACTAGAGCTCAGTGCATATTCTGATTCAGATTGGGCAGGTGATCCGAGTACCAGAAGGTCTACCACAGGTTTCTGTCTATTTCTTGGTGATTCACTGATCTCATGGCTGAGCAAGAAACAGGCAGTTGTGGCATGTTCTTCCACCGAGACTGAGTATAGAGCAATGGCAGCTACTACTAGAGAGATTGTTCATATTCGTTGGCTGTTATCAGATATGGGCGTCACTCTTACAGGAGCTACTCCACTTTATTGTGATAACCGGAGTGCTTTGCACATTGCAAGCAACCCGGTCTTTCATGAACGAACGAAGCATATTGAGATTGATTGTCATTATGTTCGTGAGCATTTTGAGGCAGGGACCATCTCTCTCCATTTTGTTACCTCTTCCCAGCATACTGTAGACTTCTTCACCAAATCCCATACTGTTCAGAGATTCCGATACTTAGTAGGCAAACTCACTTTGTTTGACCCATCATGAGTTTGAGAGGGGGTGTTTGAGGTTATAGTCCCACATTGAGTAGTTGGTTAGTTTTGTATTTGGTTCTTCCTATATATAGGAGATATTGTACTCAGTTATTTCTCAATTCAATATTCAGTATTGTCTTCATTTCTCTCTGATTTATCTTAACACTAACATTGTTTTCTTAGAGTGCTTATGTGAATGTAGATGCTTGTACATTTTAACTTTGTTATTCCTATAACTTTTTAGTATGGGAAGGATAATTTAGTTGCCTATGCAAGGCTTTAAGTGGTTGTATGCAATCAGTCTGTGAAAACTCTTTGGTTGTTCAATTTTCAAGGTGCTAATTCTTGGTTACAGTAAAAATGGAATAATAGAATTTTTAGAATATCTCACAGGCACATTATGCATCAACAAATGCTTCCCAAGATTATTGCTAATATCATATTCTGGTCTAAAACGGCAGGGGAAGAACAAACGAAGAAGATCTAGAACATGTACACGGACTTTGCCACCAATCAGGCTAAATCGCAAGGAAGGGAAGGTACACCACAAGTGGGGTGATTGCCTGGAATGTGGTGTGAGGAACAGGCACCATTGCTGACTTGTTGTATTTTCGGGTCATGTATTTCGATGTCTGTATTTTGATGTATTTTGGGATCTCTAACTTTGATGTATGTATTTTTTTGGGAGGTTCGAGTGGGTCATACCATGTATGGTTGGGGGACTCATATTTTGACCAGGGAATGAGCATCATGACCCGCATGTGGGATACATGAACATCATTATCTGTTACTTGATTTTGTTTTGTTAAAAGCTTTTTAATGAAACACGGGGGGCCAAGGCCAACCTTTTATGTTATTAAAAAAAAAAATCTTGGTTACAGTAGCTAGACTGGATTTCCTGCACATGGTTGGAGTTTCGGACATAGCAATGTAGTGATTGTAATGCGGTTAGTTGCAACCAAGTTGCAAGATTTCAGTTGCAGGTTGCGGTCCAAGTTGCAAGTAACCTGTATTTTTCTGTATTCAGTGGCATCAATTATTTTCTTTATTGAAAAGCAAATGTAGGTATTTTAGTACATCTACCATACATAGCTAAAGACGATATGCAGAGAATTGTTGAACATACAGAGGAATCGATGAACATACAGAGAAAAGAATGATATATACGGTTTCTACCCTTGAATTTGAATCTACTTGAAATAGAGCGCAAGAAGCTTCTTAAATGTTTCAAAGACGCTGGTGAACGGGTTGAACTCAACAGTTGATTTAAGCTCCAAATCTGGAAATTGGTTTGTGAGAGCTTGTTGCATTCCTGATTTGGACATCATCAGAGCTAGCTGGCTGTTGGACATCACTTCGTAGTCTTGTGGCGTGTCTTTGATCTTGCTCCGGTCGTACCCATAGTCTGCCAAGTAGGATTTGTATTTTTCGATGAAGGCTGGTCCTGGCGTAGGCGTCCTTGAGTATATCTAGAATGCAAAAAAGATTTCTGGTGGTCAGTGATTAAAATCTTGATTGTCAAATGCAGATGAATTGGTTCAAAGGGAGCGATATGGTAAAAGAAACTAACCGAGAAGTAAAACGAACTCAAAACCCAATAATTTTGACACCACTTGTTAAGAAACATTACAGAGGAAAAAATTGATTAAGAGCTCTGAACTTTATGTTTTAATCAATCTACCGATGTCTACAGCAAGCCTGGAGCACTATGATTTACGAGAACGCTAACTTTATGCTTCAAATTAATCTAACTAAAATCTGTGGAAATCTTGTAGGACAAAAATGTAATCCCTGTGTCGCATTCAATAACATTATAACATCGTGCATCAGTTTTTTAACTAATCCACTGAAATCCTGCCGGACAAGCGTAATCCATGTGTCACGTTCGCAACCTCTCTCTTCCTGGAGAACACTATAGGTTTCAATCAATCTAACTAAAATCCACGGAAATTCTGTAGGACTAACACAATCCCTGTGACGCATTCACAACCTCTCTTCCTTATTCTTTTCTCCTACACGACAACGTTCTACATATATATAAAGAAAATTAAAAACACTCTCTAATTAGTAGTGATTAATGATCCATAATTAATAATACCCCAAGCCAGACTTGCTTAATAAGATAAGAATCTTTAATGTGCAAATGCTGGAGAGATGTAGCTACATTGAGGATTAGAACTGGCTCAGATCGTCTGGGCACGTGTAAGCTAGACAAATAACTTACGGACTTGTAGTTGATTCAGTAAGGACATCCTAGCTAGCCGATAATATTACAAACAAGATGGCTTTTAGCAAAGTAAATATTCGGGATAAAGGCTAATATGGGTTTTGTTTCTTTTGGTATGTCATTGTTTCTCATCTCATTAGTGATTAGTGTGTATCCATTCCTCACATCTTGTTGAAACAATTTGTATTTCTCCTATATTTGTAGAAGACCATGTCAATTAGAGCTATCAGCCTCATCCGTGGCGATGCCCCTCATTTCATTTCTAGTAACTATTTGCTCAGTTTCAACGGCTCACCGACCTTGAACTCGGGGGGGGGGGGGGGAGAAAGTTTTCGCGACCAAGGGACGGGTCGGATGGCGGCAGCGATGGGGCGCTGCCGTTCGCCAACACCGATGGGGTCGACTTTGGGTGCAGATTGGGGAATCCCGAGTTGACCATGGTTTTGGGGCAGCAAAGGCTGCAAGCGGCGAACTCGATGGCGTGCGACGACACTTTCGCGTGGTCGAAGGTGCAGAGGTACGGGTGTGTTCGGCGAGGGGTACCGATGTAATCAGGTGGTCGGGGAGGGGTGGAGCTGGGCGTCGGCATGGGCGCGACGGATGGGGATGGCTTTGTGGCTGGATTTTGGTGGGCGTTGGGGAAGAAGGTACAATGAGGGAGTGACTTGGGGGTGAGGGTGTTTGGATTTCAAATTTAAATTTATTCTTGAAGTTGGAATCTGAATTGAGGTCGGTGGCATTCCCTAATATCCAAATGATTCGATTCAATTCCCTAAATATCCAAATCACAACCAACTTTCAATTGTAAGGAAAATATATGCTAGTTATGCGGGGTGACGGTAGTCGAGCAAGTTCATAGTTTGGACTCAGCTTTGATCTATTCAGGTCAAAGTGAAGAGTGCCTAGGGTCTCTCTCATGTCAAGGGGGGCTTGGAGGCATTTGTGGAGCCGTCGGGGTGACGGCGAGGACAAACGGAGTACAAGCGAGGGAATGAGAGAGAATGAGCTCAAATTGGCATGAGTAACTTGTTGTGGCGAGGTCGACCGACCAGTAGGATTATGATTTGTTGTATTTTTTGTTTGTTGGTTGGAGTGTATGAGTTCCAGGAGCCAGCCTATTGGATTTCCTGAACTTCATAGGCCTTATTTTTTGTTGTATATTTTGTTAAATTCTCTTTAATGAAACGGGGGATTCAACCCACCGTTAACGATCAAAAAAACTATTTGCTCAATTGATCCTACTCACTCATTAGATATTGGAATTGGTATATATGAAGGTCCTCTGGAAACATTAACCCTTCTATCAAACTAAAAATTATGGCACATTGTGAGGATGCTCTGTGCCCGGCTGCTAGTTTTCTGACACTTCACAACCCATGAGCTGGGACTGACTAAAAGAAATGGTTAACATCTATTGTGAAATTTTACCTTCTCCCTTAATATTTTTCGAGGTTTAGAACTTTCCCTGATATAAGCATTTGCAGTAAGGGCAGGGCCAGAACCAGATCGTAGGAAGGGCAATAATCAAGGTTGGCTACAATAGTTAGAGATCAATATGTCAGAATTTTATTTTTATTTTGGCTGCAGAAGGCATATCGCCACCCTTATATTCGTATAGTTCCATTACCGTATGATTCTCTTTCCCAACTACTATGTGTGAGTATAACTAAGAGTACAAAGTTGTTCAAGATGGTATTGTACACTAAAAGTCTAAACCAAATTTAAGCGGCAAGAGAAAGCAGTTAAATGACAAAAGTATCTGTACATCAATATTTGACAAATTTGCTATTCGTATATGATGTTTGTAGATGCTAATGGAGAATATTACCTGGACAAAGTTCCGGTCTTTAGCTCCAGAGACGAGGGTAAAATTGTCGTAATCTGTTGCAATCACATCATACGGCTCCTTTGGTATAAATGGCAATGTTGGGAAGCGAAGGTAACATTTCTCTCTAATCATCTCCTGTCTCTCCAAATCAGTCTCGGTTTTCCCCAGCTCCTCCTCAGAAACACACTGTACCTTCCCTCTTATTCCAGTAATATAACCATCAGGTCCACCATGAATGCAGAATGTATCAACTTGGACTGCTGGCGTCGCACCATCAAATGTATAAATGCCCTGAAAATTTCGGTGAAGTATATACCAAGTATTTAACAGACGGTGCAAACTTTATAAGAATAAATGGATTGCACACCAAGGCAGTAAGTTTACTAAAGTTTAAAGGGTCGGATTTGCATAGGCTTAGATCTCCCACATACTTCTTGCTTATTATGTCGGATTATGGCATTACAGACAATCTCATAAATGAGCATGTATATGCTTATCTACAGAATGCATGCCTTAGCGTTTTGATTTACTTTTTAAAAAATTGTCTTGAGCTGAGTAATCATGCTAATTGCTCCGTTACCACACTTACCGGCGTACAATGACAGTCTTCTTGTCCTTGCCCAGCAAACCCACGCTTGAGTGACGCTACTTCAAACCATCTTCCCGAATATCTCACCGGATCAAAATTGTTCGCAGTCATGCCTCTCATCATTAGCATCCCACTTCCTTTTTCATCATCAAATTTTAGAATACCATTATCTGTCACAGCTGCAATAACCTGCCGCAAGTGAATATCAAACATGTTCACTTAAAAATTGCTCCATATTCGTAGTTTCAAGAAGAGCCATAAAAACTTTTTAAGTTCTTGTACAATGTTGGTAAGGCCAGGCTTTTAGGACTTAGTGGCCAACAGTTCCAAGATAATTTTAACAAAAATATTTTTAAAATAAGAAAAGCTTTGAAGACTAGGAAAATGTCATTATAAAAGAAAATTTTGAGGAAGTACTTATGAAGCAATTCGTTGAATTAAGAATATAAAGTTGCAAGTTAACTATCAAAAATCAAACATAGAAGATAATATAGACTGTAGAAATCTATATTGCTCTAGAACGCTTAAGCGAACATAGAAGTTAGTGAGTTTTTTACAGTAAGAATCTTATAGCATGAAAAAGTGAAAATAACTTTCAACTACCTGGTTCGGTGCAGAAATGAGCATAACTGAGGCAGCAAAGCAAGATAGGAGATGCTTCGTGATAGTTTCATTCCTAGATGTTGTATCACCCAAAGAATATTTTATCGTCCTTTCATATGGAAAAATATACTCCCTCCTATCGATTCTGTGGAATACACATAGCAAGAACTAAGGTACTCAAGCAACAAGGAAGCTAATATATGGTTGTGTAAACATGTAGACAAGTGACATTTAACATGCTATTCCTCGTGCCTTTCCATCTCTACAGACACTATTTGTGAAACCAACTTTGAGTAACATGATAAATTGATGACACCTATTATGTATCACGGCCATAAATAAGGCTCTAACAGCTAGAATTGTGATGTTGAAGCTCATGCATTGCACATGCTAGTAAATCTAATATTATAATTGGGTCCAACACGCCTTTTGCAAATAGAAATACACTTAAAAGTCAGTTTGAACACGTTGTGTTGAGAGAACTTCGCCTACCCGAAAAGTACTTGAACCTTACTTTTGTAAAGCTTTATACTCCATATCTAACCCATGTTGATAGTAAATGCTACGTAAGTTGCAAATGCAGTTCCACAAGATTCTATTTAGTTACAACCCGAGTTACAAGCACAAAGTACCAATTACTTTACTCTCGAATTGCAAGTAAAAGGAATCTTGTAACTTGGATTGCAGTTACAACTGCAACTACTTGCAACTACTTGTACTTGCAGTCATAATGTTCAATGTGAACTCCCCAAAGTTTCTCTCTCTAGGAAAGTCTAGAGAGATAAACTAACCCCCAAAACTCCCAAAAAGCTACCCGAAATTTGAGTCCAGGCTTGGGCTCATCGTCGCCGCTCCGTCGTGCTGGTCCACGCCGTCCTTCCTTCCCCTCGTTCACCTCCCCGTCGCGATCCATCGTCGAGGAGCGCTTCTTCGTTGCGCTCTTTCGTCATGCCCCGTCGACCCCAGATCTTTATCGCGGTGGCTCTGGTTCCTCGACGCCACTTTCCCGTCGGCTCCGCTCCCCCCACTGACTGCGTCCCCAAATCAGCATCGCCGCCATCCCCCAATTCCGCCGCCAACGGTGGAGGAGCTGAGAGCTCCAACTACACTGGTGGAGGTCCTATTGACTCCGACAGCGCCTCGGTGGAGGAACTGAGAGCTCAGATCGGCACAACGACGAAACACAGAGGTGTCGACCTCGTTTGGCCTGGTGTTCGACTATGTTGCTGGAGGAGCGCAACCAAGCCCATGCTCCACAGTCTATGAGGCAACACCGCCATTATGCCTTCATTATTGAACCTAACATCTGTTGAATTCTAACTGCGGAATAACTCAACAACGACGATGAGATGTAAGAACTATAGAATCAAAACAAAAGAACAAAGAATAACCAAAAGCAACACACAAGAACACACAAGATTTTTTCGAAGTTCACCCAAAACAATGGCTACTTCCCCGCGTAGAGGTACTCCTGCGATTTCCACTAGAAATATGAAAATTAGGTTTACAAATCTCTCAAGAACTCACCACCAAGGTGTAGGGTTTCTCTATATCTCCCTCTCTCTTAATGACGGCTGGTAGATCTCTATTTTCTTTTCACTTAATCCTAAAATCGTACACAATACGGTATATATAGGATTTCTCAACTTCAATCTCAGCCGCTCATCAAAACAACGTCGGGACGGTCGACCGCAACACCAAGTCGGTCGACCGGTTCTTTCCTTCGACTACACGAAGTTCAACAGAGAGTAGGTCGGTCGACTGCACGGTCGACCGGTCGTCTCTTCAAGATACAGGGTCCATCCAGAGAGAGTGATGGTCGACTGCACGGTCGACCGTTCTTTTGCCTGTACGAATGCGGTCAACTGTCCACCTACGGTCGACCGCAACTTACCTGCAGCAGCTTGCTGCTTCTTCGACTCTTCTTCTCATCTGACTTCTCCAACCCATTATCGTGTATTGGATCCACAAGCCCCAACAACATCCACAACGCCACCGCTCTTTGTGGCGAGAGGGGAAGGTGATACTTTATTTAGTTGTGATTTGTGTTCGGTTTTTGCTTGAGAAAGAGAGAGTGTGTGTGAGAGAATGAGAGAGTGAAGATATTGCTTCTCACTACTCTATGTTGGTTAGCATTGGTATAAATACCCGAAACCCGGACCCGACCCAGAACCGACCCTGCCTATCCGAGTCCGGGTCAGGATCCTAAAATGGGACCCATTGTACTTTCGGGTCCGAGTCCGGATCCGCTCAAAAGAGAACCAGCCCGGACCCGGATCCGTTGAAAAAAACCCAAAAATTAACATAAAAATCAATATTCTATCCTCATCCCTCCCCTCCTTCCTCCTCAATTCTAAATCTTCCTCTTCAAACTCAAAATTTATGCTTTTTCCTTCTCTCCTCTATTCTAAATCCTCAACTCGCCGCCTCCGCTCGCCGCTCACAATCCCGCTCCTACCCGAAACGGGTAGGAATATTTTAATTGAACCCAAACTCGGCCCCGGTCCTCACGGATCCGGGGATTTTGGACACGTAAGGGACTGGGTCCGGGTCCGGGTAGTGACCCAACCCGATACCAATGCTAATGTTGGTGTATGTCTGTGTTCGTGAGAAATCACTGGAGAGAGCAAGAGCGTGAGAAAGGCGAAGGTATCATCTTCACGGCACTCTCTTTGACTGCACAATTTTGTTTGGGAGTGATTGTGATGGGCGATTGCAGCATTCGAGTTACTTCACCCGACGGCCACAGCCTTCGAGGCTGCACCGTTACTACGCCCTCATCATTGAACCTGGCGTTCACAACGCCACCGCCCATTGTAGCGAGAGGAGAAGGTGATGCTTCATTTAGTTGTGATTTGTTGTGGGATTTTGCTTGAGAGAGAGAGTGAGAGAGTGTGAGTGAATGTAGATGTTGCTCCTCACTACTCTATGTTGGTGTATGTCTGGCAGAGCCGGCCCTGGCCCAGGGCCCACTTCAGGGGAAGGGTCCAATTTTTTTAAAATATAATAGATTAATGGTCTTATAATTATTATTATGGATTAATGGGTTTGTAATTAATTTTTTTTTGGGGGGGGGGGGGGGGGAAATTTAGTAATCTCTCTTCCAGTGTCACTTCAACTTCTTCAAAATTTTTATTGTCTAACCTCTTCATCTTCTTCAAATTCTCTCTCTCTCACTCACTCTCTCTCTCCTCTCCCGACATCTTCAGATCTTTTGCAAATTGTCAGTTGAGAATTTTTGTTTGTTTCTTTTACAAAGTTTTTTTCTTAGCAGAAGTTGGAGTTGGAGTTGTAGTCATTGTGTCTCGTGTATCAGAGGCGTAGTTGGAGTTGATGGTCTTCTTAGCAGAACTGCAGGAGTTGTTGATCTTCTTAGCACTACTCTGGTAGTTCAGCCCTCTCATGTCGTTTTTTTAACTAATAGAATCGAGAATCTCTCTTGTAGGTTTAGGAGGTACCGAGGTAGAAATCACTCTAACAGTAGTATTGTTGATTGATTTTATTATTAGGCAAGCTTAGTGACCAACTGAAATTTGAAGCGTATTTATATGATAAGCTTGATTCCTGGGCTGTGGCCTTATATTTTAGATGAGATGTGATTTTTTTTTTTTGGCAGGTGCAAAAGTCGTTGTCACTATGCTTAATGAAAAATATGAAGTATTTGGTGTCATAAAGCAAAACAAAGGTAATCTTTATTTTTCTGGGTATTATTTTTATGTCCCCGCCGTTATATTATATTTTATTATTATATATAAAAATACATGTGTGTCTATAAAGGGTCCAATTTTTTTTCCGCCCAGGGCCTCAAATACCTCAGGACCGGCCCTAATGTTTGGGTATGTCAGAAATCAATGGAGAGAGCAAGAGTGTAAGAGAGGCGAAGGTATCATTTTCACGGTTCTCTCTTTGACTGTGGCTTTGGTTGGAGTGAGTGTGATGTTTGCGCGATTGTGGGAGAAGAGGAGGAGAAGGTTGGGTGTGGTGATTGTCAAATCCTGCCTGACCCGCCTCAAGTGGGTGTGCGCCTACGGTGGAAGTAGGGCACGAAGCTCAACTGACGTACAAACAATTATGATGGGTCGAGCACTGTGATTGGGGCCCAAGATGGGGTTTATTACAGTTTTATAGGAGATACATCGATGGGACCTCCTCGATACTAGGTGAAGACTATCGGTTTGTCGGCCCATCCTCCTGGATTTGTTAGAGGGATCTCTTGTTGTCTGTACGAGTCATGTTGCTTCATGTTTTATTTCTTGTTCGTAATTTGTACTTTGGCCCAATACTCTGGGTTTGTTTTGTTAATTACTAGTTAATGAAACAGGGTCACCTTATTCGATCTTTTTCTTAAAAAAAAACTACTTGCAACGAACCAAAAAGATACAAACTAAACATAGTTCTGAATTCCAAGCACACAAGCATATAAAAGACACCCACATTGAACAATTTCATCCACTTTTTAATCCCAAAAAATGCATTTAAACAAATAACACAAGTAACTAAAAATCAAGGGAAAAAAAAGAGATAAGGATGGAATTATGATGTAATACCTGGAGAAGGCAAGAGGGGTTAGAGAGGAGAAGGAAGATGATTGCAGCAAAGCCATGGATGTTACTTCTAGAAGCTTCTAGAACTCACTTCTCTCTCTCCCGCTTTCTGTTTGTTCATGCTTTCTCTTCCACACAAATTGTGGGTTGTCAACTGATACTTTTCGGGTCGGGCCCAACACGATACGGGTCTACAATCCAGAAGTCGGTAGCACTAACTCCCAGAATTACGAGAATACCCTTTTCAGATTGTAGCATTTTAGTCCCTACATAATATATATTTTCTACTTTACTGTGACTTGTGAGGGACTAACGACTGTAATGGGAACAACAATTAAAAAGTTTATAAGGGATAGGCTAAATTTAAAAAAAACGTCACAATAGTTTGGCGATGTTTAAAAAAAGTCACAAAACTTTGACTTTTTAAAAAAAAACGCACAATGTTTAACTTTCAACTCACGGAGTTATCCAACCGTTAACTGGGTTATACGTAATGTTTAAAAAAACATCACAAAACTATTGTTTTGTTTTTAAAAAAAATACAGAACTATTATTCTTTTTAAAAAAACATCACAAAAGTTCCCATTTGTTTTAAAAAAACATCACAAAACTATTATCTCAGTTAACGGTTGGATAACTCCGTGAGTTGAAAGTTAAATATTGTACGGTTTTTTTAAAAAGTCAAAGTTTTGTGACGTTTTTTTAAACAACGCCAAACTATTGTGACGTTTTTTTAAATTTTGCCTAAGGGATAGTATGCTAAAGTCCCTCTCTTAACTTATAAAAGGTATTTCATCGAGAATCCGCTCCATTCTAAACCCAAATCGGTAAGAGCTCTCTGTAAAATTTAAAAAAAAAACCCTAATTTCATCTCCAAATTCAGTCAAATTAACCCTAATTTACTAAATTGCAGATCTTTCCTACTCTCTGATCCGAACCTATGGCGACGGAGACCAAGACGGCGACTGCGGCGGCGGCGGCGGTGGTGGTGGAGGAAGCGAAGATCGACCTCTTCGAGGATGACGACGAGTTCGAGGAGTTCGAGATCGATCAAGGTATAAAAAGATGTTCCTTTTGTGTCGTGTGAGAAGTTTGTTGTGTTTTGAGGTGTTTTTGGGAAAAAAGATTGGATCTTGGTGGCTTAGGTTAGGGTTTAAGGTTCAGTGTATAAATATCTTGTTCATTGGTAAATTTCGAGAAGTTTGTTCTGAGTTTAGGAGTTGTTGATTAGAAAGATTGGATATTGGTGGGTCTAGTCTAGGGGTTGTTGCTTAGTTTGTTAACAGTTGTGTTTGAATGGGTAGGGATGTCACTATTTGCATGTGATGTGATGATTACTGCAAGTGCTTGCATGTTAATTGTCGTCAATTTTGAAAGTTGAAGATGGAAATATGTACATTATACATGTGGGCCACAATTGATGTCCAAAGAATTACACACCGAACTCTATGGAAACTTATTGTTGAGTGGTAGACTATGTCGGGTGTGGGGGTTAGGAACTTAAAATAGTTGACCTAGCGGTAATATTTAGCACCATCACTAAAACCGTGTTCCGTTATTTGGACTTGTCTAGGGATCATGAGACTTGGTTGTCAAGTGGTCTGCATACATCAACCCATCACAGTTGGTTTCCATAACCATAACCTAGAGAAGGCAAATATAGAAAGAAAGGGGGATTGCTATGGAGTATGGACAAGAGGAATGTTGGTATGTTGGAAAATATATATCAAGTAGTTTAAAACAGAGGTATGGAATATCATAGTGTTAGCATTTTGATTTAATCTTACTAAGTATGAGTGGTACTCTCTCGAGGGATGCACATTGTTCTCTTTGGTAAAGGTAGGGTGGTTATATGGGTTCTCATGTTAGAGGAGATATTCCTGAGGAATAATCAGGACTATAAAAAAGACTTGCCGAGTTGTACTCTAGTACACTAGTAATGGAATACTAGAGACTATTCCTGAGGACTATAGTAAAGAGTTGTGAGTTGTGCTTCTAGTACACTAATAACGGAATACTAGAGACTAGCAAGGGGTGGGTGGCTTTTCTGGTCAACCATCATTGGTTTACCTAGTAGAGTGGACTGTAGTAGTATGATTAGCTTGGCTGTAATAAGATGACACTAATATTATAGTTGCATGGCAAAAGCGCTTTTGTTCAAGATTGCCTCTTTGCTCACAGAGGGAATGGTGTAAACATAAGCTTGGTTAAGTAGGAATATTGTGGTTAGTACTCACAACTCGTGTTCATTTGGTTCTTTCCAACTTCAAGAATTAGGGTGTGTTTGGGAATGAAGTTAAATAATGATAATTGGAGAAGATGTCACATTTAGTTATCTCAAACCTTGGACTGTTTGGGACCTTTTGTGGTGCCTAGATTACTGATATTATCTCAACTTTCTCACCGAAAAGTCAACTGTAGACTGTAGTTAGTAAACTCCAATTTAATCTAATTCATCTCTAATTCCACTGTTCGAAGCACATGCTTATCCAATATAAGCAAAGTTATCTTTTGAGCGGAGGTAGAGGTTTGCTTTAAAAGTTTGAAAACCTCTACCTCCTAAAAAATAATGTCAGTTATCCTATCTTTGTTACCAAACAGGCTGTTAGTCAGAAACTCTGAACTCGTTGGAGATCTCCTGGAACACATGTTTGGAAGGTTCAAATTTTGTCATTTGGAGAATTAAGTTGAGAAGGGTTCACTTTTCTGTGAGCTCTTTTATTGGTTTTTCATCTTACCAACAAATTATTTTATAGGAAGGTTTTCAGCTGTTTGTTTCAGTGCTCCCAATTTAAATTTGCTTGTGGTCAAGACCACAGGGATTTGGTGCCCCTCTGCTGCTTGTGTACTAACCTTTGCCACATAGAAGTATACCTGTAAAGTATAAAATTTTGAGGGAGAGAAATGAGACTAGCTGTTTTCTGCTCTTATTCTCTTTTCTTCCCGCTGATTGTGTAGGCATTTGGTGTTCCTTTTGCTTATGAAGAACGAAGCTAGCATCATATATTTCTTTTCCTTAGAAGAATGATTAGTAAAAAATTTGTGAACTGTGATGCTCATTGGAATGCATATAATTTGTTTGCAGAGTGGGATGACAAAGAGGAAGGCAAAGAAGCACTGCAACAGTGGGAGGATGACTGGGACGATGATGATGTCAATGATGACTTCTCCCTTCAGCTGAGGAAGGAGCTGGAGAGCAACTCTGAGAAGAAATGATTTTCTTATATGTATGTCATTGTCCCTTATTTTCCAGTAACTCTTACCATCATTCCTGTACCTCATGGAATATTAGAAACTACTGTCGAATGGACTAATCTGCTTTATCTGTACTAAAATTTTATTAGCAAGTATTGACATTTTACATCAACTGTTTTTCAGTTTGATTTTGGATATGTTTTTTGAGATTTAGCAGTAGATCTGGTCTTATAATGAAACCAACACCAATGTCAGGTAAGTGTCAGCAAATAAACTCTTATTTCATCGGAAAATTGTTGTTTTGAACCAGGTTTTGGTTGTATACTTCAATCCGGCGTGAATTGATCTTTTCACTGGAATTGACTGAGTTCTTCGACTCCACATTTTCTTCAGAACCTCAATCCTCCTGTTTCCCTGCTGTATTCACGTCTGCAACCCCTCCAAACAGGAAGGAATCATCTTTATAACTTCGATATCTGAAAGATGGAGCTCTACACTTGGAACTCCCAGTGAAAGAGTAGTAGTAATATAGCATGAACAATTATTAACTCAAAATCAAAATCTTTCTAATACTTAATAACATGAACAATTATTAACTCAAAACTCTTAAATCGACCACTAAAAAGTCTTGTTGCATTTCTAAAAGAATCTATCTGTAACTGATACAGGCTGTAAAACTTGTGTTCCGTAATTTTTTTCGTCATTTATGCTGTGTAAGCAGAAGCTTCTATCACGATCACTGATATTTATGAAACAGGTACGATAATTTTTCCACCTTTTACTAAAAGATAATATCGAACAGTGATAGATTCTTCCTCCTCCGTTATCGCGGAGATATACTCTACAAGCTCTTCCCCATTGCTACATTCTCCTCTTATCACTCTCACCATCTTGCTTGGCCACTTCATCGCGTACTTCCCCCAATCCTCCACCTCTGTCACCGACACATTCTCCCCTCCTGCGGCCTTCGCCACCTCCCTAAACCTCGCCAAACTCCTCTTACAAATCCTATATTCGGTTTATGTCTTGCATACTATGGTTCAATGTGAAAAGAAGACGATGAAGCAACAAGAGATACAGAGCGTTGATGGTGGAGGAAGAAAGAGCAGCAACAACAACAACATGAATCATCACCAAGTCAAGGGGACAGTCGACTGCATCCAAATGCAGTCGACCAACATAACCCTCTGATTTGGTCGAGCCCGTTGATCTGGGTGATTTGTTTTGAGCCCATCTTTCCTTCCATATTAGATCGTACGGTTCTTAACGTGTAGCTTTCTCTTCAAAGTATATCGGACAACTATTGTATTAAGACTACAACCTAGGGTTTCTCTAGATCTCTATATATGATTGTAATGGTTCCTTCGATAGTCAAGAGCGTGTAAAGAGCAAAAAAGAGAAAAGTAATTTATTGAGAGTTCTCCATTGTAAACAACAGATTATCTTCTAGTGAGACTTGAAAGAGAGATAAATTTTGGTGAGAGTGTTTGTAACTCTTGTATCTTCTATAGTGAATAATATATTGGTTATTTCTCATCCGAATTAGGGTTCGTCCAAACCCGGACAAAATTGTGTGCTTGTGTGTTTGATTTGATCTATTATTACCTGGTGGTTTGTTTGTAATGATCATTTGTCTCAAATTCAGCATCAAAATTCCTGACACCCTATGCATTACTGCCAAGCTAGGCATTCCCATCCCTTCTCCTTTCCTCGCCAATCTCATCAACGGACCGTATCCCCCCTCTGTTCATTACCTCTTCCCTCGCTTTTTTCACCTTCGCCAAACAGTGCAACAATATCAATGCACCCTTCCTCATATCCGTCGATGACATCTCATCCGTCGCCACCTCCAACAACTTCCTCACTCCTCCATCCTCAATAAGAACCTTGAGGTTTTCTGCGCATAGCGATAGGAGGTAGAGGGTTCGTACATTAAGCTAAGAATGTGCGCATAACTTGTTGAGCAATGGTGGGAGTGCACAAAGTGCACCCACAGTAAGGCAGCATGGTTCGTCCAGGACCAGGTTATACAAGGTTGCGATAGCCAGTTCACTTGCTCGACCACTGCCCTTCTTGAGCATGGAGACGAGATGAGGCACTAGGCCGGACGGGAGGATGTGGGTTTGGTTGGTGGGGTCGACGATGAGGGTGTATATCGTGTTGGTAGTAAACGTTTGGAGGTTGTAGTAAAGGGATGGTGGTAGCCATGATTCGTGGCAAGCAGAGTAAGGTTTCGATGAGTTGGGCTAATGCAGACTCTTCGGATGTAGAAAATTGATGGAGGTTGTTCAAGATTCTCTCTTCTTTTTTGTGTTGGGTTTATGTCTTGCATACTATGTTGGATAAGAAGACGATGAGACGATGGAGGAATCGAGATGGTCGGAGACGAAGTGAAAGCAAGGGAAACAGTCAGCAACATTAGCAACAAGTGAAGTTGTAGTCGATCGTACTTGGGGTGCGGTCGACCGCCCAACTCTGCAGAAGTTCCCGAGAGGGGTCGGTCGACCGCGCGGCGCTGATGGATAAGTTTGGTCGAATCTTGGTGATTCATGAGAAGCCCAACTTGCTCTTCAAGTCCAGATCTGACGGCTCTTATCGTAGGGTTATCTCTTCAAGAATATCCAAAAGCTATTGTATCAAGATATCAAACTAGGATTTCTCTAGATCTCTATATATTGTTGTTATTGGCCTCCATTAAGAGCCAAGAGAGTGTGCTTCATTGAATGAGAGATTGAGTGATTCTCTAGTTGTAAACAACTAATACTTGCTAGTGAGGCTTGAGAGATGGTTGTGGTGAGAAGTGTAATATTCTTGTATTTTCTCTAGCTGAATAGCATCTTGGGTTTCTTCTTCTCCGAATAGCATCTTGGGTTGTCAACTTTGTGTACTTTTTTTATATTTAGCCTTTTTTTAAACACAAATGAAAGATGAAAGTGGTTTTTTGACATAAAACCTAACGAAAACCTAACTCCGTTAAAGTGAGTTTTTTGATATCATAGTTTTGTGCGGTTTTTTTATTTTAAAAAAAAAACTTAGTGCAGTTTTTTTTAAATAGCCCAAAATTCAGTGGTTTTTTATATATAAAAATCTAGCCTTAGCATGCTTTTGAATTACCATAATTGATCTGATAGAATACTTCACTGAGTAATTGTTTTAGATTAGATAGCTTCACTGAGTTAATTTTGATTAGAATGTTTTTTTTTAATTATGCAATTTTTGGATTATATATATTTTTTGAATATTTGGGCATTTGCTGATTTGAAAGATCGTTGCAAATTCTTTAATTGAATCGAATGATCGTGCTTTTATGGACAAATCCATACTTAATCCCTGTATTTCAGGTTTTTGTACCTGCAAAATTATATCTTGATCTGCTTTGCTACAATTTTACTTCACGTATACATCACAACAAATTTTCGCTTTTAAATTCATACATGGTTAACTACATAAAAAACAAACAATGGGGAACTAAATCATGTAGTTTGAGGCGTTAACCGTAACTCATGCAGTTATAAAATGAATTACTACGTATGTTAGGCTCTAAATCAAAAAAGAAATCTTTTATGCTTAAGTCACACATAGCAAGGAATTTCGGATTCACTACTGTTGTAGATTCACAATACTATTTTTGAATCCCGAGGTGCTGACAAATAATCCCACGGGCATAACTAGTATATATATATACTAAAAATATGTATGTGTGATGCACGTCCTACCATTTTTATTTATTTGTATTTAAGTAAATACTACGACGTAGTCTGACCTAAACCTGAGATCTCAATTTACCCATCTCAAACCCTTACCATACTTTTTACAAATTATCCCTAGTGGCACCAAATTTTATTTTATATGAATGCCACTTTCGTAAATAATTGTGTTGTCAATAAATTCATAGTTTGAGGACATTATGGTAACTAACATATTAATTAGATGTTGATAGTTAATATCACTCTCAATTAAAAAAGTGTGGTTGAGATTAAATCAATCAAGTTGGTTTGTTTACAAATAACATTACTCCAACTTATTAGAGATATATATGTATAAAACTAATTCCAATATAAATAAAGTACTTCGAATTCTATTCTAAATACAACTCCTACTTCAACTAGAAACCATACCTGAATTTGAATTACTAATCTCAACAAATTGATCATATTCAAATTTTGTTTAAACATCTGTATAGTAGCAATATCAATACAAATATCACAAATTATGGGAAATAGCAATTTTTTTTCTAGTACTTGGATTGGGGTTTCATTTTGTTTCTAGTATTTAGATAGATTATTTTCCTGTATGCAGGACTAGTTTGAATTGCTTTAGTGCTGATATATACAGTGTAAATGAAAATAAAAAAAAGGAAACAAGAATTTTCTACATTGTGTCAGATGAATTCTAGAATCAAAGACTTCGACATCAAAAGTTTAACAAATTGAATGATTTGTAACCAAATACACAGCTGAATTCATGTGTGGCAGACATGAGAATCAATAGTTGAAATCAATATGTTGAATGGCATTATGAAATAACATTCGGTTGACTACTCACTTGAGATATGACACTAATAATTTCTTCTTTTTTTCCTCGGCAACCAAATCTTGATTCTTATTGCAGTAATCTTCTTTCAGCATCCTGAAACATCTCCGTTACAGCCTTTTTCACTTGATCGTCTGCAAACACAAACTTGACTGCTTTTTGAGCGAGCTCAACCACTTCTCGCTTGTTGAGCCCTTCATAATAGAAGTACAAAATGAAGAAAAATGAGGTTACATTGGTCATCAACCTTATTTTTCATCATCACATATTCAAATAATGCTTTGAATATGGGAGAGATGCCTACCAAATGTGGTCGAGAAGAGGCCTGGATCATCGGTGCAAAGGACGACCGGATGCTTTTCTTTGTAAAGATCATCTACATGAAAGAACGTAATAGTTAACACTAGTATCGACATCCACTGTAATTTTTTTGTAAACATGGATCATAATACCTAGTTCTTTCTGATATTACTTTAAGGAAATTTTGTTGTTTTATTTCACTCCAAAATACTTGAAATAGTTATATAAGCCCAATGGATTTAAAGTTATATGATAAACCCTCAAAAATAAAAATAAAAAAATACTTAAAGCGAATGGTTATCAGAATTTTCTGGTGGTTACAACAAAATAGGAAAAACTCTGAGGATATTTTAGTTGAATTTACATTTGGGTTTATATTTGTTAAGACTAACGAGTGAACTTGATAAGAAAACAGAAAGACATACTGAAATGATGATAATCAATGGATGCGAGATGCTGTGTTAGGAGATTGGATGTCAAGCATATCTCAACCTGAAACAAATGGATTACAAGATGTAATAAAAGAAGATACGATGAACATTGAGGGAAAAAGGTAAATTAGAGCGAATATTCACCAGAATCTTTGAAGATTTAACCCTTTCCCATTCCTCTTCTTCATGAAAACATGCATGGCCTAACATCTGCGGATTTATGTCCAGCATTGCTCAAACTTCCTTCGGATTAGGTACCTACAAACACTAAGTTATGACACTACATTAGTTAGCCATTCTGAGAGAGCAAGGGAGAGTGAATTTAACTTTATCAGATTAAGTAGGATTCATCACATCTCCACAGTGAAGAGTGTGATAGGGAGACCTTGGTCCTTTGCGTACTTGAGTGCCGGCAGGAAAGTTTCACTGCATTACAATGAACGAATGGAGAAATATCAACTTAATAGTTTATTTTCGTTCAACTTCATCATGCTTGTTGCAAAATAGACTTCAACCTTTTGTTTTGCTATGTGTTCTCTCATATACCCATTGTATCCAGTTATTATATCAGTTCAGACATTCCACATAGTCGATACTTAAAAGAAGGTGCACATATATTTTCTTCTTTGCAGTGGTATCATTTTTTGGTATTATCAATGACACTATCAGAAGCAATGAAGGAGACATCAATAGTTTCCACGGCTCTTAGGTAGCGTTTGGCCCAGATTTAAATTAGCTTATCTTTTCCTTTAAAAGGAGAAGCTGGGCCAAACACATATTTTGAAAAGCCCAAAAAAAGTAGAAGTAGCTTATTTTTTTATAAAGAAAAGGAGCTCCAAAAGAAGCCCTCCAGATCTACTTCTGGCTTCTCCTTTTCTTTTTTTTTCTACCCGTTCTCTTTTTTTAGACCCTTGATCACAGCTTCTAAGTAGGAGCGCTTTGTCATCCCTTTAGCTTTGATTATTCTATTATGGTGAGAAATTTCATATTAAAAGTCACATATGTATTGCTACTGAATCGAAAGAAATATTGAAAATTGTACCTTTGGAGTTGTCCTCAGCTCTAAATAAACGACATTCTCAGCTGCAAAGTCTTCAACTGCTTCTTTTGCTATCCTTGCTACTGTCTCGTTGTCACGCCCCGCTTCCCAAAAATACGGAATACGAGTACATGACAAAAGCCCAGCGAATGACTAACGTCACCCATAAGCTGTTTAATCGATCAACTCAACAATATAAACAGTACAGAACAATTGCGCAGACAATAATAATAATCTCATGAACAAATAATACTTGGAATAAAACAATATAATATCCAAATACAATAATAATAATCCAACGTCTGGAAACAATAATAAAATCCGGGACATAGCCCAAAACAATACTAATCCCAATCCAAAAATAAATACAAGTCTCGGTACGTTAAGTCATTTAAACGATAAGCAAATTTAAAGCAGAAATCTTCAAAATGTTTGTTCTCCAACTCCAGCAGGCAATTCTCCTTCATTACCTGTAAATTCTTCATCTAAAAAGAGAAAAATAATTGTCCTTAGAGCAAGTCATGGACAGCAAGTAGAGAAAGCAGAGAACAATAGGATAACGGTATAACAATGAAACAATGGATCAATAGGATTCAATAAAATGGGACAAAAATCATGATAATTGATGCAATTGGCTATAAACAATGGTGCAATATACGGTAACGGTAATCAATGATCAATAACGGTAATACTTAGCCAATATTCGATATCAATAGGAACAATGATGATCAATATGCAATGTCGGTGTAGTGTGATCCTTAAGTCTATTAATCATTTTAAATCCTAACTAATGTAGCACTTCATGCATCCATCCTTTTACTACATGGTTGCTACATACAAACAATTTCGCTTTAGACTTTGTAGTGGGCTCTATAGTTCATGTACTCTTCAACATTAAACATTATTCACCTTTCGGTGTACGGTACGGTCATCGGCAACGATACAATACACGATAGATTGAGTTACGGCCATAACCACAATCATCGATAAAACAATAGCCGGAACATTATTTAGGGAAACACGGGCCCCTCCTCCAAGTACAATTCCTATATTGTCCACCACTAAAAGTCAACCCTTAAACCCCGGCTTGTTAATTATTTATCATGCAACAACACAATATGCAATTAAGGAACACGGGTGAACAATAGTATCAATAAGGAAACAATGGGTTGATAACATGGATAGGACGGTTACAATAGTGACAATAACTCATTGGAAACATACAATGCAACCTACATTCATTAAATCATGCAATAATACAACATAGGAATTATTAATTCTTTAAAAAGAGAGATCTAAAATTCTGGACAGCACGCGCAGTCTGTACAAAAGTGCAGTTTCCCGCTGACTCAAGAATCGAAAGTTGAATCCGTCAGAAAATCTGGAAACTAGACTTCCATACGGTTCCAACGCATACTTAAAGTTCACATTCTGACAACATTAGCTAGGTCAAACACATATTTCTTTTCAGGTCTTATGCTCAGGCAGAAAGGTGACATCTTGTTATTTTAATTGTTGAACCAGTAAAAACTCGGTATTAAAATCAGTAAAAATATAATCTAGACTCCTAAACATGTTAGACATCAATTTGAAAAGTTTCATAGCAAAATTCTATCATTTGATCAACCTTTTTACTGTTTAATCATGAAAGGTTCAAGAATCTGAAAATCTGGAATGTAAAACACAGCTGCAGTAAAACGGGTATAACTCTTACTACAAAACTCGGAATTCGAAAATTCTGGATGGTATTGACATCTGGACATTCGGGGCTACATTTTATATTCAGAAAATATTTTATTTTGAGGTCATTTACTGTTTCGAAAATAGCAATCAAGTTCAGGTCAGCAACATGTATAGTTCTTAGGGTATATTTCTTGGACATAAAATTAGTTAACAATGATGGATTTCGATTCTATAGTCAATAATTTGTGTAACTAGTATGATAGGTGTCCAAACATGATAAATAAGGATTAAAACACACATATATACAAATCCAACATCAATCAATCATCAAACGACATACAACCTAACGAATGTCTCTACAATAAATTATTTGTGTTGTGACTTGTATGAATAACCCTATTAACAATTCTATATGCATTCATTAAAGATCTAAACTTTAGAGTCAAATTGGCACGATGTCAAGAATATTAGGGTTAGCTCGTGTAAACCCTCAATAGACCCAACGAAAGAGATAACAAAGGGTAATACGATAACAAAGAGATCTACTTGCAAGAATTTTCAATAAAACTTGAATTTGAAACGAATAGCAATTCAAGTGGACGGTGACTTGCCTGTTAAATGATGAAAACGGATATCGAGAATACAGGATAAGTGTACCGAAGCAACGATCTAGCAATTCCCCAAGCAGCACGTGCAATACACGTGCAATTAAATTCAACAGCAACAAAATCACACCAAAGAGACAGCAACAATGGTAATCAGCCAAGAGAGGGGGAGCAGCACCGGCCAGGGGGCGGCGGCGCTGGCTGAGGCGTCGACGGCGGGAGGCGGCGCGAGGGTCAGGGCGGCGCTAGGAGTCGTCGCCGGCGGTCGAAGCTGGGAGGAGAGGGATCGGAACTTGAGGGTTTGATGGGTCTTGAAGCTTGTTAATGGTGGGGAAGGGGAAAGGGGGAACGGGGTTGGAGTTTGGGTTCGTGGGTGTCGGGGGAAGGCGACGGGGAGTGATCGACGGAAGTTTGGGGGGTCGCCGGAGTGGTGGTTCGCCGGAGATGGTCGGGGAAGGAGAACAGGGATTGGGGATTTGAGTTATGAACGGGGAGAGAGAAAGAGGAGAGAGAAAGCGCGTCTAGGATTTCGATTTGTGTGCAGAAATTAGGGTTACAGTAGCGTTGCATTTATAGGGTACAAATTGGGTTCAATTAGGAGATATATCAAAATCAACAAGATTCAAATAAAATACCCATAATTCAAATAAACAAAATCCACAATATAGATAACTCAATAAAGGAGAAAGATAATTCATGAACGAAAATTCCAACCCAATTAGATAAATAAATAACACAATTTAAATAATAAGAATTTAAAATAAAATGGAACTCGCCATGAAAATCATATCGGGTATACAAATAAAATATTTCGATTGATGAATTTTTAATTAAAACATTCAAGAAATAACAATTAGTAATTATAATCATAATAATAATAAAACCGTACAATAAAATAACATTCAGGTTTAACAACTTTATTAAAATACTCTAATAATAATATACATGATTTTGGCTGAAATACAATTAACCGATAAATTAAGATTTTAAGATACGCCCTACTCGAAATAATAATAGTATTTTCGATTGGAAAATATTTAAATAGAAAATCTCAAAACAAATTTGACACAAAATAAATTTATAAATGATTAAAATACTGAAAATATTCGGAAAATAAGTATTTACGGAAATGGGGGTTACACTCGTGGTCAGTTGCAAGTATATGATACAGATCAAATAGCTTGAAGTGCTCGAGCAAAGATCGACCACCTGCATTAATCTGAGTTCAAGAAGAGAAGGATGGCTCCTTCCCCGAAAGATTGGAAATATCGTAGAATATTTCGTACTTAGATGTTTATCTATACTAGGTTACTAACATATAACTAGAGAAGGCAGTAGTAGGACTCAGTTGCCAACATATATACTTTATAGTGTATTAATACAGAAGAACCACATGTTGGAATTTTTATATACACTTAAGAACATGCATAAAACATTAATAACAACCTAAAACATGTATCTATGAATCTAGATCTTAATCATGTTGCAAAAGTGCTTTAATATAAAATCTTAAATCATGAAACTATAGATCTTTGCTAAATCAAAAGAAGAAGAACATTAAAAGCGGAAGCACTAACCTGAAGTCATTGATGGAGATTGCGGAGAGGGTTTGGATCTTCCTATACGATACGCACTTCTATGAGAGGCCGTCTCTCTATTCTTCTGTTGATGGGATGACAGATGGAATAAGAAGATGCGTATATATAGGGGACCATAACCCTAATTGATAATTATTGATTTCCAATTTTGCCCATCACAAAACAAGAAATTTACTTTACGGTCTCTACACGTGTTATATCACACTTTAAATTATATGCTTTTAACCCATTACTTAATCTTGATAAGATCACTTTAATTTGGGTTAGACTTTAGAATAGTAATTATACATTTAGTCACATATGTGAGCCCACATAGATTATTTTCCAACAATCTCCCACTTGGGCCACATATGTTACTTCTTATAAATGTACATACTTTATGAGCTCAAAATTTTGCTATTATAACCAAAAGCATAGCCAAACAATCTCGTCCATTAATCATGCAAATATAGGATCAAAGCAATTTTCGTTACATTTATCGTAACTAAATTTATCAATGGTCACATACATCAACATAATTAAACGACATAGATCAAGTGTGAATGTGTAGCATGGAAATTTCATGCAATGTGATCTATACACATGCCTATTTCCAACTGGTCCTTTTTAAAACTTAAGTGAGATCAGAACCAAAACATGACAAATGAGTGAGAAAACTGAATTTTTTATTTCTGATCAGAAAAATAACCAAATGTATAAATGTCTCACACAAACATAATGCAAATAAAATACAAACTCCCACTAAATCATGATATCCTCAAGTAATATAACACCCATATGAGCAGTATGCTTAGAAAAGACCTTGGGTGGTAATCTCTTTGTGAGCGGATCTGCTATCATGGAGTTTGTCCCAATGTTCTCTATGGACATCTGTCCACTTTGCACTCTTTCTTTCACAACTAGGAACTTTATGTCAATATGTTTCGACTTTTTCAAACTTCTGTTGTTGTTGGAATACATTACTGCTGACTTATTATCACAAAATAACTTGAGTGGTCTTTCTATATTCTCCAAAATGCGTAGCACAGTGACAAAAATTTCGCAGCCATATTCCATAATTCGATGCCTCATAGCATGCTACATACTCTGCTGCCATAGTGGAAGAAGCTATAAGTGTCTGTTTGGCACTTTTCCAGGATATAGCTCATCCAATTAACAGGTAAATATAGCATGATGTAGACTTTTGCTATCTTGGCACCATAGTGAAATCCGAATCAGAATACCTTACGACCTCCAAATGATCTGATTTCCTATATGTGAGCATGTAGTCTTTTGTTCTCTGAAGATACCTCATGACCCTCTTGGCTGCTATCCAATGGTCCATACCAGATTTTCTTAAATACATGCCTAACATCTCAACAATGTACGCAATATCCGGACGCGTACATACCTGAGCATACATTAGACTCCCAATAACTGATGTAAAGGGGATCTTTTGTATTTCCTTAATTTCAAGGTTACTTTTAGGATATTGATTGAGACTAAATTTGTCTCCTTTAGCAACAGGGGTATCCCCTGGTCTACAATCTTGCATGCCAAACCTTTTGAGTACTTTATCGATGTATCCCTTTTGTGATAATCCTAGAATACCTCGAGAACGATCTCGGTGTATCTGAATTCCTAATACAAAAGAGGCATCCCCAAGATCCTTCATCTCAAAATGCTTGGACAGAAACCTTTCAGTTTCATGCAATAAATCTATATCATTAGTGGCAAGCAATATGTCATCGACATATTAAACTAGGAATATATGCTTACTCCCACTGAACTTGTGATACACACAATCATCAACTACATTCATCTCAAAACCAAATGAGATAATTACTTGATGAAACTTGTGGTACCATTGACGAGGAGCTTGCTTGAGTCCATAGATGGATTTTGTCAATTTGCAAACCATATTCTTTGAATCTCCCGATACAAAGTTTTCTGGTTGCACCATATAAATTTTCTCGTCAATGTTGCCATTGAGAAACGCCGTCTCGACATCCATCTGATGTAGCTTAATATCAAGATGAGCAACAATTGCCATAATTGTCCTAAACGAGTCTTTCGATGAAATTGGAGAGAAAGTCTCTGTAAAATCAATGCCTTCTTTCTGAGTATAGCCTTTAGCTACAAGACGTGCCTTATACCTCTCCACATTACCATTTGCATTCCTCTTGGTCTTAAATATCCATTTACAACCAATTGGTTTTGCACCTTCTGGTAATGGGACAAGTTCCCAAACTTTGTTGTCTTGCATAGACTTATACTCCTCATTCATGGCATTAATCCACTTTTGAGAGTTACAACCTTTCATGACCTGATGAAATGTGATTGGATCATCTTCCATCATTCCATTGCCATCCTCATGTTCTTGGAGAAATGCAATATAATCATCCGGAATAGCATTCCTCCTTTCTCTCGTGGATCTCCTTAATGGCACTGGTTCTTGAGGTTGTTGAGTTTGTTCTTCTGGAACAATTACCTCATTTTGAATGGGAGGCTGTTCAACACTGTCTTGTTGAGGTTCCGGATTCACTTCTTGATCAATAATAGGTGTGGGAACCTGAATATTGTCAAAAGTGATAGTAGGAATTGGGTTTGTAATTGAATCCAATTTCTCCTCAAAAGCAATGTCCCTAACTTTATTTCTCCCCCAAAACTCAACTTCCTCAAAAATTGTTGCAGTTCCCGTCTCAAAAATATTCCTAAGTGTGGGATCATAAAACTTACAGCCCCCTAGATCGTTTAGAATAACCAATAAAGTAACTGCTCACTGTTTTGAAGTCCAATTTCTTTTCATGTGGCCTGTAAGGACTTGCCTCAGCTGGACATCCCCAAATGTGAAAGTGCTTTAGACTAGGCTTTCGACCTATCCAAAGCTCGTAAGGTATTTTTGCAGCTGCTTTAGGTGGTACTTTATTGAGAATGTAAGCTGTTGTCTTTAATGCTTCTCCCAAGAGGGACTCAGGTAAGGTGGAATGAGCAATCATATTCCTTACCATATCCTTAAGAGTCATTTTCTAATCCTTGAAATTTGTCCCATTAAGTTTGGAAACAAAATTGATGTTAGCAGTTATTGAGGCAGCAGATGATAAACTAGCTAAATATAGAACAAAAACTAAACAAACAAAAAATAAGCTCACATGAGAATCCATATAAAACAATAAATTCAAATAATGGTTAATCTCATCTCAAGATACCAGGCACAACGTTAATATCAAGTCTTTGGACAGTAACATTAATTGTAAGCGGTACTCTTATTGTAGTAATCAAATATTGACAATAAATTCTGTCAAATAATAAGTCATTCTTTGGACTGACTTATTGTTCACATGGAATACCTTATAATTGTCACATATTTATTACCACAGATGTGTATAAAATTCGGCCAAATATCAACTTACCTTTGGGTTAGTTAATAAATGCATGAATTACAAACACGCAATCATCTTGATATTTCAAATAAATTAATCTACACAAAAGAGGTCACTTTGGCAACATTTTGTTTCAATTAAACTATTCAAAATATTAGACATTCATAAGAAAAACCAAAACCAAAATTTGAATTTAATTATTTCCCAAAATTTTATCTTTTCCTTAATAACATAATTTTACTTTATTTGTATATGGATAATTTCAAGATAATATCTATGATAACAAAACCATAATTGAACCATATCTATCTACTGATTTGATAAAATCAAATTAATTAAAAACATAACAGATAACTGAACAACATCAAAATCCTAACCAAAAAATATATTTATGTAATAGATAACACAAACTGGAAAATTGTTGGCAGTTTCTGAAAACAGAACATAACAGCCAACCATAAATCAATATCGGCATAGCTGGTAATAGAACCACAAAAGAGATCGAGATCTATCTAATCTCCTCAGACATTGATCAGATGAAAAGGTGTGGGTGTGGGTCCTTGTATATTTTCATAAATAATAGTCTGGAGTAGATATTTACATACTCCTTAATTAGCTACTTAATTAGCTGCATGAAGATAATCTCCAATCCTTGAAATAGTACTGTACATAATGATTGCATAATAAATGGCAATATGCAAAGATTAATTCTTTTATAACTATATTTTTCTCTTGGGCCCCACCGGCCAGGTGGGCAGTAGCAGCAGTCTCCCCCCTCTCTGCACCTGGCCCCCCACCTGCTAGCTCCATTTCATCAACAAAGCCCCTTCGTCTCCCTGAAGCCACGTTGGCGAGGAGAGAAGTCCGGGGCCCACAAGTGCAGCCAATAACCCATACAAATCTTTATAAATTATCTTTATATATGTTAAAAAAAATATATATATATCAAATTCAAAAGCATTATCTTTATCCAGATCTGAAGCAATTGTTATCATAATGTATGCTGTTGGTATAGCCTTTATCAAAATTCAAAAGCATTATCTTTATCCAGATCTGAAGCAATTGTTATCATAATGTATGCTGTTAGTAACAAATAGGAAATCTAAAGCCATTAATGAGAAATTCAAATCATGTATATCAACTTCTTGATACAAAACCGTAACATCTGATGCCATATGTGAAATTGTAAGATCTGATGCCATCCCGTGGGCCCCACCCCATGTGCAATTAGATTTATCAAAAAACACATCACAGTATATTATTCTATGTAAAGTGCCAAGATTTTGTGGGTAACGAAGATCAACTACTGCACTAACGGTTTTGAATTTTTTTTTTTTTTTTTAATTTAGATCTGTATAATAATGGATCCAATTCTTCTTTCAATTAAAATTCTTAAGGAGGAAGATCAAATAGAACCCTAAATTTCTTAAGTTTCTTTAAACAAGAAGCCTTAAAATTCTCTAAGCAAGAAACCCTAAATTTCTTCAATTAATTCAGCAAATATGGCTCTGATACCAATTGTTGGAATTTTTATATACACTTAAGAACATGCATAAAACATTAATAACAACCTAAAACATGTATCTATGAATCTAGATCTTAATCATGTTGCAAAAGTGCTTTAATATAAAATCTTAAATCATGAAACTATAGATCTTTGCTAAATCAAAAGAAGAAGAACATTAAAAGCGGAAGCACTAACCTGAAGCCATTGATGGAGATTGCGGAGAGGGTTTGGATCTTCCTATACGATACGCACTTCTATGAGAGGCCGTCTCTCTATTCTTCTGTTGATGGGATGACAGATGGAATAAGAAGATGCGTATATATAGGGGACCATAACCCTAATTGATAATTATTGATTTCCAATTTTGCCCATCACAAAACAAGAAATTTACTTTACGGTCTCTACACGTGTTATATCACACTTTAAATTATATGCTTTTAACCCATTACTTAATCTTGATTAGATCACTTTAATTTGGGTTTGACTTTAGAATAGCAATTATACATTTAGTCACATATGTGAGCCCACATAGATTATTTTCCAACACCAAAAACATAAGGCTAGAAAAGGTTCAGAGCCTTGTGTTTGTAGAAAACTAGAGCAATGGTCTTCACAAAGTTTCATATATCATTTACAAGGAGAAACAAGGGGAGGATGTAAGATGACGTTTGAACTTACATTTCATGAACATACAATGACGCCTTTCTCGCCCAATTCCTTTGCAAGTTCTCTACCACAACAAAATAGAACTTCAGAGGGCAAAACATACAGTTTAGACATCAAGCATAAATGCTTAAATACTTCGATTTTGTAACAGGAAAAACACTTGCACAAGATTGGCACAGGTCATATGTCATGTACTAGTAAAATCTAATAAGTCATTGTTTTTGCATCCTAACTTAAAATATCTAGGCAGCTAAAATCGGAATTAATCGACGATTAATCGGTAATCGGTTTAGGTCCGGTTAGTTTCTAAGGCGATTAATTAGAAAAATCGCCGATTAATCGGTAATCGGACCTGGACCAATTAATTCCGGATTAGTTCCGAAAACCAATTTTAACTGCTTAGGCCATGATTACTTGTACTTACTGAAAGAAGGTATTAAAAAAGATAAAGACCAATGTCAAAGGATCAAGCATGTTATCTATATAGTATAAATTTCATGTTGGAGTGTTAGTACTCCTGAAATGTTATATTATATATCAAATACATATATCCTTGACCTACATAAATTTGAAATGTCAAATTCCAAATTCTTATGGGTAAACTTATTTAGACTTTTCTATGTTTATTTAAACTTATTAGTATGTTTCAGTTTGAATTAATCTGATTCTTATTTAAACTTATTGCATACAAGGGTTATGGACAAACTTAATCTGATTCTTATAGCAAGGATCACTTATGACACACAATAACATCAGATTGCATACCAGGGTTAAGAAAAATCTTTTCTTATGAAAAACTGCTGATAAATATTCCAGGATATCAAATACTTAAAGAATTTCTCATCGTACTTATCATTGAAGCAAAGCAATAGGAATTTAACTTAAAGCAAGCAATACAGATGTGAAATCTCAAAACCAGGTTCACAAAGACGAGCAGTTTTAGTAAGATAGAATCACTAACAAGTGTTTTTTTTTTTGATAAAAGATGACCGTAGTCATCGTTTCATTAATGATCATTAAGGAAACAAAGCATTACAAGAACAACATAACCGAAAAGCCTACTAATCAAAAGTACAAACAACAAAAGTACAACAGCGTGAGCTTACAAATCAAAAGTACAACAATAAGAACCAACGCTACCAAAGTAGGCTTAAAAGAAAAACAACAAGACCCAAGTGGCATGAACAACTGAATATCCACAAGTCAACTAGCAGAGACGCCCCTAGTCTGCAAGCTCTGGTCCCCACACTACTCCCTCCTCCTTGACTACTCACCATTGTTGATCCTCATCTTCTTCGCCGCCTCCTCAGCTCCTGCCCAATCATGAATGAGAAGGAAAATTTTATGCATTGAGTTGGAAATTTGTAAGAACTGTTGCGGAAAATGAAATCATTTCGTTATAGCCAAAGGTTCCACAATGATGCTGTTATTGCTATATCACTAGCAAGTGTTAACCAAAATTTTTACAGAAGAACATATGCATGAAGACTTTCTTATTATAATTCTTCAGATCTTGTGGTCTTAAAGGAAAATATGAAAATTTTGAACTCTCAAAAGCATTTAAAGCAAAAGGGATTCAAACTAGAATTAAAAGAAGATGGTTTGATATAAACATGATGAAATAGGATTTTTATTAGTAGGATTTAGATTTAAAAGGGCAATTTAGTCCAATCACATTAAAAAATTAGACCTACTTTTTTTCCCCTCCAAATCCCCCAATATTGGAAGAGAGTCAAAAGTGGCTCAGGAGAGATTCTGCACTCCTTCATTCCCCTCCCCTTCCCTTCTAAAAAATTGAACCAAACAAAAATCTTTAAAAAAACCCTCCCCTCCCCTCCCACCAAACACACCCTAAGGGTTCTATCCTTAGAGACATATGTTTCATGTCCGACTCTGAAGTTTTTCTTTTAGCCAAAACCTGTGGTTTGGAAGCCTGTGATAAAGATCGCAACGCTTTACTTCTCAATAAGATTAGGGGTTGAGAAACTGAGAGGGTTAAGGCTAGTGGTCATAAGGGACTTGGAACCATCTCTAAGGGGATTGTTGTCCCTGAGGGCGAAACCAGCCTGACTCCCTCACATTCGGTCATATCGGACATAGTTCCCTAATGAATACACTATTCTGGAATGTGCAGGGGCTGGGGGATAAGGGCAAAAGAGATATGGTGAGGGACGTTATCACTAAGTCCAAGGCGGAAGTGGTCGGGTTACAGGAGACCATACTTATGCACGGGGCCAAACTCAACAGAATAGGGGGGAACAGAGTCAAGGAATGGGTTTTGCACCCATCTGCGGGAGCTTCCGGGGGAATTGCCGTTGGCTTCAACCCGGATCTACTCACTTGTTCCGAGGTTTACAGTGGTACATTCTCCCTGTCTGCACGGCTGGAACGATGATCTGATAAGTATTTGCAGACGATTACTGTCGTTTACTGGCCGAACGTGGCTACAGAGCGTGATGCTTTTTGGCAAGAGCTGGTCAATATTCGACTTCGTTGGCCGGGTGCCTGGATTGTCGGGGGGGGGACTTAAATATTACCCGATTTGCTTTCGAGCATAAGGGGAGAGGTTCCAGGGACAGGCATAGGGCAGAGTTCAATAGGGTAATCACGGACCTAGAGCTGATAGATATCCCTATCAATGATAGACTATTTACGTGGTCTAACATGCAGTCTGCTCCGATAATGGCAAAACTGGACAGGATTTTAGTATCGATGGATTGGGAGGCTAAGTTCCCCCTAGCAACCGCTAGATCGATACCGAGACCCACGTCAGATCATACCCCAATCCTTCTTGACTCTGGGATGCAGGGAGCCCAAAGGCAGAGAAAATTCATGTTTGAGAAGGCCTGGCTAGAGATTTAGGGGTTTCACCACATGGTGATGGAAAACTGGGCACTCCCAGTGACTGGCACGGATGCTGCAGGCCGATGGTGTGAAAAAATACGCAGATTAAGAAAGCATCTGCATAAATGGAATCGAGCTAGGTTCTCGACCATCTGGCGTGCAAAAGACTCCTTTTTGGAAGGAATAGATGAGCTAGAAAGAGTGGAAGAAATGAGATTTTTGTCACAGGAGGAAAGAAACAGACTTCTCGAACTTCGAGAGAACATTGCCAATCTCTATAAGCTGGAAGAAATCAAATGGCAAAAAAGGTCAAGGATTTCGTGGCTCAAAGAGGGAGACGCGAACACGGCTTACTTCCACCGAGTGGCTAGCGCAAGACGCAGGTCCAACCTTATCCTATCCTTAGAGACAAACTCGGGGACAATGCAAGACGAACAAGTGATTTCCACAACCTTCCAAAGATACTTCAAGGATCTCTTGGGAAAGAAGAATGACTTCAGGGTCCTACTTAGGAATGATTTCTGGCAGTCTTACCAGAACGAGTCATTGCCATCTCTACCACACTGGAAGCTCCTTTCTCGGAGGAGGAAGTTAAAAAGGCCATCAGTTACATGGGAGCCGATAAGTCGCCAGGGCCAGACGGCTTCCCAATGATGTTCTTCCAAATATTCTGGGAAGAGATTAAAGGGGATTATATGGCGCTGCTGGAAGACTTTTTTAACAACAATCTCAGATTGGGTATGTTTAATTTTGCGGAAGTCGTCCTGATACCCAAACGGGCGGAGTCGACGAGAGTGGGAGATTTTAGGCCGATTAGCCTCATAAATTGTTCGGCTAAGATTATTTCAAAAGTTCTAGCCATCCGCCTGGGGAGTATTATGGACAGTCTTATCAACAAATCTCAATCGGGCTTCATTAAGGGCAGAAATATTCTTGATTGTGTGGCCACGGCTGAGCAAGTTATACACCGCTGCCATACGAGCAACTCTTAGAACTTCCTCCTTAAGCTGGACTTTGAGAAAGCTTATGACTCGGTCGATTGGGAGTGCTTGCTGGAAGCTCTCAGGGGTAGGGGCTTCAGGAATAAATGGATAAGCTGGATCAGACAGTGCTTGCAGACTAGCAAAACGGCTATATCAGTGAATGGACGGCCTGGGCAACCGTTCCCTTGCAGGAAAGGACTCAGACAAGGGGACCCACTATTTCCACTCATATTTCCTATCGTAGCGGATGTGTTGAGGGGTTTGCTGGAGAATTGTCAGGAAAAAGGTTGGATTACGCCTGTGGCCACCAGCACGTCTAACCAAGGGTGCATGATCCTTCAATACGCAAATGACACCCTACTTTTTGGTAATGGGTCCATACCAGAAACAGTCTGCTTTAAAAGGACCCTCTACTGTTTTGAGGCCTGGTCAGGGCTAAGAATTAATTTTCACAAGAGTGTGCTGATCCCAATTTCCCTATCCGACGATGAAACAAGGGAACATGCTACTATATTGAACTGTATGATGGATGAGTTCCCAATCAAATACCTAGGGCTCCCACTCAGACCAGGGAAACTAACTAAATCAGGCTGCCTGCCTATCATAGACAGGGTGGAGGACATACTATCTGGTTGGAAAGGTAAATCTCTGTCGCTCGGGGGCAGAGTGGTACTCATCAACTCAGTGCTGTCTAATCTGCCAATCTACTACATGTCATTTTTTGAGCTCCCAAAATGGGTGATCCAGAGAATCGACCGGATCCGAAAAAGATTCCTTCGGAAGGGGGCAGATTCGAATAAGGGAGGTTACCACCTGATCAAATGGAGTATCGCTTGCATGAAGAAGAAGCATGGGGGGTTAGGCATCATCGACCTTAGAGATATGAACCTCGCCCTTCTGGGGAAATGGTGGTGGAAGGTATTCCACAACAGCGGGGAAGGTTGGCAGGATTTCATTCAACCTTACCTATGGGGAAAAGGCACGAGAAGCCTAGGATTCCGAGTAGGGGCTAAAGTTTCGCGCCTCTGTAAAGGAATTACCAAGGCTAGCGGACCCTTCAATTCAGCAGTTACGTCGACTATCGGCAATGGACGGTCCACCAGATTCTGGTGGGACAAGTGGTGCGGGGCCCATACCTTGAAGGACACATTCCCAGAGCTGTATGAGAAGACGAGTCGACCGAATATGTCCGTAGCCGAGGGTTGGAAAAAGGGAAGGTGGAGGCCGACGTTCCGAGGAACGCTCACCCTAGAGCTAAGTCAGCAATTGCTGGACATGCAAGCACATATCACACGGGCAGGCGCAAGGTGTGCCCAAGGCCCAGATCAGATGCGTTGGGGACTCGAGAGCAAAGGAGCTTTCTCGGTCAGATCGCTGTATCATCGAATTCACTATCGAGGATGCAGATCCAGCTGGGCACAGGTGTTGTGGAAGGCGAAACCCCCCCTTAAAGTCAAAGTATTCTTATGGCTAGTGCTCAATAATGCTATCCTCACTAGACAGAACCTTGCCAAAAGATAACCACAGATTGAGACCAACTGTGGTTTCTGCAACATACATAAGAAAGATCTAAATCACCTTTTTATTCATTGCCCAAGAAGTAAGGCAACTATGGTGGAGGTACTCCGAGCCTGAACAGGTGACTACCCTGGCGAATATGAGGACTTGTGGATTGGCCCCAAATTTGCATCGATTCGCCAAGAAATGAAGGATGCGTGGTTCATCGCAATTGCGGCAACAACCTGGGTGTTATGGCTAGACAGAAATAATTTTTATTTTCGTGCTTCATGTAATAGTATTTCTGGTAACCTTACTCACATCATGCATCTTATCTCTTTTTGGGCAACAGCTGCGGCAACGGGGGCAAGAGGAAGGATAGCCAGAGTTTTCCAAGTGGAGGAGTTCGACGATGAGAAGGTAGAGTTCGGGCCAACACTGGACTGAGGGGCTGGCTTCACCAGTCATGACAGAGCTTCTGCCACTTTGTGTTTTGTACCAACCTACTGTGCTGTTTGGTTGCTTGATGTTTGGATAGTTAGGCCCACCCCCCAGGGTTTGTTGGGGGTGTATGTTTGTACTTTTATTATTTCCTGCTTTGTACTTTTGTGCTATCCCGGTACACCGGGGTTGTTTTATTAACCTCTTGTTAATGAAACATGGTGGCTTTATTCCACCTAAAAAAAAAAAAAAAAAAAAAAAACCTCATATCAAACAGCTTACCTTCGACGAAGATGTATGGCAAATCAAAAGAATCAAAATGAATAACAGGCAATCCAAACGCCCACAAGCATCAACAATAGGAAAACTAAATGAAACTCCTAACAGGTAGTAATGATACAAATTGAAGACAATGGACGAATTAAAGCATTTGAAACAAAACAAAGACATGGGTATTCTCCAACTCTCAGTAACAAATGGTAGGCATAAAGAGTCTAAAAGAAAGGCAGCAAATGGAGCATAGATGACAAAAATAATGACTTGGGTGTTCGTCAATCTCACTAATGCATCAACCAAAAGTAAACAAGATTAAACTCCTAACACCCAAGTAATTCTACAATTAAAAAGAATGGAAGAACTAAAGCATTAGAAGCAAAACAAAGACATAAGTATTCCCCCAAGTCAAAATACCATGGTGTTCTTCAATTTTCAGTAATAAACAACTAAATCTCTCTAATCTCTAATCCCTAACCTCATCTTATAATGGGAGAGTCGAGGTTGTCATTTGTAGACAACCCTGCAATTTGTAGACATTCATTCAGCCATCTAATCTCAATTATTCATTTTAACTGAGAGTTATATTAACCATTTATTTACTCAACTATTGTTAGTCAGCATAGTACCCTCAAAGTTTAAATTTATTTACAATATAATTATTTACAAAAGAGTCACTCATATAAAATAAAATTTTGTGCCACTAGGAATAATTTTTAAAGAGCATATATAAGTAAAAGAAGATCTCGGGTTCGAGCTCAAATTACGCTTTATTATTTACTCTGTTTAAAAAAAAAAAATGATTAAAACATATATTGCACGTAAAATTTACTGGTAATTATTATCTCTTCTCTACTATTTTAATGGGAGAGTTGGGGTTGTAAACAAACAAACCCTAATTTTGTAACTGAGCAAACCCGTGCAATATACGGCTAAACTAAATCCACCAAACATACCCGTGTGATGCACGTGCAGCCCCCCAAAAAGGGATATTTTAGCAAATGCCCCCATTTAAAATGTGAAAACTAACATATTCACCAACTAATTTTAAAAACTAAGAAATACTCCTATCTCTAATCTCTAATATTATAATGGGAGAAGCCTTAGTGTCATTTGTAAATATTTTGTCAATCTACCAACCTGTGCAATACACGGGCATAACTATTATAAAGGAGGTTCTAAGTTCAAATTCAGATTATGTCTAAATTTTTATTTTAAAAAACTATATTTATTAAGACGTGCATCGCACGTGTAAATTACTAGTGATATTGTAATTGAGACTCTACTGTGATATGATTATAACATGTAACCGATTATTTTCGAACTTGGGAAATAGTGATTTGTGAGATGAATATGTAATTTTATTTTTTATCAGGACCTGTGAGGAACAAACTATTTTTCTAGTTAAACTCGGGTTCGTGTTATACTGGACTATGAGCATCTGTAGTCGTATTCTATATATGAAAAAAATAGAGAAAAAGCATATGTAGTTGTTTTCAAAATACCCAAATTTTGAGTTATCGATGTACAGTATCCGGCTATATTTGACAAAAGATTTAAAAAAAAATTTGACAGATGTTCTGGCATTTGAGAAATAAAAATAAATTATAAAAATTAAAAATTCCGAGAAGACAGATGTTCATCCGTTTGAGAATGGCCCATTTTTTTTTTGTCTTTTTGTGAAGGACGGCAAATGATCCCCCGTCCTTCACTTTGACATTTTTTTGGTTTTTTTTTTCAACGCTCATTTTTAGGATATTGGCGACCGCAGCGCTACCCTCTAATTGTTATTTCTATATTTTTCATATACCATTTTTTTAACAAAACTACTACCGATGCTCTAATCCATTATTTTCGGAATAAATCGAGCGACGAACTTGGAACTATTGATTTGTGAGATAAATATGTAATTTTATTTTTTATCAGGGACCTGTGAGGAACAAACTATTAGTTAAACTCGGGTTCGGGTCAAACTACTCTGGATCCGATTACCAGGCCTTAAACCCTAATCCTAAGAAGTAAGAACTCCCGACTTTTTCCTCAGAAGAGAGAAGAAGAGGAAGATGATGAAGAAGGAGAAGAGAAGGAAGCGGGCCGCATCTCAGCCTGAATCCGACCCGACCCACTTAGCTGCGGAAGGCGCCGCCTCGGACGACCCCTTCTCTCTACTTGCCGGCGGCGATGAAGGAGGTATCCACTTCTTTCTTTTCCATTTTTTCCCGCTCTATTTAATGTAATTTGGTCAAGTGCTAATTGTTGTTTCTTGAAATTAGGGTTTCTGACATTGGAGGAGTTCGATGAATTGGAGTATGGATCGCTGATCGGGGGAGTGTTGCCGGATTTGGATTCGGAGTCGAAGTCGAAGAAGAGGAAGAGGGGGAAAGTTGGTAGCGGTGATGGAGATGCTTGCGTTGATGGTGGGAATGAGAAGAAGAAGACGAAGAAGAAAAGTCGGAGGAATTCGAAGAAGGAGAAGAGGAGGAAGAAGATGGTTGAGGAGGAGGGTGAGGAGAATGGTGGTGAATCTGAGGAGGGTGAGGAGAATGGTGGTGAATCAGCCGAGGTCAACGATGATGATGGTAATGGTGTTGTTTTACCTCGTAAAAGTTTGAATTTTTTGTTGAAATTGTTGAAGTTAGATAACTAGAGTTTATGCCTCTAAAAAGTTCGAATTTTAGATGAAATTGTTGAAGTAAGATAATTAGAGTTAGGGTATTGTGTGCCTCTTGAAAGTTTGAATTTTTAGTTGAGATTGTTAAAAGGTAGATAACTATAGTAGTGTTGTTGCGTGCCTCTTGAAAGTTTGATTTTTAGTTAAAATTGTTGAAGTTAGGACTTAGGAATTAGGATAACTAGATTTATGTTTATTATGTATGCATCTTAAAAGTTCGGATTTTTGGTTGATAAATAGGGTTATGGTATTATGTATGCCTCTTGAGAGTTCGATGTTTAGTTGGAATTGTCGAAGTTAGATAACTATAGTTATGCTATTATGCGAGTTCCTGTTAGGGTTATGTGGGGTTAACTTGGGCATCTTAAGTTATCATAAGTTTGGGCTGTTTGGAGTTGTTTCTCAAGTTGACGTAAGTAGCCCAAAGGTTGAGATAATTGGAGTCTCCATTATGACCAAAGTGGTCTCTCGACTATTTTGTATCTTTTCCTTTTCAATTACCACACACTCACATAGTCACATGAAAACTAAAAACTTATTTTGTGAAAGCAACTTTAAGAGTTGCTGAAGTTAGCATATCTCTACCTCCAGTTTAAAAATAACTTAGTTGCCGTGACTTTGTTTCCAAGTAGGGCATGAGACTGCAATAATGTACATTGTTAAGAAAAAAAAGTGAATTAGAGTCGAGGTGAGATGACTGGAGGTATCGGTCCCAAGCAACCTAATTAAGATAACCAAAGTTGTGTAAGATAGTTCATAAGTCCAGTTACATAGCTTAACTTTATTCCCAGATAGATAGTTGGAGTGTTCTCAACTCTAATAAAGGCCTCGAAAGGCCTAAGGTTATGTACGAATACGATAACTCCACAGAACTCCAGTTATCATAACTTTATTCCATTCCCACATATTGCCCAAGCTAAGATATTTGGAGTATTTTCCAACTCCGATAAGGGACATGAAACAGCATAAAGTTGTTCTGACAATGATATTGTAAGATAATTCCACATAAATCCAGTTATCATTACTTTTTCTCCATCCTATTTCCTTTCTTTTGTTGCACTTCAATGCACGCGTTGCGAATGTTTGGATATCTTTATGCACCGAATGGTAAATAAGTCTCTTATTCACCTTTTGTAGTTCCTCACATTTGTAATTAATGTAAGGCCCATATATTTTTCTACTAATTATGATGGATAAGGACTATGCCAGTTTCACATGCAGGTTCTCTAACTATACTACTGATTTGATTGATTTCCTTTGAAAGGTTAAGACATGGGATATTATTGAAGTCTTAGATGTTAGAACAACTTAAATTCGTATATGTTGATTTACCCTCTATAGTTATATTAATGTTTTTGTTATTCCTATAATGGATGCCGAACCGTGTCCTGAGCTTGTTCCTATATTGCTAGATGAAAATGCACAAAGTGAGGTTGGGGATGACTCTGAGAATGACTTACTTCTCAAGGATGACGAGGTTTATGCATGGAATGACTTGAGGCTACATCCCCTTCTTATCAAATCAATACGAAGATTAGGATTTAGAGATCCCACGCCCATTCAGAAAGCCTGCATTCCTGCCGCTGCTCATCAGGGAAAGGTACTCTTACTCTGAATTGAGGTTTTAAACTTAGCTCCTTTGAACCTTCGGAATCTTCTACCATTTCTGCAAAGACTTGTAAACTTGCTTTAAAAACAATGATCTGAGTGCTATACTTAATTCCCCATATTCCTTATTTCCTACTTCCTACTTGCTTGTTTACTTACCCTTTGTTAAATACCTTGTTCACTTTACATGGTATTGCCACACGTTGGAAGTTTTGGTTTTGTGGGGGAGTTATTTGACATTGTATGAGAGCTACCCAAATTCATTTTCCGTGGTACTTGTGTTTAAAGTGGACTATAATAACACAAGCCCTCCGCACACTCCAGGTTTTGGCTACAAAAATAGGTGTTCAACTTATGGGGTATGTAGAATATAATATAAATCCCTCATCCGTCACCTGCACTTGGAAATTTTATTTCACAATATTTAACAAGCAGTTTCTATTTTTTAGATGGCAAAGGTAACGAGCGTTTTCTTTCACAATCCTTTGCAAGACCGATGCTTAGAATAGTGCAATGGACTTGAATTATTTTTGTGTGTCAATTTCCCACATCTAACTTGTGCAGAATAATTGATAATTACTTACTAGTTGACAAAAGTATTCCTAACTTGTCCCTATATGAGGCCTTTCTGTGTCTGACTTTTGAATTTCACAATAGGATGTAATTGGTGCTGCAGAGACTGGTTCCGGAAAGACACTTGCTTTTGGGTTGCCCATTTTACAACGCCTTCTTGAAGAACGGGAAAAGGCTGCTAGATCACTCCAGAGTGAAGAAAAGGCAGCCAAAACTTTCATGGGAGGCCCTCTGAGGGCTCTTATAATCACTCCCACGAGGGAGCTGGCCCTGCAGGTATAAAGATTGAAGCATTTAATTGAGACTATTGAGTATTGTTTTGGCTTGATGCAACCATTTGTATATAACATGGAGCTGTAAATCGTTCTTAATAAACATGGGAATTATTTAATAAATCCATAATTTTAATTTTAACTCAAATGTCTTGGTTGATTCTACTTTCGTATGGGCAACGTGTGGAGACTAATGCAAGTCACTTTTGTCAACATTTAGCGATGGATCCAACAATGAAAGTACACTAGTACAACCATACAGCTAGATATATAATTAATAATTAAAATGTCAGGTTAGCTATTAATCAATTTATAAGGATCTGGTTTTCTTACTTTGATGACTTGTAGGATGTTAATATGCTTAGCTATTGAGGTTTCAAACCAATATCCATTTCTACATCTTTCTCTCTTAATCTTGTTTTTTTTTCTCCTCCTTAGAGGAACTATGGCCAGTCGCTCACTCTCAAAGCTACAAGGGAACAGGAAAATCTCATCGCTATGGTTGACAAACGACAAAGCCTATATACGTACAATTGCTACTTTGATTGATAAGTTCACTCTCAAAGCTACAAGGGAACAGGAAAATCTCATCGCTATGGTTGACAAACGACAAAGCCTATATACGTACAATTGCTACTTTGATTGATAATTCAGCAAATTATAATGAGCGAAACTGAACTCTACTTCATTGGGAGAGATCAGAAATGAATTGAATTCATTTATAATATATATAAAAATGAGGATAAGTACTTGGAATATGGGTATTTATATGTTCAGAGAGAAATATGTTCATGTTCTGTTCCTACATCTAACTTTGCCCACCGTGGAGGAAGGCTCTTGCAAAAATAAGTCGCTTCGTTTTATAAACCTGGAACAGACGAAGGAAAGTGATTTCATAAGCATTTGGTTGTAAATGACTACGTAATATTAGGTTCATTGCATTAGAACTGTAAATCCCATAGCAACTAAAAGATAGTTTTAATTGCAAGATTAGAGTGTTTAATTCTTTGCAAGCGCAAGTTAGAATATAAAATTATATCTCGCAATTTTATCCAATCATCGCACTTACTTTTTTGATTCAAATACCATATTTCTCCAAAATTAATATATAGAACTTGAAGGGAAATTGTATTTGAATAAAAAAGCTGGAAGGCAATGTTTGGATACGACCGTGATATATAATTTTATATTCTAACTTGCAGTCACCCTTTTACAGTTCCAAGTTTCAAGTAAAACACAATTTTCCTTTACTTAGTTTCAATTTAAAGGAAACTTGCAACTTGAGTTGTCTCGACATTTTTATAGGAACTGCATTTCAACTTTGTTTGCAATGAACGAGACACCTCCTAGCAGCATGGCTGTTGAAAGTGAACCGAAGGATGATATTCATTCACTAATCCAAAAGGACCAAAACCAACCAGGACAAAACAAGTTGTGGTGTATTTTTAGTTACTTATAAGTAATAGATGCCTTTGCTCCAAAAAGTAACTGACACATGCCCGTATTTGTAAGTGAATGTAACTAAACAAGTAAACATAAAATTTATAAGTAACTAAAAATTAAAACAGTGAGAGTAGTTATTTTCATTCTTTAAATTATATGGTAATTCCCTCACAGAGAGTATTTGGTGGAAATTAAGGACAATATTACGAACTTACGATAATTTAGCTCATGCTTCTTTTTATAGGTTCATTAGTTTTTCTCCTAACTCCTATGTTTTTTCCCTATTCTGGTTAAGGAACAATTGACGGATATAATCTTACTGGATCATTATAGTAGTATAGATTTGTGATAGTGAGGTCGGAACATATAGTAGATGCTGTAAATTAACCTGATCTTGAATGTGCAGCTTGAATTTCAGCAGTTTGTCTTTTGTAGGGAGTTGCCATAAGAATCAGATTCTTTTTATTAAGGTCCTGTGTTCTGCATTAATAACCATAAGCATGGAATTAGTTCTGGGAAAAAATTGCACCAAAGCTCAACTACTTTCTGAACTTCCATTCTGTTTCCAAAGATGTGATTTTTCTGAATGTTTTGAGTCTTTCGACTCAAACTCAATATTGTCGGTGAACATATCATGCAAATCAAGTGTTTGCTAATTGTCTTGATGATAGCTATTAATGGGCTTTTTATTTCCTCCATGCATATAATTGTTGTCGTCAATTTTCATTGTTTCTTTAAGTTGTAAGTCATATAGAGATGAAATAACCATTGAACTTGATGTGTTATAAACCACATGTCTACACAACCATGCACACATCTCGCTGGTTATAATTGTAAAGATCATTCAAGATGCAGCTATGAACGGATCATTGTCTTGTTGAAGTTTATTTGGCTCAGAATGTCCACCGTAGCATATTGTTTTAGCAAGTGCATGACTAGATGAATAGTCTATACATTTTTTACACGAGGGCCTTTAAGCAATTCATTTGTCTGTCATGGGTGCCAACATCACATACTTGAGGTAGCTTCAGCCTTCATGTAGCAATCAATGTCTTAAGGGATAGGGTACATATATGTGCCCGCTCTTGTCTCCTTAGGTTATAAAAAACAGATAAAGATTTGCACTCAACCTTCACCACAATTCTGAAGTTACAGGAACATTTTTGCCGAAATGGTTACTGCAACTAGTTGTTCGATACTTTCGATGCACGTGAGAGGCTATAAATTCTAAATGTAGTTGGGGTATTACTGTAAAATGGGTTGTTGAGATTTAGTTGGTTGGTATGGATGGTTGATTTTGATTTAACTTGAACACTAGGTGGTTGAGATTGATTAAGGGCGCTGTAGCAATTTGCACTACTCCAACTCTCTAGTTATAATAGTAGAGTAGAGATGGTTCGAGAGCTCTAGGTTTAGAGAAGTCATGGGGTTCAAAGCTCATTATCTATGCAGTTAAATTGTTAAAATCAGATAGATCGCTGATTAATCGGTAATTGGCTATAGGGCGATTAATGAAATTGAGCAAACCTGCGGAATAATTGGGATAATCTGTTTGTCCGATTAGCCGATTAAATCAGACCAAAAATGCAATTAGTCTTGTCTCTTTTTCTCATTGTCTCTTAGATTTTGCTATTTATTTATATGAATATGAAGATTAGTGTGGATTGTTTACTTTTTATTTTTAAAGTTTTTTAATTTATAGAATAAGGTGACTAACAACACCGGTTTCATTAATGAAGGTTTAACGAAGCTACAAGAGTACATGAGTCTCAAGAGTACATCCCAATACACCCAAAATTCAACATAAAGTAAAACCTACTACAACAACTAAGATCCATTAATACGAAAGGTCTACTACAAGTTACAACATCACTACTAGGATAAAGGAGTTTGCTCCATCTGAAACTAAAACTAATAGTGGCTGCAGAATGCAGAATGCAGAATTCTCCCTGAAGGTCCTCCTTGAGCCAGAAGGCAGAAGACTCCTCTTTGCAACTGAGCTGAACTACTCTACTTGAACTACTCTACTACTCTGTGCCATCCATATGAAGTCTCTTCGTAGCACCTGCATGGGAAAGAGGGGATAGACCCCTTTTTTTTCATATATATATATATAATATACATACACGATTTTTCTTATTAACCGATTAACCATTAATCGCTCCTAGACTGATTATTTTCGAAAATCGATTTTAACTGCTTAGCTCATAATTGACTTCTTATCCTTATTATCTTGCCTTTTTAAACAAATTTTCTTTTGTTGGATAGTTGCTATCCATGTGAGTTGTGACCTTGTGAGAGGGAGTATTTAATCCTTGTAATGCTTTTGTAAATTATCTTATGTAACTTAATTTTTGTACATGCATTCTGTACTTCTCTCTTCAATTTTCTTATTCCAGCATTTCTTTTATATTCATCCTTCTGCGCATTTATTTTCTGGTGCTCATTGTTTTTCTTATCTATCTGAGTAGGATTGAGCAGGATTTCTGCCAGCAGCAAATACATTCAGTTCGTCACTTTACTACTTTGTAGTATTTACAAGCCCATGAACTCAGAAGTACTATGTGAACTAGACTTTTAGCATTTAAAAGGAGCTACAACCCAATTACTCTTCACATGTAAATTCAGTCAATGTTTAAACATTATAAATGAGTTTAATATTTACTAGGAAATGTAAGACTAGCATAGTATGACCCTTTGTCGGTGTCGTAGGTCTCTATATGGCTTATCTGTTTGCTGCTCAACTCAGTATCTTTTCATTTCATATTTCTGAGGTGGAATATATGTTTTATGCTTGTGATCTATTTATCTGTTTATTTGAATAATAGATAGGCATGATTACAGGAATCCCCCTTTTTGTATACGACTGACAAGTAGTCATTCTTATTAGATTCTAAATACATTCAACACAATGATTGTTTCCGTTAATCTACTCAACCAAGTAACTGGTAACTTTTTTATAGGTCTCTGATCATCTTAAAGCAGCAGCTAAAAACATTGATATTAGAGTTGTTCCAATAGTTGGTGGTATGTCTTCAGAAAAGCAGGAAAGACTTCTTAAAAGAAGGCCAGAGATCATTGTTGGAACCCCTGGAAGGCTGTGGGAGCTAATGTCAGGTGGAAACGAGCATCTTGTTGAGGTCAGTTTGAAGTGCTTTTTTGGTTCCGTCTGTAGGTGTCTTCATTTGGTTACTCATAAGGGCTTTTGACACGTATACCCCTAACAAATATACTAATATTATATATACCCTTCACAAATGTGCATTTTCATATTTGCCCTAACAAGTTGGATCTCATTTCATATTTAAGCCTATGTTAGATATCCCTAACTTAACTGTGACCTGACTCCAACTAGACAAATAAAAATCAAATTTTAAATTGAGATGATAAAATCAAATGAGAAAAAGAGTTAGGAATTTAGAGAGAGAACTAAGGAAATATATGAGCAAACTTGCGATCTATCATTAGAAACACAAGATTGATAGCGAATTTGGAGAAGTGAGAAAGAAGACGTAGTTTTTAAATGTACACTGTAAGTTTATCCATTTCTTGAAAAAATGGAGAAATCATAAGAAGAATCGATGAGTTTCGGTTGGATTAATAATTGCCCGGGTTTTCAAGGACGTAGAAACCAAGTTTGAATGGTAGAGAAGAAGATGTTTCAATCATTTTCAATCAAATTCACTAAATAAAAACTGAAAATTCTCCATTGTTTTGGGTTTTTTAAACTATAAACTAAAGGGGTAACTAAGAGATGAGGTATATATTGTTAGTGGCAAATATGAAAATACATATTTTTGAGGGGTTTATATGATATTCTCATATTAGTTAGGGGCATACATGTTAAAAACCCTACTCATAATTGTACAATTGCATCTATTCCTGGTGTTATTTGAGGAATATGATCAATTTTAGATGTACTCTGTTACTTCTTTTTATCAGAGTAGAATTATCATGATAAAGGTAAGAATTTCTGTTTTTGGAATGCATTTTCTGTGATTTAACTTTTGCCTTCCCTATTCATAGTGAATTGGGAATTAACAACTATATACGATATGCACAACCATCTTAAAGTTGAATTAGGTTACACTCCGTCAATTCCCTTGTCTTCATACTTGTGATTTTACTGAAATAGTATAAAATTAACTAATTAAGTTGCAGCATATGGTATTGGAGAATTTTTGTTAGTTACATTAATATTGTACTGGTGTATAAGGCTTAACGAATTAGGGAAAATATTTTACAAGGGTGAACATCCACTAGACTGAGCTACTCACCCTCTCTCTTCACTTAGCTATGAAGATAAGTAAAAATGAGTATTGTTATGGTAATCTTCTTTCTACAAAGACCTGAAATCATCTTAACTTAAAATTTTCTTTTGCAGCTGCACTCTCTATCTTTCTTTGTGCTGGATGAGGCTGATCGAATGATAGAAAATGGCCACTTTCGAGAATTACAGTCAATCATTGACATGCTTCCAGTGGCGGGCAACTCTGTTGAACAATGCTCCGAAAGCAGTCAGACTTGGAACACTATTCCAACTTTTCAGCGAAAGAAAAGGCAAACGTTTGTGTTCTCTGCTACAATAGCCTTATCGAATAATTTCCGTAAAAAACTTAAGAAGTCATCATCAAGTTCAAAATCAAGCACAACTGAAGGCTTAAATTCTATTGAAACACTTTCAGAGCGTGCAGGAATGAGAGCTGATGCTGCAATTGTTGATTTGACAAATGCAGCTATTATGGCTGATAAACTTGAAGAGTCATTCGTCGAGTATATTTCTTTCTCTTGTTTTTGCCACTAACTTTGTCATAACCTTTGTCTTCTACAACTATTATTTGAGTCTAGAGTTGATTTGATATTCTGCTCTTCATCTCGTTCTTTCTCATACTATGCTTGAACCTTTGGTTTTTATTTAACTCACTGTTGCGACATGCTAAGTAAAGCATTCAAGCTATTTAGATCTCTTTCACTTGATTGCATATGTGGAAATATAATAATATTTTTGTTATTTCTAGGTTGAGTATATAGCTATTTGTCACCATATATCATGAATTCCTTTTGACCTGAAGGTTAAAGTTGATGATGGCTTGAACTTGGAGATGCTCACTATACCTCTAACTTGTTTTTTGACACCTAGATGACCATTTGAGATATTCATCTGAGAATTACAAGTTTAGAACTTTGCTGCTTTGGCAGTCAATTATTCATTAACATGATCTAGACCTTCTTCCGAACAGCTGGGTCAGCTACATGACACAAGACACTAAAAGGTATCAAAACTGGGTCTGGGTAGGCTATAGTTTCTTTTGCAGCGTTGGCCAACACTTTTGCAATATGATCTATCTATTGTTGAAGTCCACTTGCTGCAACAAATATGTTTAAACCAAATGTATCTAAATATTGCCATCCAATACTAAATTCATTTAGTGAATGAAGGCATATTCTGAATTCTAGCTGTTCAAAATTGTTTTCTATTTTCTTTCATCAAAAGGTGGACTTTTCAATTTCTATGTTATTCGCTGATCCTGGATGATTGTTTTTTTAGAAAAAAACTTATTGGAAGGTAATGTGAATCATAACATATCTTGGAGAGTAAATATATTTGATTTATCTTTTGGTTGTAAGTATGCACACATATCAATCTATGTAGTTGAAACATCATTTAGAAAAGAGAAAAAGAACATTTGTTGCTAATCACCGCTCTGCTGCTTAATAGTGGATTTTAAAATTATTTTTGAGGGTATTGGGCATTCCCTGGATTTTTTTCTAATTTTTTAGATTGGTAAAGACTGAAGACACATTAGTTTTGTCAAAATTTTGTGGGGGTCATTTCTTAAAGAAACAATGAGTTAAGTTGTGGACTGTAGAGCACACATGTTCTAGGTGTCAGAATCTTGAGTTGAATTGAAACCGGAGCGAGTTTGGTGTGGAATTAAACATGCCAATTCAAACATTTATGAGTGGAATGTATTCACAGGTGGAAAGAAGAAAATGCGATTGGTAGATGATGCATAGGGAGCGAAAGTTCTCAGGAATGGGTCTAGGGCAGATCGGAAAGATGTCCTTTTTGTTGTTTTTTGGTTATCACTTGTGTGAGTGATGGTTTGTAACTTGGAGACTGATGTATTTTGACTAGCTGTATTCTGTTTCGTTAATCTTTTGTTAATGAAGCGATGACTTTAGTCATCTTTTATCAAAAAAAAAAAAAACATGCCAAGCAGAAATTAGTTTACATTGAAGGTAAAGTAATAGTATATCCTGTATATTTGTCAAAATAATTTACCAGTCTTGAAATCCGTAGGGTTAGGTGATGTGTTGGACTTTTGAAAGTGTGCACACTTAAATGTTGAGTGTATTTATACTTTGGTTAATAACAAAGATTTTCAGATTCTAGCATTTTCTAGGAGTACCATACTTTGTGAGGAATTTCGAAAATCATATACTCTTATCGACCTTTATTATATGGTACTTTGGAAAACTATGCACATATCAGTACTTTAACTTACTAGTTATGAGTCTTATGACATGCTTATATGTTATTTATATAAAAAATTTGTTTATAGTTTTCTTTTTTCATATTAACTCTTTACTAATTAATAGGGTTTACTAGGACGGACAACTTCAAGTGTCATCTACAATATATTAGACCAGATTATGTTTGATTGTTCCTGGTGCAAGTCCTCTAATAATCGCAGAAAGTTCATAGCTTCAAGTCTAAAAGGAGGGGCTTTCCCTATAGCATATAAATCAAATTCGGATGTCTGTCTGAGGCAGCTTCAGAATTTAGGAAAGAATGGGGTTTTATCAATAGTGTTGAAGGCCAGTTTGGTTGGCTATGTGATGTAAATACCTGTTAATTTGGACGGATTTATTTTTCTCGTGGGAAGATAGCCTATTTTAAGTAATATTAGATATTGCAATCCGCTTCTGTTCTACTACTTTTTTATTTGAATATTAGGGATATGCTATTCTTTCGGTTTTATTGGATTTGAAAGATGGAACTGTGTTACTCTTACAACTACTATCACCTCGTCTCATACTGCATCACAAATTCCTGACAGTAAGAGTCAAGATTTGCGCAGGAGTGATTCTAGACTCTCATTTCTTATTTTGATCTCTATGCTATAAATGTGTCTTGCGATACCGGTTCATGGGTTACAGTCTTGTTCATTGGTTTGAAACATAGTTTACATGTCAATTATGGATCTTCTCTTTATTGTCAGATGAACATTGTTCAGTTATTAGTTTTGTATATTTTAAAAAAATATCGTGGCAATTCATTTTTTAATGCGTTGTTTGGTTCATTGAAAATCTATGCTCACTTCAAGATGTATACCGTTTATTCAGATGCAGAGAAGAAGATAAAGAAGCTTATTTATATTATATTTTGAGTGTTCATGGTCAAGGCCGGACAATTGTTTTCTGCACGTCAATTGCAGCCTTACGGCGCATTTCGGCCTTATCGCGCATCCTTGGCATCAATGTTTGGACTCTTCATGCTCAGATGCAACAAAGAGCCCGCTTAAAGGTGCAGACCTTTTCTTATATGTTGTAAAATTTTCATGCTTATCTTGTTCATTTTCTTCTTCGAGTATGTTCCCGTACTTGGTGTTGTATAAAACTGAATTCTGGTATGCAATGGTACCACCAAATTTTATAATTTGATCCTCAGTTCTGCCATCTTATTATCAAATACAGTGTTTCTTCTTGTCCGTTCAATTTCAGTACTGTAAATAACTATCAGCGCAGGAATTTCATACTCTTCCATTAAATGCTTTTCGATGCATCTAAATCTTTATTCAGACCAAGTTACTAGGTTTTAAAAGTCAGTATTGTGATCCTTGATAGTATGGGAAAGCAAAATTTCCAATTGCTACAGCAGTATGCCTCAGTATTCGGAACATATGAATACTTCTGCAAACATGATCCTATTAATCGACTCGGATTACAAGAAATGTTGATATGATTTGTGTACAATAAACTAAATTTGATCGGCTAAAGACTTTTGGAGGTTCAATTATATAAGCTGTTCTGTCATTTGTATTATCTCCAATAATTACTATTCTTTATTTTGTTGTCCCCATGACTTGCTTGCTCATGCTCAGGCTATTGATCGGTTTCGAGGAAAGGAGAATGCAGTACTGATTGCGACTGATGTTGCTGCAAGAGGCCTTGACATTCCTGGCATCAGAACTGTTATTCATTATCAATTGCCTCACTCTGCAGAAGTAGGTTGAAAAGATTATTCATTTTATTCTCCAAAATGTAACAATATTTTCGTTATAATAGTTCTTTGTTGCTTTATTAGGTTTATATTCATAGAAGTGGTCGAACTGCTCGAGCTTCTGCTGATGGATGTTGCATCGCATTAATCTCCCCTAGTGACAAAACAAAATTTGTTTCTCTATGCAAATCAATGTCTAAGGTTATTTCCCTCTGTTTAAAAATATTTTCCTTTAAAAAAATTTGTCGATTACTCTTCAAATTTAAGTTTATCTATACAAAGGTCCTTCATGAAGATAGATACTTGACAGGGAATTTTGGTAATGCCTTTAATTTTGTAAAGATTAATTTTGTTGTAACAACACAAACAAGTTAATTTATGTACTAGTTCTAGGAAACAATGCTAAAGGAATTAGTTTCATGGTATTTAGCTCAATTTTCATCTTGGATCAAACATTTTTTTCCAGTAGCCACCTTGGAACTTGTGTTCTACCTAAACACTGTATTTTCTACCTGAATTACGTTCTAGGCTTATTATTATCCAAAATGGATGAAAAATCTCTAAGAGCATCCCCAATCGTTTGCTATTTTGGCAAAATAGAAAACAAAATAGCAAAACGCAGCCGCAATCGTTTCTATTTTGCCAAATTTTAGCAAACGATGAACAGCGTTGCCAAATTTGAGAAACGATTTTGGCAATTGCCAAATATAGCAGACTAAACATGATGTTTCGTCTTAATTTTTTATAATTTTTTTCAGCGATCGGACGAGTCATGTTCCGTTTGAGGGGTTTTTAGAATTTTTTTTAATCGATCGGACGGTACATCACATCCAAAGAAAAAAAAATCCCCAAGCATCGGACACAACATGTTGTCCCGTCCGAAGCATTTTTTGCTTGGACTGGACAACATGTCCCGTCCCACCACATCAGCTAATTTTAACCAAGGCTTAATCCATGGTTTAAGTAATAACTAATTGAATAATCACTATTTTAATAATATTTTAATAACTAATTACCATTTAATCCTTAATTAAATCATCTTAAACATAAAAAAAATCAGACGGAACAACATGTTCCGTCCGTTTTTTCCTTTTTGTCAAATTATAGCAAACGGCGATTAGAGCAAAATACTCTTTTTGCCATTTGCTATTTTGCCAAATTGGCAAAATAGCAAAAACAATTGGAGATGCTCTAACAGATTTTTAGATGGTATAGTCCTCATTTTCTCCTAATTAGATTTTTTCGTTCAATTATGGTGAAGCACAAGGTATTCCATGCACATAAACACTATGGATTACTTTGGAGGAGTATCCAACATGAATAGTTGAATTTTACTATTCTTTATTTCCTCCTAATTATACTTATGTGATCATTTGCTAATCATGTAATGGAGTATGGAATGCCCCAAATCTGGGCACCTAAAATCGGAAATGTTGGCTAATAAATAATAAGAAACCATCCTATAAATTATCTTCTAAAATTATCTTTACAACGACTATTCTCACAAATAACATAGTACTCGACAAATAATCCAATATCCATTCATAATTCTCTTCTTTAATCTAAGCGGGTAAAATCTGATTAATCGCCTGATTAATCCCCGATTAATCGCTAATTGGAGACTAAGCGATTTTTTTATAGTGATTTTCAATATTTCAATAGTTAGCGATTTAATCGGGTATAATCAACGACTTTAAGTGACCGATTAACCGATTAAATTTCCTCATTTAATTTTCATGCTCGTTTGCATTATTTGGGCTGAATCTGGCCCAAACTCAAATTCAAATCCAAAATCCAAATTCCTTCTGGTCCTCGAGCAAACTCAAACCCGACAAGCCGCTGCTCTCTTCTTTTTTTCTTCCAAACCCAAACTCAAACCCAATCTCTTTGTCCTCGAGCAAACCCATACCCGACCCACCATCGCTTCCTTGCGCCATCACAAACTTGACCCGACCCGCATTTGCTGCACCTCCTCTTGCTGCTTGTGTTGCTCTTCCTCGATTGTTTTTGTTTACCAACCAGCAAACCGGATCCAACCCACATCCAGAATCCAAACTCAACTCAAACCAAGTACTCTCTTCTTGTTCTTTATAACTATATGTTTCTATTTGATAATCTCATAATAGTTTTATGTTAATGATATGGCTAAAAATGGGGCTAAATCGGAACCGTCCAAATCAGGCACGAATCTTAAGGCTTAGGGGTAAAATGGTAATTTCACCTACAAACGGGTCTGAAATGGGTTTATGGTCTTTTTTCTAAAAGGCCCCCTAACCCATGAACGGATTCAGCTTAACTGGGTGCGGGTTCCAACCCGCAACAAACTCGGTCTAGCAGTAGGGGTGTTCATCGGTTCAAAACCGAACCGAACCGAAAAAAACCGAATTTGTTGCGGGTTTAGCAACCGTCAGAGGGATGACATCGTCTACCGAATTTCAGGGAGTCACTAGTGCTAGACCGAGTTTGTTGCGGGTTGGAACCCTCGCTCCTAGCAACCGCCATCATGACCTTAGCCCTCGTGACTCCCTGAGCTACCGTCGTCGTAGCCCCCGCTCCCCTTCGTACGAAGACGAGTCCAGAGGCTCGTTTAGCAACCGTCAGAGGGATGACATCGTCTACCGTCGTCTCCACGAGATGGAGAGGCGCCTAGGTCAGCTAGACAAGGAAGCGGAGCTTAGAGGAAGGACCCTCCGTCCAAGCCGACCTCCCTTCTCTCGAACAATCATGGAGACACCTGTTCCAATAGGCTTCAAGTCCCCACAGTTCGAGACTTACTCTGGGGAGTCAGACCCCGTGGTCCACATCGAGAGCTTCAAGACCCTCATGCTGATACACCAAGCTTCCGATGCTCTATTGTGCAAAACCTTCCCGGCCACTCTCAAAGGTCCGGCTCGGGAGTGGTACTCTCGTCTCGCCCCATCCTCCATATTCTCCTGTGAACAATTTGAGATCCTCTTCGTCACCCACTTCGTAAGTAGTCGCCGTACAGAGAAGACCAACATCTCGCTACTCTACCTCAACCAGAAGAAGGGTGAGAAGCTCAGAGACTGTGAAAAGATTCACCGCGAAAGCTAGGTCCATCGCTTCCCTCGACCAGTCAGTCGCTGCAGCAGCCTTCCAATCGAATGTCCTTAACCCCAGCCTTCGGTCCTCCTTAGCCAAGAAGTCCCTGCAAAACTTCTTCGACCTCCTTCTCAGAAGCGAGAAGTATATTTGAGCTGAGGAAGCGGAGCATCGCCCCACCTTTGAGGGGCCTTCCTCCGGAACAAAAAGAAAGGCGACTGAAGAAGAGGGAGCCAAGAAGTTCCAGAAAGACAACGGTGGCTAGCACCGCCCTCCTCCCAGGTTCGAGAAATTCACTCTTCTTAACGTCAACATTTTCACTATTCTCATGGAAGTTGAGAAGGAAGGGGTCATACCTCCTGCCCCTAAGATGAATACCCCCGGCATGAAGAGGGACAAAGAGAAGTGGTGCCGTTATCACTTGGACCATGGCCACGACACCAATGATTGTCGGGCCTTGAAGAACGAAATTGAGGCCCTCATCCAGAGGGGGCAGCTGGCTAAATTTGTGAGAAAGGACCGGATTGATCTTCCTCCTCCTAAGGGAGGCCAACAAGCGCCTGAAAGGCGCGAGGAAACTCTCGAGTTCGAAGAGGAGCGCATCCTATATCTCATTCATGGTGGCCCCATGGGGGGCACCTCCAACTCCTCTCGAAAGGCCTTCATCCGGGAGGTCAACTCAGTACATGGCATGCCCCTCCCAAAGGCCTCGGAGTACCGGTCACTTTTTCAGATGAAGACCTGAGGGTGTCCGAACCCCCCATTGTGACGCACTAGTGATCAACCTCTATATGGCAAACTTCAAAGTGGAGAGGATTCTAGTGGACAATGATATCTCCGTTAACATTCTCTTCTTTGCTGCTTTTAAAGGACTCAAGCTATCGCGGGACAGGCTCAAGCCTGCCGGCTACACACGCCACGGGTTCACGGGAGTGCCAGTGACTATCGAAGGGGTAATCACCCTCGACGTAACCGCTGGCAAAACTCTTACTATCCGAATGGAGCCGATGGACTTCATGGTAGTTGATGTCCCAGCTGCTTATAATGTGATTCTAGGCCGACCAGGCCTTGTTGCTCTAGAGGCCGTCCCGTCGGCTTATCACCTCAAGATAAAGTTCTCCACAAGGGCAGGAGTAGGGGAAGTAAGAGGCAGTCAAGAGATGGCCCGCAAATGTTACATGATCTCCACCGGGGGACCAGTCCTCTCCCTCGAGACTCTTGAGATTACCCAAGAGAATGTCCGGCCAACGTCCGAACCGGTGGATGAATTGATGGAAGTGCTCTTCTCCGAGCAAGATCCGAACCGCAAGTTCCTCACCCGCAAGACCCTCCCATCTGCCCTATGTTCCGACATAGTCCAATGCATTAGAAAGAACTGCGACCTCTTCGCATAGTCGGCTGCCGACATGCCAAGAATCTCCGAAGAGCTCCTCGTCCACCACTTGAGTGTTGCTCTGGGGTCCAAACCGGTCCAACAGAAGATGCGTAAATTTGCCCCTGAGCGCCAACATGCTATCAAAGAAGAAGTGGACATGCTCCTTAAGGCCCGGTTCATCCAAGAAGTAAACTACGCTGAATGGCTCTCCAATGTGGTTATGGTTAAGAAGTTCAACGGGAGTTGGAGAATTTGTATCGACTTCACGGATCTGAACAAGGCATGCCCTAAAGATCCATTCCCTCTCCCAAGCATCGATACTCTGATCGACGCTACTTCGGGCCATGAGCTCCTCAGCTTCATGGACGCCTTCTCCGGGTATAACCAAATCCGAATGTTCTCCCCGGATATCCCGAAGACCTCCTTTGTCACCGATCAGGGGCTCTACTACTACAGGATAATGTCCTTCGGGTTAAAGAATGCAGGCGCGACATACCAACGCCTTGTCAACAGTTTTTCAGAACCAAATCGGCTGAAACATGGAAGTATATGTTGATGATATGCTTGTCAAGAGCATCCATGGGGCCGATCTGCAAGAGGCGTTCGATGTATGAGGAAACATGATATGAGGCTCAATTCGAACAAATGTGCGTTCGGAGTCTCGTCGGGGAAATTCCTAGGCTTCATGGTCAGCCAAAGAGGGATCGAAGCCAACCCAGAGAAGATCAAAGCCATCTTGGACATGACTCCCAAAAATGTGAAAGAGGTCCAGAAACTCACGGGACGCCTCGCAGCCATAGGGTGCTTTCTGTCCTAGTCAGGGGAGAAGTGTCTTCCCTTCTTCAAAGCCCTCAGGGGGGCTAGGGACTTTGAATGGGGCCAACAGCAACAAGAATTGTTTGATCAGTTGAAGGCCTATTTAGTCAACCCCCCTCTTCTCAGCAAACCTATCCCCGGGGAAACACTCTATCTCTACTTAGCTGCCTCCGAACAAACCCTCAGTGCCGTCCTGGTGAGGAAAGAAGACAAGGCTCAAAAGCCCATCTACTACGTGAGCAAAGTACTTCGGGATGCTGAGCTCCGCTATCCAAGGCTGGAGAAGATGGTGTACGCCTTGGTTATGGCAGCTAGGAAGCTTCGCCCTTATTTTCAGTCCCACTCGGTGGTCGTTCTTATCGACCAACCGCTTAAGCAAGTTCTGCACAAACCTGAGACCTCGGGCTGGCTGATAAAGTGGTCGATCGAGCTGAGTCTGCATGACATATCCTACCAGCCTCGGACTGCAATCAAATCTCAAGCTTTAGCTGAATTCATTGTTGAGAGCACTATCCCAGAGGTCAGCCAAGCAGCAAAAGGGCCTCCTCTCTGGACGGTATATGTAGACGGATCCTCTTGCACCGAGGAAAATGGAGCCGGGGTCATTCTGGCAGGCCCGAATGATTTCGTTCTCCAATACTCCCTCCGCATCAACTTCAAAACCTCCAACAATGAAGCAGAGTATAAAGCACTTATAGCCGGCCTCGGTATGGCTCGCAAGGCAGGGGCACAACGCCTCCGGATCTTTAGGGACTCCCAGCTAGTCGTGAATCAAGTCTTAGGCGAGTACGAGGCATGGGATGACCTAGCCAAGGTCCAAAATCTCATGGCCCTATTCGAAGAGGCACTCATTCAGCGAATCCCCAGAGAGGAAAATTCTCAAACAGATGCCCACTCCAAGTTAGCCTCCCCCCTCCCTTCAAGGTCTCGAGCAGACCGTCCTGATTGAAGTGCTCCTCAGACCGAGCATAGAAGAAGAAACTCCCGACTCGATGGAGTCGCTGCCCGTCCAACTTCAAGACAACTGGATGAAACCTCTGATAGAATTTCTAACGGATGGACTCCTCCTTGAAGACCCAAAGGAAGCTCGCAGAGTCCGGACCAGAGCGGAGCGGTACACCCTTGTTGAGGGGGTCTTGTAGAAACGCTTCTACACCCAAGCAGACGGCGGACCCTACTTGCGGTGTCTCTCTCCGGAAGAAGCTTCATATGCCTTGCAAGAGCTTCACGAAGGTATAGGCGGAGCACATTCAGGGTCAAGGTCCCTCGCCAGAAAGGTGTTGAACTACGGATACTTCTGGCCGACTCTCCTCCAAGATGCCGAACGGCATGTCCGGCAATGTAGTTCTTGTCAGCAGTACTCCAACATTCGTTGCCTACCCCAAGCACAACTCACTTCCCTATCAAGTCCAATCCCTTTCACAATGTGGGGGATGGACTTAATAGGGCCGTTTCCACCAGCTCCCGGCCAACTTAAATTCTTAGTCGTGGCAATCGACTACTTCTCAAAATGGATAGAGGCCGAACCTTTGGCCACAATCACTGAGAACAAAGTACTTCAGTTCTTCTGGAAGAACGTCATCTGCAGGTTCGGTGTGCCTCAGGTTCTAATAACCGCTAATGGAACACAATTTACAGGGGCGGCATTTCGATCTCTATGTGAAGACCTCGCTATTCAGCAACGCTTCTGTTCCGTCTCCCATCCTCAAACAAACGGCCAAGTGGAAAATGCCAACCGGCAGATCCTCTCCGGTATCAAGAAAAGGCTAGATAAGGCGGCCAAAGGTTTATGGGCGGATCAGCTTCCCAACGTACTGTGGAACTACCGCACTACGAAGCGGACCCCCACAGGTGAATCGCCATTCAATCTCACCTATGGGTCCGAAGCTGTGATCCCCTTGGAAGTCGGACTACCATCTCCTCGCCTCATGGCCTATGAAGAACAAAATGCTAGAGAGCTTCGGGCAAACTTGGACTTGATTGATGAGCTCCGTGAAAGAGCTTCAATTCGCCAACAAAACTATCGAAGGAGGATCGAGTTGGCCTACAACAAGAGAGTCCGTCCCACCAATCTCAAAGAGGGGGACTTAGTCCTCAAAAAGCTGGCTATCTCGTTCCCCAATCAAAAGAGTAAGCTAGCTCCCAACTGGGAAGGACCATACAAGGTCACCAAAGTAGTTCGGCCCGGAGCATACCGCCTTAAAGATCTCGAAGGTAGAGAGATTTCTAGGACTTGGAATGCCAACCATCTATTGAAGTATCAAGAGAGCGCCTAGACGCCTCTCTAAGTATCTTCAGATGTCGAACCGTTCCTTTCCTTTCACTTGTATTTTACTTCTTCATTTCTTCAATGTAATAATGGTTTGTAACTTAGAAGCAGCCGACTAGTAGTTATCAATAAAGAGCTTCTTTTTCCATATCTTTCTTATGATTGTTTGCATCTCTCTGTTTTTAATTTCTTTTACTCAAACGACGAGTTCGGAGTGCAACACTTGGCTCGATTCCAGTTCACAAGCTCGCTCTTAAGCGAGCTAGAAGTGGTTCGCCATTCGGAATTGCTCCCACAACCGTTGAAACTTACTCGAACGACGAGTTCGGAGTCCAACACTTGGCTCGATTCTGCTTCGCAAGCTCGCTCTTAAGCGAGCTAGAAGTGGTTCGCCATTCGGAATTGCTCCCACAACCATTGAAACTTACTCAAACGACGAGTTCGGAGTCCAACACTTGGCTCGGTTCCGCTTCGCAAGCTCGCTCTTAAGCGAATTAGAAGTGGTTCGCCATTCGAAATTGCTCCCTGCAACCGTTGAAATATACTCAAACGACGAGTTCGGAGTCCAATACTTGGCTTGATTCCGTTTCGCAAGCTCGCTCTTAAGCGAGCCAGAAGTGGCTCGCCATTCGGAATTGCTCCCCACAACTAGGGCTGCAATCGAACCGATCCGAGCCGAGCCGAATATCTTCAGGCTCGAGCTCGGCTCGTTTACGAAACGAGCTCAATTTTGAGCTCGAGTTCGAGCTGAGCTTTGACCATATTCGAGCCGAATAGCTCGCGAGCTAAGCCTAAAAAAAAATAATTAAAGCTCGAGCTCGGCTCGTTTACGAAACGAGCTCGGTTCGAGCCGAGCTTTGACTGAGCTTTGACCGAGCTGGAGCCGAATAACTCGCGAATAGCTCGATTCGTTTGCAGCCCTGCCCACAACCGTTGAGATTCGCTTAAACAACACGCACAAAGTGTTCACGACTATACTAAACATGGGAGAAGAGTGCCTACAGGAAGGTTCGTCTAAAGATAAAGCTAGACACTTCGTGCCAACAAGGAGGAGTTGTACTTGAATAAATGCCCACCAACAGAAGCACACGAACACAGAAGAGAAACAAAAGCTTTCATCTATATAAAATCCTAACGCACAAAAGCGTTCGAGTTACAAGACCAAGCTACTACTACAAGGAACTACAAAAACTCAAAGAAGCATTATACAACTTATTCAAGACGTTTCGGTTCAAAGACACCCGGGGACGGTGCTGCCTAACCTCGGAGCTCGTCTCCAAACCGACGAACTGAGATGCCTCTTCGGCACTGCCTCTTACTGTGACTCCGACCGAAGCGTCGCTAGACAAAGTAGCCACCCCACTCTGAGCATCGGCCGGATTCCGCCTAACGGCAGGCGAACGAGTCGCGAGCTCATAAAACGAGATCCCCCTCTCCCTCTCTTCGCGAGTACACGACGTACTCCGAACGTTGATCCTAACAGGCTGAGGTTTAAGGCGAGCAACTTCCTCCTCGAGCTCGACGATCCTATCTTTCAAAGTGTCGTCCTTCACAGATATTTTGAAACGAGGAAGTTTGGCGGAGCCCGCAGCATCGGCGCTGTCAGCCATAATACGACGAAGGTGGGTCACTTCGATGCTTTTATCGACTGTAACTCTCCTCAACTGCTCGACCCTCGTCGTCAACTTGTCGCGCTCGATCATCAGTTTACCCACTGCCGATGCTAACTCATCTTCCTCCGCCGAGAGTTCTTCGGCTATTTCCAGATGGCGAACCTCTGCCAGTAACTCGCCTTTCTCTGTCTCAACGTCAATAGCGTCTTCCTGAGCAACTCCACCTCACCTTCGAGACGAGTCTCTCGAGATCGCTTCCGCAGTTGTTTAAGCTCGGAGAAATACCCTCTCGCAGTCGCTTTGATGTCCTCTAATCTCAGCTCGCTCTTGAGAAAACTCTCTCGGCTGCGAGAGAGGGCTTGCTTCGCCTCTTCTAGTTCGGTACGAAGGCGAGATGCTTCGGAGACCGGGCTCGGCTCGACAACCGGAAAAGCCGAAGGGTATCAACACGAAGAACAAGGGGCGGTGCTCAACACTTAGTCAAAATTTCGAAGACATTTCAATCCAACACTTAGTCAAATTTTAGAAGAGGGTTCGAACAAAGCTTTATTCATATCAAAAAGCGATGGCCAGTCCGCTACAAGGCAGTACATAAAAAGAAAATTTACAAGAACGAGGAGATCAAGGGTCCACCTACACGAAGAAACGGTTAGAACGCCACAAAAACCAAGCTAAAGACTTAGAAAATTTTCATGAAAAAGTTTAAACAGCAAAAGAGAACTTATCGACATGAGCGATCGAGCCACTTCGAGAGCGTCATCCCCTGTCGTCCCCGCCTTTAGGGCGGCTCGGTCCTTCGGGGTCAGAAGATGCTTAACCGCCTGCATGCTCATCCCCGAGTCGCCCAAGAAGTCGTCGTAGTTCTTCACTCGCCAGTTGGGGACGAACAGCTTTTTGTGTGCCTCGGTTAGAATCTCCTCGGCGTGCTCGGTTAGGGGCAGGGCCTCCAGCGCCAACACTGCCGAGACGGAGAAAGCCTCACTTTCAGGGGCAGAAGCAGTAGGGAGGACGGCTACGCCGAAGATGGTTCCCGAGGAGCAGGAGCGGCGACGGTCGAGGGTGCCTTGATTGGTCGGCCTGACGAAGGACCCGTGCTCGTCCTCTTTCTCTTCTTGCCGTCAGCGATTTTGCTTCGTTCTGCCATCATGCCCTTAAAGTCCATGTTCGGCGCCTCTGTCCAAAGAAAGAAAAAAGAGTTAGAAGAATGTACAAGGTGATAAAAGAGAATTGCAAAGTGAGATGTTAGGAGCGTACTCGGGTGGATCGGACTAAGGCTCGACCCGTGCAGCACCTCCTCGGTCATCTCCCTCCAGCTCAACATCGGGAGGGCAATTAACTTGGCCGCCACCTCCACCTCAGCAGTGGTCAACACCGGCTCGGCATTTGCAAACTTCGGTACCTCCTTTCACCGAGTCGGGAAATCCAATGTCGAAGGCCCCCTTTACCAGAAAAAACTTCCCCATCCACTGCTTTATCGAATCAGGATTTTCTATTAACTTAACTCCTCTCCGGGGTGACAAGTAATAGCGAGGCCTCGAGCTTACTCATCCTATTGATTCGGTATAAACTGCGGAGGATGACGAGCTCCTGCTCCACTTTGGCAATTCGACATTGAAGCAGAAAGCCGAGCACATGGCGCCAAGTGTTCGGCATGAACTGTATGGGGGCCAGACAGTACCACTGAAGGACGGCTGTCACAAAGGGATGAAGGGGGAAGCGCAGACCGACATTCATGGCGTCATAGGCGAAGATGCATGTGTCCGGAGACAGCACAGTGTTCGCTCGCATCCCGGGGCCAGGGAGGACCAGCTTGTACTCCTGAGGGATGGCGAACCCCTTTCTAATCCTGAGTAGGTCCCGCTCGGTTAGTACTGTGAGGAGGTCGTCCACATCGGAGATCTCCCTCGGGTCGTTCTCCTCGTAGGTCGCCGCGCGACCAACGACCGCCCTGGCAGCAGCTCGCCGCTATACTTCCTTATCCCGGTATGTCCGGACAGCACGGTCGGCATCCGACCCGATTCACCAGCACGCCTCTCAACCTCCGCCACCTCCTCGACTACTACGGACCGAGCCGCTTCCTTTTCCTTCCCCTCGGCCGTGGACGACCCTACTATCTCCTTCCCCTTTCTACGGCTCACTACTTCTCCCTCCTCGGCACTCCGACCTTCTGAGGGCGATGCCTCACTTCCCGAGTTTACTCTTGACATCTCGAATAAATATCTAAGACAAAAAAGACTGACCTTGATGTGACGTAACCTTGAAGTGATGTTTACGGTCGGAAAGAGTTCGTCCGAAATTGCCTGGCCCTCGCGACAGCTAGCTCAACCGCCTTGGAGCACAAATCGCTGCTAGCAGACCAACTCGAGCGCAAAAGTAAAAATTTGGAAGTAAAAATAAGAAATGAGCTAAGGGGTGAGGGGGGGTGAGAACTTATAGCTAAGAAAGCGACTGTTGGGCTTTTGAAACGCTTAGGGGCCCATTAAGGGAGATAAAACGACAAAAAAGAGAAAGCTGCGACGGTTTAGAGGAAAGACGCGTCGGTTCGCTTAACATCACCGCTCGACAACCCGTGACTCGCCGAGCCGCCAAGTCAATCTGACGAATTGACGGGGTACCGACCTCCACATATGGAGAAAAATACCGCCGAGCCAGTTTTACTGTCAGATTGTCTCAAAATTCGCGTCGAAATATGATAGACAGTTCAGATCGCGCCATGCCTACAAAATGGCAAGATAATGTTTTCTCGTGATCTGAACCTCCAACTTCGTGATACGAGCCATGATGAGCGTCTCGGATCCCACCACGAGGTTCGAAGACTCGACCAATCTGTCAGGCCACCGGAGCGCTCAGCCGAGCTACCGAACAGCTCAGCCTAGCCACCGAGCTACTGTGGGCAGAGGACGAGCCGCCGAGCCACCGGGCCGCTCTGGCCGAACTGACGGGGTATCGACCTCCACATATGGAGAAAAATGCCGCCGAGCCGGTTTCACCGTCAGATTGTCTCAAAATTCGTGTCCGAATCTGATGAGCGGCTCAGATCATGACACGCTCACAAAACGACAAGATAGCGTTTTCTCGTGATCTGAACCCTATCCTCGCGATTCATGTCATGATGAACGTTCCAGATTCAGCCACGTGTCCCAACGATTCATTCCGAGCTGCCGACTCACCGGAGTGCTTAGCCGAGCTACCGAACAGCTTAAGCCGCCGATTCATCGGAGTGCTCGGTTGAGCTACCGAACAGCTTAGCCGAGCTACTATGGGCAGAGGACGAACTACCGAGCCACCGGGCCGCTCTGGCCGAACTGCCGAGGTACAAACCCTCACATTTGTAGAAAAACGATGCCGAACCACCTCAATCGTTGGATCATGTCAAAAAACGTGTTAGAACACGATGAACTGCCCAGATCGCGCCACGCCCACAAAACGACAAGATAGCGTTTTTTCATGATCTGAGCCGCCCTCCTCATGATTTGCGCCATGTTGAGCGATCCAGATCTTGCCACGTAGCTCGACTGTTCGCTACGTGCCGAGCCACCCAGCTACCGAGGTACAGGGGGCCGAGGTGCCGAGGCACCGACCTTCACATTCGGGGAAAAAGCGTGTCGAGCTACTTAGACCGTCCGATCCTTCAGAAAACAGTACTCAACTCTGATGAAGGGCCCAGATTACGCTACGACATAATTCGGTATTAAAAATTAATTTTTATTTATTAAAATCGATTTATTTATTTAAAAATTGCGAAAAAATAATTAAAAATTCGGGAAAATTAATTAAAAATTCTAAAAAATAATTATAAATTCAGGGAAGTATTTTTGAGCCCCTGGGTAAATAATTATGGCTTAGAAGAGTCAATTAAGACCTCCGAACAACGAATTAACACTTCGCAAAATTAAATAAGTGATCCGAAAAATGGATAAATATTAAGAAAAATCACCAAGAGTCCAGGGAAGCTCGGGAACATCCTTGAGCGCGCGACTAACTTAGAAAATCATCACAATACCTCATGCAAAGATTCTACGCCTCTCATTCGGACTCCGATACAACCCTGTGAGCCAGTAAAACAGTATAACTATTCCTCAAAGACTGGTTAAACTTAGTCTTCGGGAGTGGGGGCTCGTGATATGGCTAAAAATGGGGTTAAATCGGAACCGTCCAAATCAGGCACAAATTTTAAAGCTTAGGGGTAAAATGGTAATTTCATCTACAAACGGGTCTGAAATTGGTTCAGGGTCTTCTTTCTAAAAGGCCCCCAACCCATGAACGGATCCAGCTCAACTGGGTGCGGGTTCCAACCCGCAACAAACTCGGTCTAGCAGGATAGAATTAGGGTTTCTGATTGTATTGAATCAACGGCCCTGATTCACTCTATCCTTTCACGGGAAATTCGGGATTTCATTCCTAAACTGATCCCAAAGACAGCTATAAATACCCCCATATACCACCATTAAGAGGTAATCAATCTTTTGCCAGTTTACGCTCTTTCATAATCTTTTTTGATTACTGACTTGAGCGTCGGAGGGTGCGTCACCGGGATCAACCCCGGTGTCTCGCACTTTTTGCAGCTGAACGACGGGAGTCAACGATCAAACTCCGGTGGAAAGGTTCCAGATTTGCTATTCGGTTTTCCTAAGAATCCACAAATTCTATTTGTTTGCCCCCACACCAGATTTAGCAGTAACAGTTAAGATTTATGGTTGCTACATAATAAGGATAGATCACACACACACACGAACCTGTCGTTGTGCACTAGCCATGGTGTGCACTCGGCCTTCAGGCCTTCGTTTCGACGAACTGAACCGTTCATATTGATCTACAAGTCCAAATTAGTCTAAATATGTAAAATCAAGTCATTTGAAATTCATTTGCGCATGCAGGAAGTCATTATGAAAACAAATGATATTCAACCATACAATTTTGTAACACATCAATGCATGGGCAAATGAATTTCAAATGACCTGATTTTACATATTTAGACTAATTTAGACGTGTAGATCAATGTGAATAGTTCGGATCGTCGATACGAAGACCCAAAGGCCGAGTGCACACGGTGTGCACACCACGGCTAGTGCACAGTGGAAGGGGACTCTCTCTCTCTCTCTCTCTATATATATATATATATATATATATATATTTCGATTAATCACTAATCACTTCTACACCGATTAGTTCCAAAAACATATTTTAACTGCCAAGTCTTTAATATCTATAAACTTCAGAAAAACATATGCATCACAACATAAGACTATATGTCAATACACTTTGATGTCCGAAAATAAAAATCTTTGCATAATTAACAACTTCATCAACAAGTATACAATCTCAACAACGACGACGAAAATATCAAAAGAAATATGAATAACTTGTTCCCAAACCTTCAACAGAATTTGCATCCATTCATATATAAACAAAATCAATAGAATTTCCATCAATAATTCATATTCATAACTAGAATCACGAAAAGAAATTAATTGCCAACACAATGCTTAAATCACAATAATCATTAGAGAAACTAAATCAAAAGCAAGGCATATGAATCACCACTCACCTTAATCGAGAAATCCAAGGTTCAATCCAAGTTGTCGACATTGACGACATACTCAACTACTCTTTCTTTCCATGCTTTCCTTCTCCATGGATTCCTGTTCCTCAACATCACCACCATCCTCTCTCTCTCTCTCTCTCTTTCGCGTTCTGCCTCAATTCTTTTCTTCTTCTTTTTGTTCTGGTGGCTTACCGAACACAAAGGAAACGGAAGCAGAAACCTAGCCTCCCTGATAAATCCAGATTATATTTGCAATTAAATTTATTCAGAAAATTAACACAAAACCCCCTTCAATAATTGATATTTGCAGTTCAGTCCAAAAACTTCTAATGTTGATTTTCCAGTAATATAATTTGAAATTTCAGGGTATTACAAGTCCAGAAACTTCTAATATTTAATTTCCAGTAATAATCTGAAATTTCGGAGTGTTATATTATGTAATACCCCGAAATTTCATATTATTATTGGAAATTCAATATTAGAAGTTTCTGGACTGAATTGCAAATCTCAATTATTGAAGGTGGTTTTTTGGTAATTTTATTAATTAGACATTCGATTTAGATGCAATTGAGAATGATCATATGATGATGTAGCTTGGGATAATTGAGATTGGGATAATTGAGATGACTTATTTTATTCTATATTTTGCTATTTTATATTTTGCATTTATAAGGACTTGTGGATATTATAGTTATGATTTGATTTTGGGATTGATTATTCGGAGAGATAAGTGGTTGAGTTTAAGGATAGAGGCATTTCCAGTTTTGAGAACAAAACTTTAATAAGGTGGGTAGTATGTAATACCCCGAAAGTTTTTTGACTGAATTGCAAATATCAATTATTGAAGGGGGTTTTGTGTTAATTTTATGAGTTCATTGGGAAAACCAATGTTGTGGAAAGTGGAAAGAAGAGAGGAAGATAAGATATAGGCTGTCAAGATTTTAGCAGGATTTCAAATCAGGCACCTGCAACATTGCACTGGGTAGATAATGTAGATTAAGAGTGTGATCTAACTCTGTAAAAGCTAAATTCTTGTTGCACCTTACATATTGGAACCAAACTTTCTATGATATTCTATGAACTTCAAGATTGGTTTGCCTATGCATTTTCATTTAAGTCTTCTACTTTTAAAAAATTGCATAGGTTTGTGTTTTTGGTTTGTGATAAAGAATTGGGGTGAAGTCATGAAACACCCCCAATGTTTGGGTCTGAAATTATGAAATCCCATGCTGTTAGATTTCACACAATTAGTGCTCCATTTTCTCTCATTTCTTGTGTAAAATCTAAATTGTGTAATACCTAATTATCTTTTCTTATTAATTGGTGGAAATGTGTTTTTACATATGGGAGGGGAGAATTAGGTAATTATACAATTCATATATGACGCCATAAATGAGAGGTAATGGTGGGGTGCTAAGTGAATGAAATTTAACGGCGGAGTTTTCGCAATTTTGGTGCCAAATGTTAGGGTGTTTCATGATTTTATCCCTAAAAAAATTGCTAGTTTAAGTCGTGTACGTTAGCATATGCATATTTGGGGACAAGTCGTAGTCTTTTATGCTTTAAGTTTGTTTCTTGATGGTCCATACTTTATAATTGCTTTTCAGTTGAGTCCAAACAAATTTCGCATGATAATAATTTTAAATTTATTTAATTTTCATTTACAGGAAAGCCTTCAGCAGTTTCCCCTGGATGATAGTTACATGCCTGAAGTGATGTCCCGGCTAACTCTTGCTCGACAAATAGACAAGATGTTACGAAAAAATTCACAGGTAATGAGAACATCCAATTTGTGAGTGTATCATGTGAATCTGTATTGAATATGCAAAGTCATTTGATCAGTTAAACAACTAATTTATAATATTAACATTTATAAAATTTAAACTAAAACATTCTCTAACTGAGTGTGTATATCCCAAAGATATGGCTTGGCACATTTTGTTATTATTGGGGGACATGCTTACAAGTTAGTACTGAATAGAGGAGATAGGCCTGTATTAGCCCATAACAATCTGTTTACATTGTCAAATTGTTAACCCCAAACAAACCTGGCGTTTTTAAGTAGTACTAGGTTTGCCCGTTAACACGTGCCTACGGCACGTCTTCGGAACGATGCACCTTATTTGATCATATAAAATAGTTTTGGAGGTCCAGCAAATTAATTGAAGTAGCAAACATAGAGCAAAAAACATATTATATGATTTTTTTGAATTATTTTTAAAGTTTTTAAATTTTGAATTTTTGAATTTTTTTATTTTTTTAAAAATTTTAAAATTTTTTATTTTCTTAATTTTTTGAATAGAAGAGGGAGGGAGAGAGAGAGAGGGAGAAAAAAAAAAATTAAATAAATATAGGAGTTGTTTTAGGTGGGGGATTTGAATTTGAGTTTTGGGAAAAAACTTTTGGGGGGAAAATGTTTTGTAAAGTTAGTTCTGGACCTTTGACTTTTGGGGGATTGAAGAAGAGCCACTTGATAGCTTTCTTTGTGTTTTATTATATAGATATTAGTAGAATCGGTTTCACTTGACTCAAATTCATATCTGACCCACTGGTTCATCAAGTCTATTTGTCGCACTCGTACATTTTAGCTCATGTGAAATATTGTCCAAAAGGTTGGTGTTTATTTGGACTGGTCTAAACTCTTAAGACTAAACAGTTATTGTCTTATTTGTATAATTATGCCTTGATACTGGAAAGTTTCTTAGATCACCCGAATCAGCAAACATTAATTGTAGCAAAAATTTAGTTGCTCCATTGTATAATGTGTTTTGTATCCTTAAGATGTACTAGAATTTTTTTTGGGTGCAGGTTGTGTAGTACAAGGTTTAAGATAATTAACCTCAATCTTGTGTACAAGTGATTTCTTGAAGATAAATCTCACTGCTTAATTTCACTTGATTGGTTGGCAATTATATGGAATTATGGATGTTTTATCATTTTATTCTGTTATTATGAGACTGCAACATTGATTTGGATTACTCCATCTGTCAATTATTGCGGAACATCAGGAAAAGATTGTGTGAAGAAGAAAAGAAATGCTCTTTTTATATCTGGATTGTCTGTATGCTTTTCCTTTCCTACCATTACAAATGGTGTCTTATCTTTTTGGATGCAGCAGCGTAAACATGTAATCGCAAATTCATTGATGACGTTTATAATGTTTGACTACTAGTCTCTTGAAGGCTAAATTTTAAAAAACCACACTAAGTTTTGGGGAAGTTTTAAAAAAACCGCACTAAGTTTTTTTTTTGTTTAAAAAAGGACACAAAATTTCAAAAAACTCCACTGGGTTAGTTAGGGTTAGGGTTAGGGTTAGGGTTAGTTCGGGGGGTTTATTTATACATCTGTTTAGTTAAGTGATGTTTTTTTAAACACAAATGAAAGATGAATGTGGTTTTTTTAAACACAAATGAAAGATAGAAAGTGGTTTTTTTAAACCCTACCCTAACCCAACCCTAACCCTAACTAACCCAGTGGAGTTTTTTGAAATTGTGTCCTTTTATTAAACAGAAAAAACTTAGTGCGGTTTTTTTGAACTGGCCCAAAACTTGGTCTGGTTTTTTTAAATTTAGCCTCTCTTAAATTTAGTCATGGTATATTATTTTCCAACTGTTAACTTTTTATATTTTCTTATTTTGTTTTCTGTGCGCAATGTATCTAATAATGCTATTCTTTGTTGATACGTATCTCACAAGTTTATTGAGGATGGGCAATACTACAGTTTGGCAGCATTTACCCGTATATTTGGATTCCATTAATGTCTTAATACTTGGGAGTATCATACTACCCTTAGTTTTATGCTTATGTTCATTTTCTTAATCTTCTAGTGTTCCTAGATTTGTGTTGGCAGAGCATCTGGTTATCTTTTCTCAACTATGCTGTTACCTAACTTTGTTCTGTCATTAGCTCAACATTATGAATGTGAAGATTGCATTTAGAAATGCATTAGCTTATCTTATTGTTTGTATTTTATATTCCTTTTTTTTCTCTTCTCCAGGAAAATGTGAAAAAAATTTGGCTTGAAAGGAATGCTGAATCTATGGAATTGACACTAGAGGACAGTGGCAGTGAGGAAGAAGTAGTTAATGGCCATAAGCGGAAGAAGCTAGATTCTCTTCATTTAAAGAGGGTACAGCGGGTATTGTCTGACTATTGATGGTTGTGCAGTTTGGTTTCTTAGTGATCCGTATATTTGATTTGATACTTTTGTCTCTGAGTTGAGGTTTGTATGCTTTGTTATCCGTGATATAATCCTTGGTAACTGGTTCTTTTTTATTAAAATATTACAGGAGCTGAAAGATCAGTTAGCTCGGCCGCTGCAACCCAAAAACTTCTCACGACGTTTTTTGGCTGGGGTAATTATATTAACTTCTTTTCTGTCCTTTTCTTTTGTTAACCTGGAATATGTTTGTAGCATTAAATGTGTTTATTCTCATTTTTATATTATACCTGTAGCTTGTTACTACTGTATAAGCTAGTTTTTATCAGTATAAATGCATCCCTCCTAAGTTTTCTTAGAGATTTTTATGGACGATGCCGTTAGTATTCATAGAAGTAGCCTACTACCTGTAGAATTCATCTTTTCCAAACTTTTTAAGGACTCCAGAATAGATGTAAGCCAGTAACACTAATCATTAATCGTATTAACATTTCATATCATGTTTCTACTTTTATATTTGCATCTGTAGTTGTGTTAAATTTCATTAGAGCGTATTGCAGATATTATATGCTACATTTTGCTGTAACAATATATATCTCAATTTCAAAATATGTATTGACCTCAAAACATTATATTTCATGATATTTTTAGTACATAGCAATTGTGATATATCATATATGTTATTTTTTAGTTACATGTCATTTCTAAGTCCATCCGGAACCTGATTTAGCTATTCTAATTACTATTTTCTGACCAGTGTATTGTAGTCTGAACTCTTAACTCTTCTTGAAATTTACAAAGTAACTTTGAGTCTTTGAACTTTTTAAAGCATTGTACTGCTTCAGGATTTTTGCAATTTGCATGCACCTTGGAGCACACCGTAGTGTTAAATTTAGTATATAATTTAGTAAGAAGCTTGCAGTTCAATTCTTTTTTCAGTGTTACAGTAAAGATGACCATATTTTCATTGGGTAATTAATTAATCTATATGCTTTCTTAAATACTGATCTATATTACCGCACCCACAGGAAATTGTACAATTTTTAGAATTTGAACTGAATGGGCTTTTATCTTTTTCCAGGCTGGCGTTTCTCTCCTTCTCCAGAAGCAGTTAGAAGAGTTATCTAAAAGGAAATCAGAAGAGAAGCTAAATCCCAAAGAGAAGAAGAGAGCAGAATTCTTGGTTATTGGTCAAGATTGTGTTGAACCACTCGAGGCTCTTCGAACTTCTGGTCGTGAGGTATACAATGTTTTTAAAAGTCTTTATGTTTAATTTCCTTCTCGGTTATCATGCCAAACTGATTATTCTCTTTCTCAAATATATCAATGTTTTCAAGAAAGAGGGTGTGCTAACTGGCTAGGTGCATATTCATTTCTCAAAGAACATGTAGCAACATTAGCAAAAGCACATGCAGTCTAGTATCACTAATTTATCTGATGGACCAAACTTATCAAGTGATGTCCTCACCCTGGATTTTGTTGGAGGTAATTCATAATAGGGGTGAGATTCTTCTCTGAGTTTTTAAAAATCTTTGGATCCCTAAAAAATAAAATCCCAAACGAACCTTTTAGTTAATTAGAATTGTTACTTTCCATACAAGTTTCTGGGGTACGAACCATGTGCAGACTATTCACTTCTACTTTGACTGACAGATTAAATTACATTCATGTGTATCTTTATTTGCATTAAAGATTTGACCTGAGATATGTACATAAGGAGATAAAGAGGTTCAAGTATAGAAACTGTGACTCAGTCTATGAATATGAGATTATTTCGTGTTACTATCTGCGACTGTACAACTGAAGTTCTTGTTGTTGGTGGCGTCTTTTTTGTTGTGTACCGCTGCATGCATTATTGATAGAATGTACAATAGTCTGAGAAGCATTATTGAGGTGTAACTGTTTTGTTACTAAGTTCTGCAAGGAGGAGAATCCACATGTTGAGGCCTTTGTAGCCAATGTGTCTAAGACTGCAATACTGCACTATTGTTGTCATCATCACTGTCATAATCTTTGTAATCAAAGCTATCATGGTTGTTCTTGTTATCATTATCATCATGTCTAGATTGCACAATTGATTTTGTGGTTTAGGATTGATTGTCAAATAGTATGACACTCTAAATTAGATTAAAAAAACATCATAAGATATGGTTATTTAGAGCCTTCTCGTATCATAAGAACTCCATGTTCTATGATCTAGCACCTAGGAAGCACGGGTACTTCCAAACGGCCAACGTTCCCGTGTCGGGTGTCGATATTCCTTGTGCATTCCCAGGTGTGTACCCAAGGAGTATCCAATTTCTTTATACGTGTTCACAACTTTTGGATACAATTATGTTTAGATAAATGTTTGGGGTCATAGTGCAATTTAAAAAACTTGATGTTTCAAGTTATGCTCAAATAGAAAATAAGTATACCCAATGTTTTGATAATTAGGTTATCATTATTTTTCTCCAAAAAATACTTATAATAATAATGTATCCTAACAGTTTTATGAAATGGTTCAATGTTTGCATTTTTAACAAACTAAATATTTATTGATTTATATATATAATATAAAACATATTATATTTAACGTACCCACCAACTCACCATTATCCTACTTTTTTGGGAAATGACGCATTTCTATACCCGTGTCGTATCGTATCCGCACCCTGTACCCGTATATGTGCTTCATAGTCTAGTACTGTACCCGTTTTGATATCATATAAGTATTATTTCTCAGCCAACATATATAGACTCCATGTGCTATGATTCCGTATTTCAATGTTTTAGCTACATTTTGTGGGCCATAATCCACTTTTTTGGGTAATTTCACAAAATTTCGTATTTCAATAATTTGACCCCATTTTGTGGGCTATATACTCAGTTTTTGACCGGTTGAGCAAAATTCTGTATTTCACCGTTATGACCACTCATTGTGGGCTATAGCCCACGGTTTTTGGTCGTTTTCGAGAAATTCTGCATTTCAATGCTTTCACCACTTTTTGTGGTCTACAGTCTGCAGTTTTCGGCCAAATTCGCAAAATTCCGCATTTCAATTTTTTGACCCATTATGTGGGTTGTAGTCCACGGTTCTCGGCCAATTTTGTGAAATCGTATATTTCACTGTTTTGACTCTATTTTGTTGGCTACAGTCGTTTTAGGGCGTTTTCGCAAAATTTTGTATTTTATTGTTTTTGGCCAAGTTTCGTAGGCTATGGTCCCATAGCTTTTTCCAATTTCGCAAATTCTGTATTTCCCAGTCTCATTTTTAAAAAATTACGTATTAACTCTTTTAGCCATATTTTGTGGGCTATAATCCACAATTTAAAACAAATTTTGCAAAATTTTGTATTTCGTTGTTTCAACTAATCTTTTTGGGCTATAATCCACAATTTTTGCCAATTTTGTGAAAATTCGTATTTCAATGTTTTGGTTACATTTTTTGGCTACAGTTCATAAATTTTGGCTAATTTCACAAAATTCTGTATTTCGCTATTTTGGTCTCATTTTGTGGGATGTAGTCCAGAGCTTTCAGCCAATGGAATTCTGTATTTCACTATTTTGGCTACATTTTGTGGGCTATAGTTCATATTTTTTTTGGCAAATTACGCGAAATTTCTTATTTCAATGTTTTGGCTGCATTTTGTAGCCTATATTCCAGAATCTTTGCTTGTTTTCGTGAAATTCCGTAGTACACTATTTGGCCGTATTTTGTAAGTCCACGGTTTTCGGCTGTTTTCGCGAATTTCCGTATTTCACCATTTAGCCACATTATGTGCGTTAGTCCACAGATTTTTGCGAATTTTGTGAAATTCTGTATTTCAATACTTGAGCCACAATTTGTGGGTTATTTTCCACATCTTTGGACAATTTTGTGAATTCTCGTATTTCAATGTTTTGGCCATATTTTGTGGCATAAGCCGACAGTTTTTGGCAAATTTCGTGAAATTTCGTCATTCTCTATTTTGGCTTTGTTTTGTAGGCTATAACACAATTGTTGGCAAATTTTGCAAAATTTTGTATGTCAATGTTTGACCATATCTTGTGGGCTATAGTCCAAGGTTTTCAGTCGTTTTCACCAAAATTTGTATTTCACTGTTTTGGCCACATTTTGTGGGTCCACAGTTTTTAACCAATTTGCCAAATTATATATTTCACTGTTTTGTCCTCATTTTGTGGGCTATTGTCCACAATTTTTGGCGGTGTTCGCGAAGTTTTGTATTTTACTGATTTGGCCACATTTTGTCACAGTTTTGCCCAATTTCGTGAAATTTCGTATTACAATGTTTTGGTCACTTTTTGTTGGCTATATATAGTCAACAGTATTCTACCATTTCGCAAAATTCCTTATTTTACTGTTTAGGCTACATGTTGGTTTATAGGCCACAATTTTTGGCCAATTTTGCGAAATCCTTTATTTCACCGTTTGGGCCACATTTTGTGGGCAGCCCAAGATGTGCAGCTGTTTTCACAAAATTCGGTATTAATGAGTCATACAATGAAAATTTGGGAGAAAGTGATTAAAAATTTGGAAGAGAAATTTTGGAAGCTCGAGGCTTTAAAATAAGCAGAACTAAAACAGTGTATATGGAGTGTAATTTTAGTGCTATTCGGAACACAACTGAGGAAATAGTGAAGCTTGATGGCCAAGAGGTACCTAAGAGAGACCGTTTCCGATATTTAGGCTCGATTATACAAAGAGATGGGGAGATATGTGAAGATGTTACACATAGGAACCAAGCAGTGTGGCTTAAGTGGAGAAGTGTCAGTGGTGTTGTGTGACAAACGTATACCTTTGAAGTTGAAGGGAAAATTTTATATGACGGCTGTTAGACCAGCAATGATGTATGGAGCAAAGTGTTGGGCAACAAAGAAACATGTCCAAAAAATGAGTGTAGCGGAGATGAGGATGCTAAGATAGATGTGTGGTAAAACAAGGAATGATAGAATTAGAAATCAGCATATACGAGACATGCTAAAGGTAGATCCAATCCAAGATAAGTTACTTCAGGTGGTTGGACATGTCACTCGTAGACCTAGTAGTGCCCCCGTTTGAAAAAGTGATTTGATAAGTATTGAGGGTAGAGTTAGGGGTAGAGGAAGACCTAAACTAACTTGGATGAAAATGGTGAAAAAAGATATGATAGCTTGTGACCTTACAAAAGATATTGCACTAGACCGAGCAGAATGGAAAACCAGGATTCATGTAGCCGACCCCAACTAGTTGGGAAAAAGGCTTTGTTGTTGTTGTTTTAACCACGTTTTGTGGGTTGAGGTTCATGTATAGAAATTTGGTGTTTCACAGTTTTTGACCAATTTCACTTATTTGACCACATTTTGTATGCCACAATTTTCAGCCAATTATTACAAATTTCGTATTTCTCTGTTTTAGGCCTTGTGCAAAATTCTGTATTGTCCGCGACGATTTCGGTCGTTTTAGTGAAATTCAATATATCACTATTTTACCACATTTTGTAGGTCCACAAAATTTGGCCAGTTTCACGAAATTTCTTACTATGATATCTTGGCCACATTTTGGCCACATTTTGTGGGATATTATCCACAGCTTTGGGCCAATTTCACGAAATTAACAAAGGTCAATAGTTTCATGTTGTTTTCATAAAATTCAGTATTTTAATGTTTTACCCACATTTTGTGGGGGCTAGTCCACATTTTCCGGCCAATTACGCGAACTTTTGTATTTCACTGTTTTAACCATGGTTAAAAGGTTTCTGCTGATCCGTTCTGGATTCGGCCATTCCGGACTTGTTTTGGTCAGAGCTGGTCTGAAATCTTATTTTCGGCCAAAACCATGTGTAAGTCTCAAAAAATGAAAAAGAAAGTGTAATTTTGAGGATGCAATTGGTAGAAGATGAAGAAAAAAGCAGTTTAAGGTAAACTATAATATAAAAAAAAACTCGCCTTCTTTCTGTTTTATTTTTGTTATTCCTTCTCTATCTTGAGAGCGATATGGTGAGGGGAAGAAGATGGCTCTTTCTGAGGCGGCCAAAACCATGTAAAAGTCTCAAAAAATGAAAAGAAAGTGGGATTAGGGGTTTCTTTAATGGTTATTCGGTCCGATCTGGTTCAAATATGACCCGACCCAACTAAGAATTAGATATTAAGTTGGAACGAGTCGGATTTTAACTGATCTGAACCCGATCTTCATACCCTGCCACTAAAAAACAGTAGAAAGCATGGTAATTTAATCATTTAAACCTGTGTTCAAAAAATTAGAAGATATTTTTTATTTAGTAGACTTAGGTGTATATATATGTATTCTACTGTTTTTGGCCAATTTCGCGAAAGTTCATTATTGAATTTTTTGCCTCATTTTGTGGGTTGTATGTAGCCCACAGTTTTGTGCCGTTTTGGTGAAATGTTGTATTTCACTGTTTTTCAAACATTTTGTCGGATATATAGTCAACGGTTTTCAGCAGTTTTCGAGAAATTTCGTATTTTAAAGTTCAATTATATTTTTGGGCTGTATTACACCCTTTTTTGCTAAATTCACGAAATTCTGTATGTCAATGCTTTGACCTCATTCTGTGGGTTGTAGTTCACCGTTTCAATCTTTCACTATTCTGGCCTCATTTTGTGTGCTATAGCCCACAATTTTAGGCCGTTCTTGCGATATCTGTGTTTTACTGTTTTGGCGGTACACATTTTCGGAAAAAAAAAACATTTCCTGAACTTTGCATATTTCACTATTTATGCAACAATTTTGGAATATAGTCCATAGTTTTCGGCTAATTTTGCCAAATTCTTTATTTCACTCCTTGGCCACATTTTGTGGGTTGTTCTCGGTTTTCAGATGTTTTCGCGTAATTTGGTATTTCACTGTGTTAACCATATGTTGTGGCTGAGGTTCAAGTATAGAAAATTCGGTATTGCTCAGTTTTTGACAAATTTCGCGAAGTTTTGTATTTTCTTGTTTTGGCCGCGTTTTATGGGAACCACAGTTTCTGGCCAGTTTCGTGAAATTATGTATTTCAATGTTATGTCTCCATTTTGTGAGCTATGTAATCCATTTTTTTCCCCGTTTTCATGAAATTCCATATTTCGCTTTTTTGCCCCCCATTATGTGGGCTATGGTCTGTTGTTTTTAGCCGTTTTCATGTAATTTTGTATATTACTGTTTGTTCACATTTTGTAGGGTATAGTCCACAGTTTGCGACCATTCTCGTGAACTTCTGTATGTCACTGTTTTAACCACATTTTGTGGGTTATAGTCCACAATTTTGGCCAATTTCGTAAGTTCCATAGTTCACTTTTTTTGCTATTTTGTAAGCTATAGTCACTAGTGTTTGGCCATTTTCGTAAAATTTTGTATTTTACTATCCCCCCCCCAATCTTTTCTGGGTTGTAGTCCACAAGATTCGGCAAATTTCGTATTTCACTGTTTTAGGCCTTAATTGTGCAAAATTTCGTATAGTCCGCGACTCCACGATTTGCAATCATTTTTGTGAAATTCGGTATATAACTATTTTAGTTTACATTTTGTGGCTTATAATCCACAGTTTTCAGTCATTTATGCTGAATTTTGTATTTCACTATTTTTGGTCATATTTTGTGGGTCCACAAATTTTGGTTAGTTTCACGAAATTCCATATTTCAATGTTTCGGCCACAAGCTTTTGCCAATTTTGCGAAAGTGTGTTTCATGTGGTTTTCGGTAAGTTCATTATTTTAATGTTTTAACCACATTTTGTGGATTAGTCCATAGTTTTCGATAAATTATGTGAACTTTTGTATTTCACTATTTTAATCATGGGTAAAGGTTTGGGCCTTTACGTTCCGGGTTTCAGCCGTTCCGGATCGGTTTCTGTCAACCCAGTCCAAAACACGGTGGCCGACACTTTTTTTGGCCGAAACCATGCAAAAGGCTCAGAAAAATCAAAAGAATGTGGAATTTTGAGGATGCAATTGATAGGAGTAAGAAAGCAATTTAAGGTAAAACTATAATAAAAGGCTCGCCTTCTTTTGTTTTATTTGTGTTTTTCCTTCTCTATCTTGTAACCGATATGGAGGGTGGAAGACAATAGCCCTTTCTGAGGTGGCGTGACTGAAATAGGTATTAGGGATTTTTAATGGTTACCCGACCCAACTAAAAATTAAATATTAGAGTTGGAATGGGCCAGATTTGAACTGACCTGAACCCGATTCGCGTACTCTCACTAAAAACCGGTAGAAAGCATGGTAATTTAATCATGTAGAAAATTATTATTTAGTAGACTTGTATATATTCCGGAACCGGAACTTGTAGTGAAACCGACCGAAACTAACGATATCTACTGAAACCAATCTATTTTTGATGAACTGAAACCTTAAACCTTTGGTTTTAACCACATTTTGTGGGCTATAGTACATTGTTTTCAACCATTTTCGAGAAATTTTGTATTTCTATGTTTGTCACATTTGTGGGCTATATTCCACAGTTTTCAGCTAAATACGCGAAATTCCGTATTTTAATGTTTTGGTCTCATTTTGTGGGCTTCCACAGTATTAGTCGGTTTTCGTGAAATTTCGTATTTCTGGGTTTTCGCCACATTTTGTGTGCTACGAGTCTTCGGTCAATTTCACGAACTTTTGTATTTTACTGTTTTGGCCTCCATTTTGTGGTTTATCTAGTCCAGAGTTTTCGGCCAATCTCGCAACATCTGTATTTCACTATTTTGGCCCCCATTTTGTCCACAATTTCGGCCAGAATCGTTAAATTCCCAATTACATTGTTTCACTTATTTTTGCGAAATTCTTTATCGTCCACAGTTTTCCAGCTGTTTTTGCGAAATTTCTTATTTCATAATCCACAATTTTCGGCCAATTTTGCAAAATTCTGGTGTTCATTGTTTTGGCAACGTTTGTTGGCTTAAAGTCTGCACTTTTTGGCCAATTTCGCAAAAAAATGTTTTTCAATGTTTTGGCCACATTTTGTGATCCAATTTTACAGGTTTTGGCCAATTTCGCAAATTTCTGCGAAGTAGTGAAGCTTGATGGTCAACAGATACCTAAGACCGTTTTCGATATTTATGCTTGATTATACAAAGAGATGAGATTTATGAAGATGTTATATATAGGGTTCGAGCGGGTGGCTTTAGTGGAAAAGCGTTGGTGGTGTTTTGTGTGACAAACGTGTATCTTTGAAGTTAAAGGAAAATTTTAATTGGACTGCTGTTAGATTAGCAATGATGTATGGAGCCGAGTGTTGGGCAATAAAGAAATAACATGTCCAAAAAATGAGTATAGCAGAGATGAGGATGTTAGGATGAATGTGTGGTAAAAACTAGGAAGGATAGAATTAGAAACGAGCATATACGAGACATGGTAAAGGTAGCTCCTATCTAAAATAAATTTAGAGAGAATCGTCTCAAGTGGTTTGGACATGTCATACGTAGACCTAATAGCGGAGAGAAAATATATGATAGCTTATGGCCTTATAGAAGATATTGCGCTAAACCGAGCAGAATGGAATACCAGGATTAATGTAGCCGGACCCAACTATTTGGGAAAGACTATGGGCTATATAGTCTACCGTTTATAGTCTACCGTTTACGACCCAACTAGTAATGTTTTGTCCCCATTTTGTGGGCTATATAGTCTACCGTTTACGATCGTTTTTCGTGAAATTGTGTATTTCACTGTTTTGGTCTTTTTTGGGGGCTATATTACACAAATTTTCCACGTAGACCTAATAGCGGAGAGAAAATATATGATAGATTATGGCCTTTTAGAAGATATTGCGCTAAACCGAGCAGAATGGAATACCAGGATTAATGTAGCCGGACCCAACTATTTGGGAAAGACTATGGGCTATATAGTCTACTCTTTATAGTCTACCGTTTAGGACCCAACTAGTAATGTTTTGTCCCCATTTTCTGGGCTGTATAGTTTATCGTTTACGACCGTTTTTCGTGAAATTGTGTATTTCACTGTTTTGGTCTTTTTTGGGGGCTATATTACACAAATTTTCGCCGAATTCGTGAAATTCCATATTTTAAAGCTTTGGATCCATTTTGTGGGTTTTCGGCTGATTTCGTTCAATTCCGTCTCTCTTTGTCGTGGCCTCATTTTGTGGAATATAGTTCATAATTTTAGACCATTTTTGCGATACCTCTATTTTACTATTTTGGCAGTACACAATTTTCAAAAAAACACAATTTCGTGAAGTTCTGTATTTCACTATTTCGGCCTCCGTTTTGTGGACTGTAGTCTTCACTTTTCGGCCGATGTTGCGAAATTCTGTATTTCACTATTTTTTGCCATATTTTCACGAAATTCTGTATAGTCCTCGCGTTTCTGTTGTGTTCGCAAAATTACTTATTTCACTGTTTTAGGCACATTTTGTGTTAATTACTCATGTATTTCACTGTTTTGGCTACATTTTTTCACTTTTTTGTCAATTTTGCGAAATTTTGTATTTCAATATTTTGGCCCCATGTTGTGGATTTATTGCCCACTGTTTTTAGCCGCTTTCGCGAAATTTTTTATCACTGCTTTGGACACTTTTTGTGGGCAATCCATGATATTCTGTTGTTTTGGAGAAATTTTGTATTTGAATATTTGGGTCACATTTTGTAGGCCATATTTCATAGCTTTCGGCCAAATACACGAAATTCTGTATTTAAATTTTTATGGTTCATTTTGTGCGCTAGTCCATAGTTTTCGGCCAATTTCCCGAAATTGCGTATTTCATATTTTTGGCCCATTTTGTGGACTAGTCAACTGTTTCCGGCGAATGTCATGAAATTTTCTATTTTGTCTATTTGACCATAATTTGTAAAATTCTGTATAGTCCACGTTTTCAGCCGTTTTCGCGATATTTCTTATTTCATTGTTTTTGCCACATTTTGTGGGCTTATAATCCATACATTTCGGCCAAATTCGCGATTTTTTGTTTTCTTTTTTTGGACACATTTTGCAGGCTAGCCCATAGTTTTTGGCCAATTTTGTGGAACTATGTATTTTTCCTACTTTTTGTGGGCCATGGTGTACAGTTTTTTGACCAATTTTGCGAAATTTTATTTTTCAATGTTTTGGCCCCATTTTGTGGGCTATAGCCCTAAGTTTTGGGCCGTTTTCGTGAAATTCTGTCACTTTTTTTGCCATATTTTGTGGGCTTATAGTCTATGGTTTGTAGTTGTTTTCGAGAAATTCCGTATTTTAATATTTTGGTTATATTTTGTGGGTTGTATTACACAGTTTTTGCTAACTTCACAAAATTGTGTGTATTGGCTCCATTTTGTGGGTTGTAGTACACATTTTCGGCCAATTTCGCTAACTTCAGTCGTTCATTGCTTTTGCCTCATTGTGTACTATAGTCCACAATTTTAGGCCGTTTTCGCGATATATGTTTTTAACAGTTTTGGTAGTACACAGTTTTCGAAAAAAAAACAATATCGTGAAGTTTGTATTTTACTATTCTGGCCCCCATTTTTTGGTATGTAGTCCATAGTTTTCGGCCAATATCGTGAAATTCTCTATATCACTATTTTTGGCCCTATTTTCACGAAATTCCATATAGTCCAGGGTTTTCACCATCTTGCCATTTAGAAATTAACAGAGGTGCTATTTGGTCCTATTTTAAAAACTTTGGGTGCGATATTCGAAAAACTTTGGGTGTTATTTTGTTTTTAACCCTTCAAGTTTTTGTCCCCATTTTGTTGGCTAGCTCTATACTATTTTTTGTGAAATTCTGTATTAATACAATATTTTGGCCACATATAGTGGACTATAGACGACTTTACTGGATGATACTCATATATTGCTCATTTTGTCTTTCATTTACTACAACTTGCGTTCGTATTTCACCTACTCTAGGAAATGCATTATTGTTTTTTCCACCGTACTATATTGAATGGTAGTCCATGGCATTACTGCATTCAATCTGAATCTCGCAAGGTTTCTGGCTTTTCTTTGTATTTGTTTTAAAAAAATGTTCTCTGGCTTTCTTGAAATCGAACGGTCCAATCCATTTCTTCATCCTCGTTTTCTTGATAATAGTACTTTTCCATTCTTAATTTATTGTTCTTTTGTCAGGTTTTTGTTTATGTTGATAAAACAAGAGAAACAAGAAAAGCTGCTGAAAACCAGAAAAGAAAACGTCGAGACGAAAAGAAACGTATGCCTCATACTTTCATTATCTTATTTGCGTTTTTTCAATCTCCTTCAACCCACCCTATTTCTGCTATAAGCTTTGTGTATATTCTCTGCTGAAACCTCATTTACATCTACTTGCAGGAACACGTGAGAAACAGAGAAAAGAAAGGAAAAAAGCAAAAGAGGGAATGGCTTAGAGACATGCATTATGTAAAATCCAGAAAGTAGAAAGGCAGATAGATTGCTATTGATGTTTACATAATCAGCTGCTTTTCATTCTGAAGAAATAAGAGTTGATAGAGGTTGAGGAAGTGACATTTCGGTACAATATTTCTTCCAAAGTTGAGGGACCTTCTATCCAATCGCCGCCGTTTGATAGATAAAAGATAAGAGAGAAGCATCCTAAGCATCCATATTGTTCATTTGATGTATGGACGTAAAATTTTGATTTTGTTATAGACTGAATGTGATTGTAATTGTATGTAGGTCGGTAATGTTTACTTTTTGTCAGATAATGGGACTTTCTTATATATGTTATTTTGAGTTTGCTTACCGTGTACCTGGTTGGTTACATCCACAGTCGTCAATGTGTAACATATGCATATATGGATAAATGCATATAGCATTTGGCTATTGTGCTGCAGTTGTAGATTGCCATTGATGTTTACATAATCAGCTGCTTTTCATTCTGAAGAAATAAGAGTTGATAGAGGTTGAGGAAGTGACATTTCGGTACAATATTTCTTCCAAAGTTGAGGGATCTTCTATCCAATTGCCGCCGTTTGATAGATAAAAGATAAGAGAGAAGCATCCTACGCATCCCTATTGTTCATTTGATGTATGGACGTAAAATTTTGATTTTGTTATAGACTGAATGTGATTGTAATTGTATGTAGGTCGGTAATGTTTACTTTTTGTCAGATAATGGGACTTTCTTATATATGTTATTTTGAGTTTGCTTACCGTGTACCTGGTTGGTTACATCCACAGTCGTCAATGTGTAACATATGCATATATGGATAAATGCATATAGCATTTGGCTATTGTGCTGTAGTTGTAGATTGCCATTGATGTTTACATAATCAGCTGCTTTTCATTCTGAAGAAATAAGAGTTGATAGAGGTTGAGGAAGTGACATTTCGGTACAATATTTCTTCCAAAGTTGAGGGATCTTCTATCCAATTGCCGCCGTTTGATAGATAAAAGATAAGAGAGAAGCATCCTACGCATCCCTATTGTTCATTTGATGTAAGGACGTAAAATTTTGATTTTGTTATAGACTGAATGTGATTGTAATTGTATGTAGGTCGGTAATGTTTACTTTTTGTCAGATAATGGGACTTTCTTATATATGTTATTTTGAGTTTGCTTACCGTGTACCTGGTTGGTTACATCCACAGTCGTCAATGTGTAACATATGCATATATGGATAAATGCATATAGCATTTGGCTATTGTGCTGCAGTTGTAGATTGCCATTGATGTTTACATAATCAGCTGCTTTTCATTCTGAAGAAATAAGAGTTGATAGAGGTTGAGGAAGTGACATTTCGGTACAATATTTCTTCCAAAGTTGAGGGATCTTCTATCCAATTGCCGCCGTTTGATAGATAAAAGATAAGAGAGAAGCATCCTAAGCATCCCTATTGTTCATTTGATGTATGGACGTAAAATTTTGATTTTGTTATAGACTGAATGTGATTGTAATTGTATGTAGGTCGGTAATGTTTACTTTTTGTCAGATAATGGGACTTTCTTATATATGTTATTTTGAGTTTGCTTACCGTGTACCTGGTTGGTTACATCCACAGTCGTCAATGTGTAACATATGCATATATGGATAAATGCATATAGCATTTGGCTATTGTGCTGCAGTTGTAGATTGCCATTGATGTTTACATAATCAGCTGCTTTTCATTCTGAAGAAATAAGAGTTGATAGAGGTTGAGGAAGTGACATTTCGGTACAATATTTCTTCCAAAGTTGAGGGACCTTCTATCCAATCGCCGCCGTTTGATAGATAAAAGATAAGAGAGAAGCATCCTAAGCATCCATATTGTTCATTTGATGTATGGACGTAAAATTTTGATTTTGTTATAGACTGAATGTGATTGTAATTGTATGTAGGTCGGTAATGTTTACTTTTTGTCAGATAATGGGACTTTCTTATATATGTTATTTTGAGTTTGCTTACCGTGTACCTGGTTGGTTACATCCACAGTCGTCAATGTGTAACATATGCATATATGGATAAATGCATATAGCATTTGGCTATTGTGCTGCAGTTGTAGATTGCCATTGATGTTTACATAATCAGCAGCTTTTCATTCTGAAGAAATAAGAGTTGATAGAGGTTGAGGAAGTGACATTTCGGTACAATATTTCTTCCAAAGTTGAGGGATCTTCTATCCAATTGCCGCCGTTTGATAGATAAAAGATAAGAGAGAAGCATCCTAAGCATCCCTATTGTTCATTTGATGTATGGACGTAAAATTTTGATTTTGTTATAGACTGAATGTGATTGTAATTGTATGTAGGTCGGTAATGTTTACTTTTTGTCAGATAATGGGACTTTCTTATATATGTTATTTTGAGTTTGCTTACCGTGTACCTGGTTTGTTACATCCACAGTCGTCAATGTGTAACATATGCATATATGGATAAATGCATATAGCATTTGGCTATTGTGCTTGGCTATTGTGCTGTAGTTGTAGATTGCCATTGATGTTTACATAATCAGCTGCTTTTCATTCTGAAGAAATAAGAGTTGATAGAGGTTGAGGAAGTGACATTTCGGTACAATATTTCTTCCAAAGTTGAGGGACCTTCTATCCAATCGTCGCCGTTTGATAGATAAAAGATAAGAGAGAAGCATCCTAAGCATCCATATTGTTCATTTGATGTATGGACGTAAAATTTTGATTTTGTTATAGACTGAATGTGATTGTAATTGTATGTAGGTCGGTAATGTTTACTTTTTGTCAGATAATGGGACTTTCTTATATATGTTATTTTGAGTTTGCTTACCGTGTACCTGGTTGGTTACATCCACAGTCGTCAATGTGTAACATATGCATATATGGATAAATGCATATAGCATTTGGCTATTGTGCTGCAGTTGTAGATTGCCATTGATGTTTACATAATCAGCAGCTTTTCATTCTGAAGAAATAAGAGTTGATAGAGGTTGAGGAAGTGACATTTCGGTACAATATTTCTTCCAAAGTTGAGGGATCTTCTATCCAATTGCCGCCGTTTGATAGATAAAAGATAAGAGAGAAGCATCCTACGCATCCCTATTGTTCATTTGATGTATGGACGTAAAATTTTGATTTTGTTATAGACTGAATGTGATTGTAATTGTATGTAGGTCGGTAATGTTTACTTTTTGTCAGATAATGGGACTTTCTTATATATGTTATTTTGAGTTTGCTTACCGTGTACCTGGTTGGTTACATCCACAGTCGTCAATGTGTAACATATGCATATATGGATAAATGCATATAGCATTTGGCTATTGTGCTGCAGTTGTAGATTGCCATTGATGTTTACATAATCAGCTGCTTTTCATTCTGAAGAAATAAGAGTTGATAGAGGTTGAGGAAGTGACATTTCGGTACAATATTTCTTCCAAAGTTGAGGGATCTGTAATACCCCGCAAAATAGCATACGGCTATTTTGCACCGTAACCCGTGCATTAACTAAGTATTGCACACGATTACATTTTCTCCTAGAAATTATCAGTTAAATTGAGAGATTTCAGACATACGGGCTGTTCTGAATCCGATGAAGTAAACTCGGAATATCATCTCGATTAAACCGTGGTTTGTCCCGATTATTTTGACCAGATAATTTTTGGGATAAAATTATAATTTCTATAAAATATATATTTTTATAGGATTTTAATTTATATGTAGGGTTATTTTCAATTAAGCTAGTGCATGAAGCAAATGTGAATTGAGTTATGCACTAGGGTTAGAATCGGAGTGTGGTGACCTAGGGTTCCTTGACCTAACCTAGGGTTAGGAACCCTAGCATCACATCATGGCTTAATCTTGATAAGGATCCAAGGGTGGAGAATTTTTAACATGTGAAAGTTGACCATGAAGAAAGGAAGCTTCCTAGGAGCTTCAAGGAAGCTTCCATGAAGCTTCCTTGCTTGATTTGTTGGCACCCCATCTCACCATACACCTCCACAAGCCCTAGATCCTCCCATCCTAACCCTCCACCTCTCCAATCCCGGATTCAATCCCACCCTAGCTTCCCTTCACTCCATATATACCCACCTCCACTCACTCTCTCATTCTTTCCCTTCTTCACTTGTTCTTGTTTCAAAAAAAAAGGGGGGGGAGGAGAAAGAGAAGGAGAAGAGAAAAGGTGGAGACTTGAAGTAGAGAAAGAGAGGATAAAGCTAGCAACAACAATTACAACTTGAAGTGAAGAGGAGCTAGTGAGCAAAGGAGCAAAGACAAGCAAAGCAAAGCTAGGAGCTAAGCCTACAAGGAGTATTCTTGCAACTACAAGTGGGTGATCCTTGAACTCTTTTGTATTTATTTTTGTTTTGGTATGAATGGATGTGTAGTAGTGGTAGACATGATTTTGTTGCCATGTTTGAGCATGAGGAATGCTAGGAAAAAATAAAGTGTATGGTAGAGAATTATTCTTTTGAAGTTTGATTGAGTAGCATGATTGTGATGGTATATTGGGGAATTTCTTACGCCCAAATGGTCGGGAATCTTGGGCTAAAATTCTGGGGTATTGTTCTTCTATGTATATAGAGTATCCATGATTTATTTCGTAATATTTGGATACATTTTAGTAGCCCGAACAATGGGACCAAATCCGGACAGTAAGCAGTCAGAGTGGCTGCTGGCTGTGATGATTTTTGGGTATCTTTCCGATTTTGTATCTCGGAAACGACAAGTCATTTTGAGTTGAAAATTTTTGTGGACGCTGTTGTATATGTCTACAACCATAGTCTTAAATTTCGTATTTTTCCGAGGTCGTTTGATGCCCCGGAAAAATTGTAGAACTCGACTGGTCCGCAGGTGTCGGCTGAAGCTGACTGCGCTTTGTGCTGAAGTTCAAAAAGGCATAACTACGTGTACGTTTATCATTTTGCTACGAAATTTTGGGAATAGCTTGGGGTATGAGTCTATTTGATGAATCTCAAATTTTAGAATTTTTAGAAGTCATTTGATGAAGTTTCAAAGGTAATTAGTGAGGGGCAGTGAATACTCTGCTGAAACAGAACGGCTGAAATGTAGCCATGTTTGAGGAGTCGTAGATCGTTGTGTGAAATGAATTTGAATGTGAATTTTGGACACGATGAAATGGTATATGTGTAGATAGAGAATCTCAAATTTCATGATCATTGGACTTAGGGATGATTTACTATTGAATTTTAAAGTATGGTATGTTCATCCTAGTATGAGTTGTCTAGTTCGTGGAGATAGACATTTCTAGACTTATCTGTTAAGAATTTGGGCGACTGGCCAACTAGAGATTTGCAGTAGGGAATCATAACTCTCTAACCCAATTGGAATTTTGTAATTACAGGCTGTAGGTTGGAGATTAAGATTTTCCAAAGATAGGGTAGATTTGGCCTTGTCGAGAAAATGTTTACTAGAGAAATAAAACTTTTCCCTTGTCAAGCACCCAATGGAAATTGATGTCTGTGAGAACATTAAGAGTCAAATCTGAGGACGTGTCCAAATAGGAAGTTAAGGTGGACAATCCCACCTTCCCATAGGACCCGGAATCGAGGGATCTCGATAACCAAGCGAACTCTTATGATATTGGACAAGTGCAACAAGTGTGAAAAGGAACGCACTACTAAGAGTATATAAGGGTTATTGGGTGACAAGACGATTGAATTTGAGGAAATAGTCAACTGAAGAGTTGTAGACTAGGGTCTTACCTTTCCAGAATGGGAGGTGCCAAGCAATTCTGACTTGTGTACTGGATATTATGGACATGATGAGTTTAGCAACCTATTGTCTCGACTGACTTCAAGGTTGGAGTTAACTCGGGGACTCGAGTTCTTTGGATGAAATTGAGGGAATCATCGACTAGGGGATGGCAACGGATCTCCTCATCCTTCTAGGAAATTCTGAGCGTATTGGTTTCCGATGAGTGTAGCTGGGATCACAGCTACTAGTATTTCTTGTTTGTTCCATCGGACAATTGATGAGGAACCCTCTGCCTACCGCAATATGGTGATCGAGAGCTATCAGATTTAAAGGATGGGTTTTTAGCATTTTTCGGAACTTAGGCAAGTTCCTGTGTATGTACTCATGGTGGACATGAGTGAGTTGGGATATAGCTCTGTTGGATTGTATTGGGTGTCTCGATGCCTGAGTCTGTCAAAAGTCCAGAAAGAATAATTATGTGCGTGCTTACCTTCACTAAATTATATTACGTCACCAGGGCGCCGTTAGACCACTCGCTGAGGGTCACGGGCCGGGATTATTTTTGGGTCGCTGACCTATGAAGGTATTGGGAATCAGGGGATGTGATTCCGGGATGGTTGTTACCTTGACAGACCAGTCAGGCTCGACTTGTTGATCGACACCGAGTGTGGTTTGAATAACAACATATTTTCAGTGAACTGCATTGATTAGTTTTTCTTATTTTGTTCGCTTGAAGACCGAATTGGTGTTAGGGGTGATTCCCTATAATCCAACTTGTTCTGAGAGTTAGCACTAAGTGGTGATACTGGTTGTCTCTTCCTGTCATTAGGGATACGCACTGCGGTGGGTATCTTGCACTGTTAATTCCTGTAGTACCATGGTAAGAACGGGATGCTGATATCCTGGCGGATCGGGGGTATTTTAGGACCTCCGAGGTCGTCATGTTCTATGTTGGTGGACACGAACGGATCAAAAAGGATCTTTGCGCAATGGATATACTTGCGGTATATCTGTAAGTTCGTCACAGCTTTCGAGGATGGTTCGACGCAGTAATTATTGGTGACTTCGGGGTAGCGCCTCAACCATATCATACTATCAGGAACGGGAAGTAGACCAAATTAGAATGCATTGCATAGCGAGGGTTCTAATCCCTAAACATGGAGACAACGGCTTGATTTGGAAAGTATGTAGTATGGGATGCATACATTTTCAAAGTCTCGCTTGCATTAGACTAAGTACGTTGGCTTGACCTGGGTCACATGTAGTATGGGATGCATGTGCATCCAGAATCTTGCTGACGTTAGATTAAGTGCATCTGTTCTGTACCTTGTGTTTGAATAGACTTTAGGTTAGATTAAGTGCATCTGTTCTACACTCTGTATTGTTGCATTAGTCTCAGGTCATGACATACACGAACACTAGGAAATCAGGATGCACGTTGAATTTTCCATTCAAGATGAATTTGTGAATGTGATAGTTTAAGGATCGCTGTTTCCTTATCAGCATTGCGTCAGTAGAATTACTGACGTACCCCACCTTTTAGGTACATGGATATCAGGTCACGAGTATAGGAGAGCACCAGATCAGCAGGGCATCCAAGTAGTGGCAGTATGCACGTCTATCCTTCGAGCAGGTGCAGAATTATCAGGGTCACGTAGCAGGAGGCTCAAGCCGAGGGGCAGGTCCCAGAGGGGCAGATAGACCACTCAACGGAGTTTCGGCAGTTACCAAGGGATTGCCGATCTGAAAGACAGCCAATGGCTTCACAAGAAATGTTTAAGTATTCTTGTGGTCAGTTGTAATAAAGTATGTAATTTGTATTCCTTGTTCAAGGACAATTTGATACTTGTAATTATTATTGTAATAACTCTGATGGCAATAAAAATGTTTAAATTTCCACGTTATTTACTGTGTTGAGATGCATTTGAAGGCAATGATCTTGGCGATGTCACGGATGTCCGATAATGGGGATCCGGGGCGTTACAGGATCTTCTATCCAATTGCCGCCGTTTGATAGATAAAAGATAAGAGAGAAGCATCCTAAGCATCCCTATTGTTCATTTGATGTATGGACGTAAAATTTTGATTTTGTTATAGACTGAATGTGATTGTAATTGTATGTAGGTCGGTAATGTTTACTTTTTGTCAGATAATGGGACTTTCTTATATATGTTATTTTGAGTTTGCTTACCATGTACCTGGTTTGTTACATCCACAGTCGTCAATGTGTAACATATGCATATATGGATAAATGCATATAGCATTTGGCTATTGTGCTTGGCTATTGTGCTGTAGTTGTAGATTGCCATTGATGTTTACATAATCAGCTGCTTTTCATTCTGAAGAAATAAGAGTTGATAGAGGTTGAGGAAGTGACATTTCGGTACAATATTTCTTCCAAAGTTGAGGGACCTTCTATCCAATCGCCGCCGTTTGATAGATAAAAGATAAGAGAGAAGCATCCTAAGCATCCATATTGTTCATTTGATGTATGGACGTAAAATTTTGATTTTGTTATAGACTGAATGTGATTGTAATTGTATGTAGGTCGGTAATGTTTACTTTTTGTCAGATAATGGGACTTTCTTATATATGTTATTTTGAGTTTGCTTACCGTGTACCTGGTTGGTTACATCCACAGTCGTCAATGTGTAACATATGCATATATGGATAAATGCATATAGCATTTGGCTATTGTGCTGCAGTTGTAGATTGCCATTGATGTTTACATAATCAGCTGCTTTTCATTCTGAAGAAATAAGAGTTGATAGAGGTTGAGGAAGTGACATTTCGGTACAATATTTCTTCCAAAGTTGAGGGATCTTCTATCCAATTGCCGCCGTTTGATAGATAAAAGATAAGAGAGAAGCATCCTAAGCATCCCTATTGTTCATTTGATGTATGGACGTAAAATTTTGATTTTGTTATAGACTGAATGTGATTGTAATTGTATGTAGGTCGGTAATGTTTACTTTTTGTCAGATAATGGGACTTTCTTATATATGTTATTTTGAGTTTGCTTACCGTGTACCTGGTTTGTTACATCCACAGTCGTCAATGTGTAACATATGCATATATGGATAAATGCATATAGCATTTGGCTATTGTGCTTGGCTATTGTGCTGTAGTTGTAGATTGCCATTGATGTTTACATAATCAGCTGCTTTTCATTCTGAAGAAATAAGAGTTGATAGAGGTTGAGGAAGTGACATTTCGGTACAATATTTCTTCCAAAGTTGAGGGACCTTCTATCCAATTGCCGCCATAGATAAAAGATAAGAGAGAAGCATCCTAAGCATCCCTATTGTTCATTTGATGTATGGACGTAAAATTTTGATTTTGTTATAGACTGAATGTGATTGTAATTGTATGTAGGTTGGTAATATTTACTTTTTGTCAGATAATGGGACTTTCTTATATATGTTATTTTAAGTTTGCTTACGTGTACCTGGTTGGTTAGAGCATCCACAGTCGTCAATGTGTAAAATATGCATAAATGGATAAATGCATATAGCATTTGATTTAATATTAAAAAAAATCAGGCGTAACTTCAATTTGCATCGGACGAATTTTTAGAATTTTTATGAATTTTTTATTAATTAAAAACCACAATTTAAGTTTTGAAAAAATACAAAAAAAAAGGTGGGCCCCTTCTGTTGGACGCAAATTCATGTTGCGATGATGAAGGAGGAGTTTCCTTTTGGTTTTATTATTTAAATGTAGTTCAGAATAGGTTTTAATTTATTAATTTGTATTATTTTTGAAAAGTCTGACGAATTTAAAATAAAATAAAAAATTTGTCGAACGCAATTTCAAGTTTCGTCCTGTATAATATGCGTAATTCTCATATCGTCTCATATATAGCAATATACTGTAGCAGAATATGCATAATATGCATATTTAGCGGACGACAGCCGACTGCAGCGAGTTTTTAACAAAATATGCATATTTAGTAGGCGAGTTTTTTTTACAAAATATGCATATTTAGTAGACGACTACAGATGCTCTTATTGCTTGCTATGTAAAACAGTTTTGGTTCTAAATGTCAGTATAAAACTGAATCAAATGCAGTTATCAATTTTTTGTTTATAATTTTTTTAAAAACTGGCATCATTTATTTGTTATGTTGGTATTGCGCCACTGTTTCTGGCTAACTATTAATACACCACTGTTTTTGGCTAACTAATACGGCCATATTTGAGGGTTATAGCAATGTTTTTAGTCTATTTTCAGTAATTAATTTTACTGTTTTGGCAAAAATTTTTAGCCTATTGTCCACCGTTTCAGGTTTTGGCTGATTTGACGAAGATATTGTGTATTGCACCTTTTCTAGCTGGTTTGAGAACTTTTCACTAAGATTTTGTGGGCTATAGTTTATATTGTTGGCCAATTTAAGAAATTCTAACTTTTACTGTTTTTGACAAAATTTGTGGGCTTTCGGTAGACTTTGTTTTTTGTTAATTTTAATTTCACTGTTCTTGCCAATTTTTGTGGATGTACAGTACATTTTTTTAGAAATTCAGACTTTACTGTTGCGGGCTTTTTGTTTCACCTGATTTTGAGAATTTTCGATTTGAGTAAAAATTTGTGCACAAGTTTTACTGTGTTGCATGCGTCACCTTGTGGAGTAAAACTTGTGCACATATACTAGTCTTTCGTATTTTGGGAAGATACTGTAGACTATAGTCCCATCCCTTTCAACCCATTTGACAAATTTTGAATTTCACCTGTTTTTACAAAAATTTGTGGGTTATACAGTCTACCGTTTTTGGCTGATTTTGAGAAAATTTTAATTTCACTAGTTTCGGAAGATCATGTTGGCTATATATAGTTTACATTTTCGACCGATTTTTGAGAAATTCTAAATTTCATGTTATATTTGCAGGTTATAATATACCGTTTTCGGCCTACTTCCAGAAACGGAATTTCACTGATTTTGCCCAATTTCCCCGATATAATCCATCGTTTCATACAGTTTTGAGAAATTTCAAATTGTTTTGCAAGATTTTATGATTTGAGAAATTTTGAATTTCTATAATTGGCTGGATTTTATATGCATAGTTTTTCTATCGATGTTGACAAATTTTGAATTTCATTGTTTTGACCATATTTTGTTTGCTTAGTCCACATTTCGGTTGATGTTGTGAATTTTTGCAAGATTTTATGGATTATAATCTACTATTTGTAGCTGATATTGATGAAGTCTGAACTTCAATGTTTTGGCAAGATTTTGTGTGCCATAGCCTTGCTTTAAAATGTTCTTTACTCAAATTTTGTATTGGGTAGAGTTAAATTACAGAGTACAATATTAATGATACTAACTTATTAGAGTAGTGCTGAAAAGAGTAATTTGTATCTCAATTTCATGTATTTTGCTTTAGCTTTTAATTGTCGACGTATTGTACTGATGAGATGCTAGACATCATTGGACTCATTTTTCTTTTTGTTTCTTTTGTTGTAATGCTGGTTTCGTTAATTTATCATTAATGAAACGATGACGATCTCATCTTTATTCTCAAAAAAAAAAAAAAAAACTTATTTGCATGTGTATTTCTCGTGCTTCCTTCTACAAATTTCAACATGGCCTGTTTATTTAAGCGCATAGTCCTGAATGCAATATAGAAGTTATGATCGTCTAACTATGATTAAATTAACTGATACAAGTCATATATGATATTTCAGTTTACCTGGTTATTACTTTCGACCCAAACTGGACAACACAAGTCCCCAAGGGTTCACAATTTTCACAGAGGCAACAATCAACCTTTAATTTCCAAGTAAACAAAGAAACAAAATGTAGCTCCAGACAATTTCAGATGAAAGAAAGGTAACCCTGAATACAAATAAACAGAAAGAAGACAAAGAACAACCAACTTCATTACTCAACTCGTCGCAGTAACAACATTATTCAAGCTCCCTAAACATACTTGCAATCTCCATAGCCTGCAAAAACAACAGTTTTATCATCAATCTCTTAACCATGATTCTCATATGAACCCGGTGTTTTTTCTCAGCTCAAGTTATATCAAAATTAGTGTTCCATCGTAAGTAATGGTGTTCACTTCTATTTCAGTTTGGTTTTCAATTGTGGCATAAACATATTTTCAAAATCATTATTTAACTACTTGTCAATTTATAGGATACTATTAACAAATGCTGTCATTACTCTATATTATAGTAAATAGTATTTAGTACAGATATACTTTATTGTTCAGTTTTAGCCAAATCCTTTTCCTTCACTTGACAGGAACTGAAATGAATTGAACCTAAACAACTAAAGCCAATCATTGAGCAGATCAAAACATGAAGAGAACATGGAACATAATTTTGAATGAAATTTCGAATTCAAGAAAGCTAATAAATTATTCATACTTGGGTCAGTGATGACGGTGATGCCAGAGAAGCTGAAGTAGCAGTTCCAAGGATTCAGGCCCTTGGCCTGGTAGTAGAGGTTCATGGCAACTGAAGCATGGGAGATGTTGGTCTCCGGTTGAAAGCAGGCTCCACCTTGCTGTATTATTCTGCAGTCTACATTAGAGCAGGCATACTGGATGTTGTTGTACAGAGCTACTTCATCGGCCGAAGGCTTTGCCACGCACCATGTTTTCTGTTAAAAATAATATAAAAAAGAAATAAGTATAACATCATCATCCAGAAGTATCCTTTAACAGGTTCTCCCAACTAAAAGGTAATATCCATCTCGACCCTCATTTGTACCAACACTAGTGAAAACAAGATCATTTAAAGTGATTTTCATCGCGAACTGGCACAAACACGGTTAGAAATTAAGTATATCTGAGAACGAGTGATTTCTACCCATTTGAGCGATTTGGTCAACTTAAAGTGAATTCTATAATTAGATACAGAAGCATGCATAAGGACTTTGATGAAGTACTACATCAAGGAGAAGTCATGATCTATTTAAGTGAAAGCGCACTCTGAGCCTAATACATACATCAAGAACAGGAAAAGAAAAGGAGCCATTTAATCTATATAGCAACATGAGCAAAGAAATATATTGAAACTTAAAACTAGCACCATGTGATCTGTAGAAGGCTTTTCCAGTTCTAATAGAAATAGAACTATGAAATAATTATGTACTGTCACAAGCATGGAAAAACTACATACCGGGCAATTCTTCTGCTCCGTGTTTCCTGCAAAAAGAGAAGAGGTGAGAAAAATGATAAAATAGTTTTTAATTATGTGTAACTTCTCAAAGAAGAGCAGCGAGAAGAGAATCACCTTGAGCAAGGGAGAAAAGGGCAATACAGGAAAGAAAGAGACATAATGATGCTCACATTGACGATAACGCCATGTTGTAGTTGATGAAAATACAGAGAGAAAACTGCAGTTTAGAAAGATTAAGAAGAAGAAAGCACAATTCCCAAAAGAAAGAAGAAGATAGCCCTATATATTTCTCAGTGGAGCTCTTGAGCTTACTCTTTCCAAAAAACTGTTATGCACTTATGCCATAAAGTCGCCTCTTCGGCTCCCTACAGTTACAAGTAATTGAACATGAAGTTAAAAGGATCAAAAATTTGAGTTAAGGACTTTATATCATAGATTGATTCTACAACTCTGATACACAATGAAGAAAAAAACATACAGAAGTGTCAATCTTCCAGTACAAGCAACAGAATAAACAGTATCACATTGAATTTAAAAGAACAAAACAAATTGGCCACTACGCTCTACTTCTTTTTCCCAGCTTTCCCTTCCTTTCTCCTTACAACTTCATCAGCATATCTGACTCCCTTCCCCTTGTAAGGTTCTGGAGGCCTCCATTTCCTTATAGTAGCAGCAAACTCACCGATTGAACACTTGTTGTAGCCACTCACTATGATTCTAGTGTTCTCTTCTACTTTCACTTGGAGCCCGTCAGGAATTGTCATTCGGACAGGGTGAGAAAACCCTAAGCTGAGAACTATGTCTCTGCCTTCTACCAGGGCACGGTAACCTACTCCGACTAGTTGTAGCCTCTTCTCAAAACCTTTTGAGACGCCGACCACCATGTTGTCTGTGAGTGTTCTGCATTAGGAATGAAGATGCATAAGTGAATCAATAAAGGAAATTTTATTGTTATTCATGAATAGGGAAGTACAGATAGAATATCCACCAAATCATACACAATATGGGCTGTGTCAGTAGCCTTTTGCAATTGCTAAGAGAGAGCAATTCGATGAGTCGCCTATTCAGTTGCAAGTGCTAAGGATGAATGCTTTTATTTTACTTTATTTTATTATTATTATTTTCTGTTTGGAGAACATAATAGAATTAGGAAAAACTTGCCTTATGAGAATATGGTTTAAGTAATCAGTGATGTCAAGCAACCTAATTAAAGAGTAATTCAATAGTTACTACATAACAACCTAATTGGCACCTTTGCCCAAAGGACTAGCAAAAAACCAAGTTGATCCTAACGGCATATGACAGATCCTATATGGTTTTCTAACAGATAAACGATAGCTAATGACATAGTGGCAATATGCATTGATGTTGGAGGTACCTATCAAAATATTGCAGGTGCATGTATGCTTTCCAAACTTAAATTTATCATCCTATCCACATCCTTGGAAGGATTGGATTTTGTCATTTATAATATTTTTACATGAGCAAGTTCAAATTTAATAGGTTTTGAGCTCTAAATCTAAATTTAGTAAACATGACCTAGAAAACAACAACAAATCAATTGAACCCTATTAATGGAATCACAGATGGATGTTTAATTGTACTCCAGCCAAAATACCATCCATTTCGGCACCATGGCTGCTATAAAACATGGTCACATACCCATACAAACCCAAGGCATATCCTGATAACAATACCAGTCATACTGGCCTCACAACAAAACATGTATTTCTTGATTTGACTGAGGAGACTATTGGTTCTTGAAATTGGAGTTGAAAGTGCGAATGGAAGAACCCTTAGGTATGAGTGGAATCTTATAGAACTTTTTTACTACACCGCAACAACCAATAGCTTCATTAACATTTTTGGGCTTCCGAGCCTTAACATCTCACCTAATTTCATCTCTCAATCCACTAAGGAATGTGCTGTGATAATGCTTCTCAGTCAAATCTTCAACAAAATTAGACAGCTTAAGGCGAGAAGACAAAGAAGGGAACTTATTCAGTTCGTACAGGATTGGAAACCTAGCAGAGGAGACCATCAAGACACGTTTGCCTAGGGATTGGAGAATGACGGAGAGTTTTTTGTAAAATCAACTTATGATTTACTCAATGATGGGGGGGTTTGGGTGTACGATCTAGTATGGAAAGTTAAGGTGCCGTTGAAGGTTCGCGCCTTCAATTGGCTAGCAAGTAGAAATGTCATCCGAACTAGGGACAATTTGGTTAGGAGACTGTATCATGTGCAATCATGACACGAATACGGTGGATCGCCTATTCATGACCTGTCAATTTGCAGTATCACTGTGGGAGGATCTATTGCGCAGATTATATGTATCTGCTCCTTTATCGGATTCGGTTCATACCATTTGGGGAACATGGAGGGGTGTCGATGTTTGCAGAAATAACATGGGCATTTGGGGAATTGGAGTAGCTGCCACCTGATGGGCTATTTGGATAGAAATGAACAATAGAAATTTTAGGCCAACACACAAACATCTCTTGCATCAACATTTATCATACTTGATTAATGCTTATATGGTGTTCTAGTCACAAACGGTAGGTACGGATACGTCAGAAAATGAAGGTGATGTATTTAGACGTCACCACTTCTACTTACGTGGCAGACTCTCATGATAGGGAGGGGACCCCGAGGGCGAGTGATTGGCAGGTGGAGAATTACTGGCCACATATTGGTGTATGTGGTCTTTTTGGAGGTTGCGGAGCAGTCTTGCACTGTTTTTTCTGTTGTATATATTTGTATGTAGGTCATTTTTGTTTTGGGGCGGAGAATTCCATTGTACATGGAAGGGTTCTCTTTTTTGGGCAGAGAATGAGTCTCATGACCCATGTTGAGATACATGAACATCATACTATCTTTTGGTTATTTGTTTCGTTAAGTGTCTTATTAATGGAACGCAGGGGAAAATGCTGACCCACCTTTTATGATCACACAAAAAAATAATAATAATTAGACAACTTATTGAACACCTGCACATCCTTCTAGATCACTTTTTTGGCTCAATTTCAACAACACTCCCTCATAATCTTGGAACTCACTCAACTCAGTAGAACCAAACCCAGTAATCAACTCCTCTAAGAACTTTTGCCAAGTTATTGAATGCCTCTTGTTCTTAAGAGTATCCACAGTCGTGCTTTGCTAAAATATGCATAAATACATATTATACATATCGCAAAACGAGTTTGCCGTAGTGGTAAAATGCTATAATATAGGAAACAAAAAAATTATGATCGGACGGATCTTCGAGATCCGTCCCACGATTTTAAAATATTTTTTGTGATTTTTTAATAATTAAAAACAATTTTTTTTGTGAAAAAAACTGTAAGGGGCCCCTCCACAGACGGATCTTCCAAGGGGATTTAGCTATTTTTGTCAGTGTTCTAAAAAGCGGCCTAGGCGGCCGTCTAGGCGGCCCCTAGGCGCTAGGCGGCCCTCCAACGCCTCGCCTAGGGCCTAGGCGTTTAAGAAAATCGGTTAATGGTTCTAGGCGGTTAAAAGCGGGTCTAGGCGGTAAGTAATCGGTGTAAACGGGTCTAGGCGGGGTAGACCAGCGTAGACCCGCTTAGGACTTAATTATTAAAAAAAGGGACCCAACTTATTCCAACCCCATCCGCTCTAATACACTCAAACCCCTAAAACTTCTCTTTCTTCTCTAAATCCCCCGTAAAAAAAAAACGCCCAAATCAATTCTATTATCTAAATCCCTAATTCCTCTTCTCTAAAACCCCCAAATCACCTCCTCCGCCTCCCTCCTCACAGTCGGAGGCTCGCAGCTCGCAACGTGCTTCAATTTTGACCTCCTCCGTCTCCCTCCTCCTTCGCCTATCTCCTCGCAGTCGTTGCTCGCAGTCGTCAACACAACCTCCTCCGCCTCCCTCCTCGTAGTGACGCAGTCGCAACTCTCACTCACTTTGTCACTCAGTCGTCAGAACCTCATCCTCCACCTCCCTCCTTGCAGTCGCAGCTCGCTTCAGCTTCAACTTCAACCGACGTTAACACAACCTCTCTCATCTCTTCAGCTTCAAAGTCAAGTCGTCAACATAACCACACATTGCCTCCCGCCTTGCTTCACCTCCGACGTCAACACTACGACCTCCTATTCTCTCTCAAACTTCTCCTGACGCAACCCTCCCTCATCCCCCGACTCAAGCCTCTCGCTTCCCCACACTGTTTGCTCCTTGGACTGGAACAGGCGAACACGTAATCTCCACTACTGATCTTCGTCATAGATTAATACTAGTCTAATAGATGAGTATATGACTATACAAAAAAAGAAAAAGACTAATAATAATACACCGATTCGATTTTGTAAAGTTCATCCTGCAATTGCAAGGAGAAATATCAAAAGTAAGAATTGGTAACAACAAAACAAAACAAAATGATAAAATATAAAATAAAATATATACATAAATAAATAAATATATAATATATAAATAAAACCGCCTAGCGCCTAGCCGCTTAAGCTCCGCTTACAAGGCCTAGGCGCTAGGCACCCATCGGCCGCCCGACTACCGCCTAGCGACTTTTAGAACATTGATTTTTGTGGAATTTTTTTTCTTCGGAAATTCAAAAAAACATCGGACGGACTTTCAAGTTCCGTCCGATCAATTAATTTTTTTTTTGTGGGACGGATCTTCATGATCCGTCCTGTATAATATGCATTTTCTCATTTCCGCTCTCATATATAGCAGTCTGCTGTTGCGAAATGGTCAAAATATGCATAAATAGCAGACGACTGCAGCAGTTCGTTTGCTAAAATATGCATAAAATGGATAAATAGCAAACGACTTTGGATGGTCTAATGTGTCTTTTATACCACTGCAGCTTTCCCTTTGCGATTCAATGAAGCAAATCTAAGTTTATGCTTATTCTATTTCATGAAACTCCAATAACTTCTCTGCATGCACTGCATATCCACTGCATATCCACTCAGTTGGATCCCCTCGATGAATAAAGGAGTTGTGGGAAAATTACTCGTTTACCAAAAGGAAATTTAGGGTTTGAAGAATCAGGAACTACCTCTTTTGGTGGACTGGAAATAGGAATTGCAGTAGGAATTGGCGCTGATTGGGGGTGACGATTGAGGGCCATCTCCTTGAGTTGATCAGTTGCAAACCCGAGTTGCGTTTGAACCACTGCAATCTTGGTTCTTCATCTCTTTCACCTCTGCTTCAACCATCGACATGCTTCCTACATCATGATCATCGCCGTCGTCGATGGCTAGCTCTGATACCACGTTGTGAGCGCCCGTGGTTTTGGAGTGCTCATTCTTGGCCATTGATGGAGACTAGGGTTTGAGGAAACTCAATTTGGGGAAGAGAATTGGGAAATTTGATTGAATTCTTGAATAGTTCTGTAACAACTTACAAACTAGAACATGACAAAGTTCCATAACAGCCTAGGCTTATTGATTTACATACAATGCACATAAATCCCTAATACTCCAACATAACAGAAATAACTAACTTCTATTGGGCCGGACATTTCCTTAAGCCCATTACACTTGTTCAAGCCCAAAACCCTAATAAGAAAAGAATCAAACAGCAACTCTATACACTATACACCAGTATCAGCTCGGTATCAGTCTGTGCATGTTCAGCAACTCTATACACTAGCACCAGAATCAGCTCGGTATCAGTCTGTGCATGTTCAGCAATTGCATTCCCTTTCCCTAACATTGGGATTTTCATCTAAAGTGCACAATGGACTGAACTGCTGTTTTAGTGAAAATTTGTCTACTCCGTCAGTTTGTGGTATTTTCAATTTTGTGGTATTAAATGATAAACAATATACTTGTTTACAGTATTTGACTGTTGGTCATACAATTTTCCCAAGAAATACATCATTGCTCTCACAGAAATACATAATGATATAATGCATATATCATTATAGTAGGACTGCACAACTGCACTATGTCTAACAGCTTGTTCTCCTTCTCTCTACTTTCTTTCCTAGCTTTGTGTAAGAGTGTAGGCATGTGTGTTTGGTGATGGTGATGGTGATGGTGGTTTTACAATTTTTAGTGAATGTGCAGATGGGGAACGAAGGGAGCAAATGTAATCATAGCATAATATGATAAAATACTAGAATATCAGTGTCTAATGTTGGATATTTTATTACCAATTTATAGTAAAAGGCTAAGAACAAAATATCTACTAACTAGTGCATTGGAGCATGGAAGAACCAATGCACTAAGCTGTTAGACATAGTGCAGTTGTTCAACCGGTGCCAACCGCTTCTATCGGTAATATCCCTAATACAAATGATTTTTTCTTATTGGTCAACATAAGGCTCAACGTTCTTGTGCTCATTATCCTATTATCAAGTTTGTTTCTTTTTATAAACTGAACAAATTGTTTTGAGTATGTACCTCTTCTTTGGATTATATATCTATTCCTAAAAATGTTCAGAAATGCACTCAAGCACCTCGGTTGGACAACAATCATGACAGAATGATACTTGGCAGTTGATTCACCTCTCTGTAGGTGGTAAGATAGTTTGTTGTAACTTGTAAGTGGGTATTCACAGTCAAAATAATCTTGATGGCACAGTTAAACGATTCAAAGATCGCCTTGTCGCCAAAGAATATACACAGGAATTTAGGGTCGACTGTGCAGAGACTTTTTGTCCAGTTGCGAAACTCACTCACATTTGTTCAGGTTCTTATCTATCTACATCAAATTGCTATTGGCTCCATTTGCTTGATGTCTAGAATGCATTTTTAAATGCAGACTTGAAAGAGGTGGTGTATATGCAGTAACCTCCTGATTATGAGCGACAAGAAGATAATCTTGTATGTTCGCTTAAAAAGCCTTTTTATGATCTCAAACAGTCTCTTCGGGTTGGGTTTGAGAAGTTCGGTAAAGCTGTGTGCTCTTATGGATTCTTTAGAAGTAAGACATATTATTCTCTCTTCACAAAGAAAGAAAGCAAAGAAGGAAAGGCACTGTTATTCTATTAGTCTATATTGATGATATCATTATCACAGGCAGTAACTCGCTAGGTATTGCAGACATCAAGCAGCAATTAGCACAAATCTTTCAAACAAAGGATTTTTGTTCACTCCAATACTTTCTTGGTATTGAGGTTGCACGCACGAAGGATGATCTTTTTTTCACAAGGAAAGTATGTTTTTGATATTTTTACTGAGACAAGAATTTTGGGATGTCGCCTCAGTGACACACCTATGGATCTTAATATTATGTTGTCCTTCTTTAATGATGCATTGTTTTATGATCCAAGACGATATTGCAAGTTGATTGTCAAACTCATATATCTCTCGGTGAATAAGCTAAATATTTCCTATGTAGATAGTCGAATCAACCAGTTTATGCATGCACCGACCATCAATTATTGGGAAACAATGGTTCACATTCTTCGCTATCTTAAGAAAGTCCCAGGACAAGGACTTCTTTTCAAGCCTGGTGATTCTCTTTCTTTATGAGGTATTCTGATGATGTCTGGACATGATCAGTTGATGATAGACACTCAACTAGTGGGTACTTTATATTCTTTGGAGGAAATCTGGTATCTTGGAAAAGCAAGAAGCAGCCCGTTGTAGTTAAATCAAGTGCAGAGTGAATACCGAGTCATTGGGCATTTGGTCTCTGAAGTTTTATGGCTCAAATATCTTCTTCAAGACTTGATAATCCCTTTGTTATCTCCAATTCCACTCAACTGTGACAATAATGTTGCTATGCATATTTATGAAAATTCAGTGTTTCATTAGCGCACAAAACATATTGAGGTTGATTGTCACTTCGTTCGTGATAAATGAGAGAAGAAGGTGATTTCATTCTCGTGTGTCCGATCTGGTGAACAACAAAACACTACCTTCTAAGTTTTTTCAAATCTTCTTGAGCAAGTTTAGCTTTGACAATATCTACGTACTAGCTTGAGGAAAAGTGTTAAAGTAGACTTAGTTATTTCCCACATCTGAAAGAGATTTAGTTTACTCTTTGTACTCTCTTATATATAGGAGGCAATGTATTCAGTTTTAATCAATAATCATCCAATATCATATTCTTTTCGTTCTCTATACTATAACTTTGCAATAGTAAATCGAGTCAAAATATGGCAAATATAGTGGTCTGTAGCTCGTGAAATGTGGCAAAAAAATGAAATTCAGAATTTCTCATAATCGGGCAAAGATGATGGACTATATATCTCACAAAATTTGGTGAAAACAGTAAAATACAACATTTATCAAAATTGGCCAAAAATGATCGACGAGCTAACCAAATATGGCAAAAAAGTGAAATTCAGAATATCTGGAACTCGCTCGAAAACTGTGGGCAATATTCCCACCAAATCTAACCAAAATAGTGAAATTAAGAATTCCTAAAAATCGGTTGAAAATGGCGGACTATGGCTCACAGAATTTGGTCAAAATAGTGAAATTCAGAATATCTTTAGATCGCCAAAACAATGGATTGTTGTTCACAAAATCTTGCCACAACAGTGAAATTCATAATTTCTGAATCGACCATAAATGGTGGATCTACCCCCACAATTTTTTGTCAAAACAATGAAATTTCGAATATCCAAAATCGGGCAAAAACAGTTGACTATAGCCCCGAAAATCTTGCGAAACAGTGAAATTTTGAATTTCTCTAAATCAGCAAAAAATTGTGGACTATATAAGCCACAAAATCTTCTCAAAATAGTGAAATTTGGATTTTTTTCAAAATCGGGTGAAAGGAGTGGACTATATCCCACAAAATCTTCCCAATACAGTGAAATTCCGAATTCCTCAAATTGGTCAAAAACAATGGAATTTTTCCGAAATGGTGAAATTTCGAGTTTCTTAAAAACGAGCAAAATCGGTGGACTGCATATCCCACAATATATGCCCCAACAATGAAATTTAGAATTTCTCAAAATTATCCAAAAACGGTTGACTAGCCAACAAAATCCGGCCAAAAAAGTAAAATTCGTAACTTCTAAAAATTTCCCGAGAATAATGGACAACATGCCACATAATCTACCCAAAATAATGAAATTATTAATTTCTCAAAATCGGACGAAGGTGGTGACAACCCACAGAACCCACAGAATATTTTCGTTATAGTGAATTCATAATTGCTCAAAAATGGCCTAAAACGGTTGACTATAGCCCACAAAATCTTGCTGAAGTGCCCAATTTTGAATTTCTCATATTGGGCGAAAACTATGGAAAATATAAATCCAACAAATTCGGATGAAATTTGGAATTACAAGATATATCAGCACATATGAATAGTAGTAATATGGAGAAAGTTCGAAAGGTATATGTCTCAAGTCAACTCTTTGGATTCGTATTTCCAAATTCATGTCCAACATATCAGATTAGATCTGATACTACTGAGAGAAACTCCATACTACTTCAAACGAAATTGACTTTCTGTAGAAAGAGTATATACCGTTTTAGGCCTCAAGTTAATTAATTCTCTACTCTGTTTTCTGGAATTGCTCCTACACTTTTACCATTGTTTTCTAAAATATATAGGTAATTAATGGTACGCCGTGGAAGGGTCAGCCGGTTGGGACTGATATCATAATTAGCACGGTTTGTAAATGCTGTATCAATATCAGGTATTGGCTTATCATTTTTGTTAATATCGGGAATATCTGAAGTATCAATAGGAAAATTTCAGATCCAGTAGAGTAATCAGTGTACATCATCTTTTTGAATGAGAATGTTCTTCAAATTAAGCAGTCAATAGGTTGGCCACACAGAGGCAAGAATTTATTGTGTTTGTTGGTGCGAACTTCACTTCTCTACACATTGCTTGTGATAGAAAAAAATTTAAAACTTTGCAAAAGAGAGGGAGAAAGAGATAGTTTGGTCTCAAGCTCTTAAACAAACTAATGCAACCTAATTCGAGGAACTTATCTATGATTGATTTTACTGCTCATTTGCTAAAGTGACAACTCAACAGAATGTAGCCCTCCATTAGGTTGTGTTTGGCAAATGGCATTTGGTGGGGAAACCGGGAAAGCCATCGAATAATAAATCAAATTCTTATGGAATTTTATGTTTGGAAGTCCATGAATTACCCACTTTCCTCTCCAATTGCCACTTGCCAAACACCCTTATAGGAATTATAATATACTAATTTATCGTAGATCCTGTGCTAGTTAGGAACTGATGATATACTTGAAGCAGAAAATCCAGCCGTTTGTCTTAGCTTTGACTTTGCTTGCATCTCAGTTTCAAAATCTTTGATTTCTGGGTAAACAGAGTTCTAGTGATGCCTAAGTCCATATCTATACTGCAAGATGTAATACAGGACAAATTTACGCTGATAACATAAATGTTGGAGCATTGCTCTGGACAACATTACTAATGGTAACTATGTTCATAACCATTGATAATTATATCATATAATTTTTTTATGTGTCTATTAGGCCTTTAATAAGATTTTTTAATATAGTAGGTGATGTGATGAGGAATTATTTTTCTCATTATCTCTTGCATTCCTTAGATGGCTTCTTTCTTGTATATGTGAGGAGAGTTTTATCATCTTATGGGTTCTGCTTGATCCTTAAACTTCTGATCTTGAATATAATCTTGGACAGTGGACAGGAAAAATTACATAATAGTTATCCTTATTTGATGGTTTAGATAAGAGAAATTAAGCTTCGTTATGAAGTAATAAAGTTACCAGCTTGGAGAACTGAACTGAACTGAACATGTTTTGTTGTGACGCCAGTATGACTGGTATTTTGATAGATCCATGCTCCACAAACTGACGGAATAAATATATAATCCAAAGAAGAGGTACATACTCAAAACAATTTGTGTAACCCCTGTTTCCACTAATACGTATTTTTAAATTATTTTTCCGTATTTAAATCCTCAGTATCTCCTAACTATTTTTCCCTAATTGATTTCGTTTTTTAAACTATTTTTTTTATAAACTCAATTGTCTATTATAAGCCCAAGTTTACATTACTAATTTTATTAAATGTGAGCCAATTATTTAATTGTTATTTTAGCCCAAGTTGTATTTTGATCTTATTTATTTAATTAATCAATCTGAGCCCAATTGATTAGCCCAATACACTAATTACTTCATTTAAATATTTGAGCCCATTATTAAAGCCCAAACCCAGTATCGATATTTGTACAGATTATTATTCCACACACACCCGTATACAATCTCTCCACTTTTTTCCACACCTCCCATATCCCCGTAACTACATCCCACTATCTCTAACTACCCCCCTAATTTAATATTATATTTATTATTTTAATAAACACTCTCCCCGTTATTCTCTCAATCCCGTTACCATCTCTCCCTCTCCTGTTTTCTCAACGAGAACCCAAACAAAACAGAATTCCTCAGCTCCATCGTCTCCATCTTCTCCCTTGTCGACAACCGCCTCCCTTGCTCGCAGTGTCGCCATTTGTGTCGTCGTTCGTTGCCGGCATCGACCTTGTCGCTACTGTTGTTAATTGCAGCGACTGATGGAGAAGAAGAAGAACAAGGAGTGGGTTATTGGGTTTGCTGTTTAGTGTTGTGGTGTGGGGATCCAGGGATATGGTGTTTGGTGTTTGTGAGAGGTGATTGGAAGTTATGGCGTTGGGTGTTCTGTGTGTGCTGTGTTGTGGGGTAGAGGACGTGGTTGCTGTACTGAGCTACTGTTGCTGCTGTTTACTTGTTTGCTTGGGTTTTCTTCGTACGGTCTTCGCTCGTATTTTGGGATTGCTCTCCGGGATTCTGATACCGTTATTCTGGTGATTCTAATCTAACCGTCTACAAAAGGCAAGTCCATTGAACTATTTTCTTTATTCTAGTTCAAAATTAATTGATCTCCTGCAAGTAGTTCCATTTTAATTATCTTAATTTGCCTTGTGTCCCGTCCGTTGGGAGAATCGAGGGTTTGCACGAGCTAACCCGACGTACTTTTGACCTCTTATAATTATCCATTGACTCAAACCTAAGCCTGCATACACAATTGACATAAATAAAATGACTAGAGATTGCATATAAATAAAATGAATGGTGATTGAATACATTGAGTGATTGAAATATCGTGACCTGAACAATGACATCGTGAATTGACTCGTACATGGTAATGAACATCCTAATTGCTGTATAACAGTGTAATGCATTTCATGATACTATAGCATGTTAATTATCCACTTGAATGAACATATAGGTGATAGCTTTTATAATTCCTGCTGCCTTGTCTGTCTTGTACTGAGATTTCGATCCAGTTATATTAGAAGTCAGTTAAAATAATATAAAGAGAATTGTTGTTTTAGATTTGCCACTTCATGTTCATTATTGTGCAATGCATCATGTTGCTGCATTCATATCGTTCCCTTGAAATCGTTATACACATTTACATGGACATGAATGATTTAATAAAATACTAAACAAGCCGGGGTTTATAAGGGTTGACCTAGTAGTGGATAGTCTCAGAAAATGTACTCGGTAAGGCCTATATTGATATCGTATTGACATGGAAGGAGAAGTAATGATTGTGAATGATTGATTGAATAATTGGAAATTGATTGATTGCAAATGGTAATTGATTGTTATTGACACCGAGTACACGCTCTGTAGATCCCACCACGAAGTCTAAAACGAACACTGTTGTGCGTGCATCGAACCTGTAGTATGGGATGCAGTAGTACGTGCACTAGATAGGAGAACCAACATGCTAATAGACATAAGTTGACATGTATATATACTTGATAAAGACCATTGCTACTAGTACCATTATTGTCCTTGCAATTTGATCTTGATTCATATTCCTTCACGTACCTTGTCCTTTACTCTCTGCTTTTCACTACTTGCTGTCCGTACTTGCTCTAAGGACAAATTATTCTCTCTTTTTAGATGAACAAGTACAGGTGAACAAGGAGAATTTCCAGAAGGCATTGATGAGCAGTTTCTCTACAATTGGAGCAGGAGTCTCTCGAGCAATTTAGTAAGTTCCTATTTTTCAGATTTGGTTATTGAATTTCATTCTCGTTTATGTGATTATGTTTCTTGCGTGGTTGTGATTCATTTTTCTTATATTGTTGATTAAGACCGGTACAGCTTATGGATGATATGAGTTGGCGTACTTATATCATTCGCTGGGCCTCAGTTACGTGCCTATATTCCTGTATTCCGGGAAGCGGGGCGTGACAATTTGTTTGCCAAGATTATATTTTGGATGATCGAGTTTGAACGAATCTTTCGTTTCCTTACATAAACCCGAAGTGGTGGTGGTGGTGGTGGTGGAAAATCAAGACTCTACTACAACTCTTGGTAAATCGGAAGTTTTGGTAGGAATTTGTTCAAAAAAAGAAACATCCACCGAGGAAAATATTTTTTTGTGAAGGGCAACAGCAATGATAATTTTTCGAAAAATGCGTATATCCAAAAAAACACATTTGGCACGCGAGTCAAGTTTATTAGTGCCTAGGTGGAGCATTTGAACAAAACAAGTGCAACAAAAAATATGAGGTGGTAGTGAAAATGGAACTTTAGAGAATTACTTCTCATTCCTTTCAGCTTCTTTTCTCATGCATCAACAAATTATCTTAGATATAATTTCCTTTCTTTTGTGCCTTTACTTTGGTCTAAAGAGACTACTACATTAATTAAGAAATACATACACAAGAAATGTGGCATTCACAGGGACACATTTGAAAAGGTATACTTGTCAGAAACTATTATAGACAAGTATTACAGAAGTGCTTTCCAGACTCGAGTACTATAGAAGTAGTTTAAACCGTGCATGGAGAGTATAAAGATAAAAAGAGTTTGCTCACCTGAAGAGACCATGCATCTGATTAGCTCTTCTAGTATCCATAGCTTTTGACACCTTCAAGATAACAGATTCTTCTCGCTCAAGTTTTACTTCTCGTGGGTATGCCCGTGAAAGTTCCCCTAATGGGCCTTTAACTTTCAAATCCTGCCCTTCCAATGTAATGTTCACATTTGAAGGAACTTCTATTGGCCTCTTCCCAATTCTAGATTCCTTGCACTGGATTGGCTTGCTATTCTCGATTTTAATAACAGGACTGTTTGTACATAGAATATCGCTCCTTTCACCTAAAAACGCCGACTTCAAATTGCTGAAATATTGAAAGGAAAGGATTGCTTCAGGACCAACTCAAACCAACCATATATGCAAAATATTACAAAATATTTCAGCCAAAAGAATCATTGTAATGTTACCCAAAAAAATAAAAATCAACCAGAATCTGAAAATACTATATTCTTAAATAATTGGTCATCATGTCAAGTTACATCATACATGTGATAATTTTGTAGTGAAATTGGAAAAAGATAGAAATAGAGAAAACTATAGTTAAAAACCCAGAAATAGAGAAAACTATAGTTTAAAACCCAGTTTCTTTAACTCATCCTTTCAGAATCCTTATCTTGCCGTGGTTTCAAATGCACCCTCATTGTCTTAAAAACCATCCCAATCTATCACCATCTCCATCATTTACTTTTTCCACTAAAACTGGGCAACAACTAAAACAACAATCCATAAACGAGATGACAAAATTTCACAACCATTTTCAAGCTAATGTCAACTGAACCCTTTCCAAATCATTATCCTCCTTTCAGAGTCCTCTTATAATTTAATCTACTCTGTGGTTTCAAACACACCCTCATTATCTAACAACACTCGCAATCTATTTCCACCTTCACATGTACTCTTCCCAAAGAAATGGGGTCAACTAAGGATTCACCCAGTCCACAAACAAGACAGTAAAATTTTCCTACCAATCTTCGACCCAATCTCAACCCTTTCTTACTTGTTAACCAAGAATGCAAATGCATCCCATATGACTTTTAGCTTGGTTTATGGCTCATAGCTGAAATACAAGTTACTATTACTTACTAACGATCCAATCCGAAATCCAGCAATGTACAAAAGGACCAAACTTTTCTAATGTATTTTCAAGAACTCCATAAACTCAACCATTTTCTTTCCTTTTCTAATTTCACTACTCCATGAATTCACTACTTGATTCTAAAATTTTGGGCTATTTAGCTACAAACACAATTCAGAAAATAACAGTACCATCCTCATACAAACCCTAACTAAATTCAACAGGAACTGTCAAATTCTTCAAAAAGATCGAATTTTGCAACAAACCCAACATCAGAAATGAGACTCTAATCCTCGAACAACAAAAGGGTCATCAAACTACTGAATTTCAACATAACCCATCTAAGAAAACTCATATGAACCTAAAAGAATCCCGAAATTCCCCCATCAAATTAAATGGGTTTGTATAATGCGCTAAGTAGGAGGAATACATATGTAGTACGAACGAAGAAATGGAGGAATTGGAGGAAGCTTACAACGATGAATGGATTGAAGGAGAAAGCGACGCCATTGCTCTTTCTCTCTTCTTTCACTGTGTGAGCTCTTCTTCTTCTTCTTCTTCCCCTCTTATCTTTTTTCTTGTTTTATTTGAATTTTTTGCCGTACTAGGCCACTTTTTGATAGTATTTGCTTTTTAGGCCAGGTCCCAAACTATTAGCGTTCGTGGGCTAGCCTCTGCCACGTCAGAAGCGGCCGCTATTGGGAATAGCGGCCTCTTCATAGATAGGAATTTTGTGCTCTCACACTTGGCAGTGTACGAAGGGGATCAAGGCTGAAGACCTAATGAAGTGGTCGCTAGTGGCACTAGCGACCTCTTCTAACTGAGGTCGCTAGTGGCAATCGCTGATGGTTACAGCATAATCGCTGATGCCATTCGCGACCTATATTCGATTGCCACTAGCGACCTCAGTTAGAAGAGGTCGCTAGTGCCACTAGCGACCACTTCATTAGGTCTTCAGCCTTGATCCCCTTCGTACACTGCCAAGTGTGAGAGCATAAAATTCCTATCTATGAAGAGGCCGTTATTCCCAATAGCGGCCGTTGCTGACGTGGCAGAGGCTAGCCCACGAACGCTATGAGTCTTTTAGTTCTTCACTGGATATTTTACAATGGTGGAAAGACCATGAACATACTTATGGTATTCTTATATATATGGCTAAAGATCTACTAACTCATCCTGTCTCTACAGTTGCTTATGAAAGTGTATTTTCTACAAGTGGCAGAGTTCTAACTGATTACAGGAATCGCTTGAAGCCCCAATCGTTAGAGATGCTCGTCTGCACAGAATACTGGCTGAAGGCTGAAGATAGGACCCAAGGAAAAGCATTATCGACGTCCACAAGTGGGAGCAACTCACCGGAAGAACAACAACAACAACAACAACAACAATAGCAACCAAAATGAAGAATACAAGACCAGCAACAATAAGTCAACAACAACAAATTGAAGGCCATCAAATTGAAGACAATTGTGAATAAATAAAAAATTGTATTAAATCTTTGCTTGTTATTTAAAATTAGAAAAATTGAAGTAAATTGAAATTGTATATAAGAAATTAGTTATTGTATAAAACAAATTTGTAGAAAATCTTTATTTCTTATTACAAATTGTGAAACTTGTATAAGTTGGAATCATATGAATAATATATCATTTTTTTTGGCAATTTCACTCTTTCAATCTTCTTATTATTATTACAATTTTTTATGTTTATTATTAAAATTACATATTTTTTTTAAGTAAAAAAAAGTTAACTCTAGCTCTGACCGGGGCAACCCGCGACCCGCCCCAACCTGGGTGGACCCGAAAGGGTTCACAGGTTGGGCGGGTCGCAAATTCACGTCTTCGAACTGGCCTGGCCCGGCCCGTTTAACTCATCGACCCAATCCGAACCCGCCCAAGTTGGGTGCAAACCCGGGTGGGTTCAACCCGACCCGGCCCGCCAAACCCGTTTGCCAACCCTCATTATGATGATGATGATGATTGATCTTTTCATTTTATCTTTTCTGTCATATTTTGATAACGAAGATCAGTTTTTCTTAAACTTCGACTCATATCTAAACAAACATGGTTTGAGTTTTGAAAAAAAATGTTCCTCAAAGAAGCTGGGATGAAGAGAGGAGGATTAATGTACCTGGCCTAAAATATTTAGTCAAGGATCTCCTTAAAATTAGTATATGCATCTTTCTCCATCGATTCTAGTGGTTTAGTTGGATATCATTACTCAATTTATTCTATTGTTTATGGTTCAACTTTAGTTTGAGAAATGTAGTCAACTATTTCTTCAACAATGAAACTATGAAAGACATCAGGTCTTTTACCGTGAATGAATGTAGTATCTTCAGGAATTCCTTTATGGAGGGAGGGAGGTATAGGGGTATATATTTATCGATGTGGGCGAAAATTGCTCAATTCCTGATACTGGCAGCTTTAAGAGGAAAGTTGTGATGCTTTGCAATGATTGGTTGAAGGTGGAAGAAGAAGTGCCAGTCAAACCTGCAATGGACATGAAATGTGTGGCTGAGAGTTCGCTGAATGGCTATAAAGCGGTGCATGTGGGGATGTATCCTCCACCGAGTTGTATGGTCCCTGGTTATCAGCTTCAAATCAAAAGAGGGGAGGTCGAAGATAGGGGTCAAGCACTCGTCTCATCCAACAAGTGTTGCAAGCGGCCCTCAGAGCAGCCATATAGTTGGGGCAGTAACAGAGATTGACAAAAATTCTGGGTATGAAAGTAGTCAAGCTATTTATTGGAAGAAGAAGCAGCAGAAGAAGAAGAAGAAGAAGAATCAATCTCAGGCCGCTAGGCCAGGTCACAGTTGGTGGTGGTGTTCTTGGATCAAGATTTATGTTCTAGATACAGACAAGTCTGGTGATGTTGTGGGGGCAATGTCTCAATGAAGCACAAAAAATGTGATGCATCATATCGATAATATGGCTAGTGAGTGCTAGGAGCGGACCTAGGGAACAAAGGAAATGTTGTTTTTATAGGCTCTGCTACTAGCAAAGAGGATACTAGTATCGATTTGGAGATGAAAATGGGAATGAATGAGATCTCGGATCTGATACATGCTAAAAACTCTTTTTAGCTTCTGCCTCAGTCTCAATATCTAACAATTAAGGTGATCGGCAAGGGCGGTATGATGCGTGTGATGGTGTTGCAACCAAAGGGGATCAATGTCCGCGATGTAAAGGACCAATGATTGTCTAGTTAAAAGAATAATAAATAGAGTGTTCTGGCGATTGAAGATCTTATGCAACAACTTGTTCAACTTAGTCTTATGTAAATCGCTTTTTAATTCTACTTACTTTATAAGATATGGCCTCATTCATGCGCTTATGTTTGATGTGGCGCATGTGGTTGATTAATTGTAAGTTGAGGGAAGTGTGGCGTGCAATTATTATGAATCACAAAATTCAAAGTTCACGATAAAACTTCTTTGGAATCTCCTCTCTCTCAACATATTTGCACCAATTATTAATATTACCTACTACCAGAGTCAACACAGCAAGCACGGAAAACTCTCCCTTTTATTATTATTATTTTTTTTTTGGCAAGTACATCCAAGTTAGAAGTCCACTTCTAATAAAGTTCTTTCTAGATTAAAAAATGGTAAAAAACAACCATTAATATCATAAAACCAGTCATAAGATGCATCCACACGAGTAGTGCGAAATAGTCAAGAACCAGAGAAACAGATTCACAGTAAAGGAAAAGATAGGCGATAGCAATAGAATAAACACGAGAGCAGCAGATGAAAGCACCAGACAGAAAGAGAGATAACAGAAGAAAGCCCAAGAGCACATAGTACAAAGGGATGTTGCAATGGTAGCAGCAACAGAAGCTGTTTGCGGTGGCCTATGCAAACCAGACCAGGCTCAAACAGTCGAACAACAGCCTGTCCAACCCAAACCCAGTAGGAATCGCCACACTTCACACCACAATAGTAAAAATGACACGAAGCATGTTCAAACCATCATGACAAGTGCAAACTCACAGTCAAAAACAACCACAACACCTGCATACTATCGAGTACCTCAACATAGACCAGAACTGACAAATAATTCATTTCCACAACACAACTTCCAGCCATCCATTAGAAGTCATATAAAGTTTGTACAAAACATAAATTCACAACTCAAGAGACTTCATGTGAACTATGTAAGTAACAACTCACAAAATAGCATAACCCACACAATCATTTTCCCAAAATTGCTGCCATTTCCACAAAATAATCACCTACACTGCCCTAAAAATTTGCATTCTCTATTCCTTCGCTTTCGTCCAAGTTCCACCACCTACTCTGTGACATCCCTCTCTAGAACAATTCCTCTCCCTCCCTCCCTCCCTGTTTCCCTCCTCAACCTCCCTCCCTGACTGAATCCTCTCTAATGTTTCAGTGAATAATTATGACAAACGCCTTCAAGGAATGTCAAAAAACTGTATACAGAAGGATAAGCAAAGAGAATGCACAATTCACACCTAATCAATAAGAAATCTCACCATCATTCTTTTGGGAAAAAATATTACATTAATCCATGAAGTCCTTTCCATAAACAAGTGATACATGATCAACTTTTGCATAACAGCAGCCATCTAATAATAAAAATACAACAACAACAAAAAAAAAAAAAAAAAAAAAAAAAGTTTCACAAGGGAGGGAGCTCTGAAACTCTCTGCATATGATCAGACATTCTTGAGCTTCTTCATTTTGGAAGGAGGCCATCTGCCCTTCTTCCTCATCTTCCTTTTCCGGAGAAGCCTGTTCCCTCGCAGCCTTATCTTTTTGGCCAATTTCATCCTCTGTTTCTGCTCCTCCCTCTCCTTCAGCTTTGACTCCAATGGAAGGCTCTCAACTGGCGTTACAGTTGCTTCTTCTTTTGGCCCTTCTCCTTGCAAAGGTGACAATGTATTGGGTTTGGGTTCTTCCTCTCCATCAATATCTGAAGAAGCACGCACAATTACAGACCTTATCCCACCAAATGCTCTAGCTGGTGTCAGTACTTTAATTCCATGAAATGGCCTATGTTGCAATCTATGTTGCAATATTAAGCGATTCTGCAGTATATTTGGAGCTGAAAAAAGTGATGGAAAAATAAGAAAATTATAATAAAAAACAAATAAACATAACAGATGAATTAGATAAATTATCTATGAAACGATAAATAAATTCTTCCTATTATGAACGAGTTACCAAGTAAAAAGAAATTAGACAATTCTTCAAAGGTCACACAGATGATAATTAATCACTACCAAATTGAAAGGTAAGGAGCTATGTAGCACGGATACGGGTACGACACGACTCGGGTACGGGGATACGTGATTTCTCAAAAATATAGGATACGGGTACGTTATGGGTACGTTGAATATAAAAATAATAAATTTATTATACATTATGTAATAAAAATATAAAATTTCAAAAAATTATAATAACTAGAAGAATGATTGTAAACGACATTGAAGAACATAATAATAAGTAGAAATTTAACTTATCTATACTATTATTAAGCAAAGTCCTATTTTGGCGGCTTTTTACTATCTTGCCCCCATAAACATAAAAGGCTAAAAAAATATAAGGTTAATATCGGAGGTCAGAAATGTAATTTGCATGTATTAGAAAAATAATTAACATGCATAGATTTGCATGCCTGTCTGCATAGATTTGATAAAATAATTAATAGCATAGATTTGCATATACTTGCATGCACAATTTATTCATAAAAATGTTTCCTCCTATCAAAACCAGTAGGTCTAATACATGCATGTAAATATCAAAATAAATAAATTGTGCATGCCTGTCTGCATGCATGCATGCAACCTCTTCGGTGGCATGCCCCTTCCTCAAAATCATACACACCTTTATAGACGTGCATCGCACGTGCATTGTACTAGTTAACATAATATTATAATAGTAAGCAACTTAATAGCGAATATTTCAATATCATGACCAAAATCAACACATTACAAAGTAATTCATTCATTACAATTTCAAAGTTCAATAGAAATATAAAATATCACTTGTTCACTACAAATATTATGACAACGGAACTTCTCTAGCTTGAACATCTTCTTCATCATCCATATCCACCACGCCAATATCATCGGTAAAAACCACATATTCCAACTCCGGCTCATCCAATGAAAGGCTAGCCACCTCAAGCACTCCAACATCTTCAAATGAATCAAATGTATCTCCACCTATATCCCACATCTTCGTCTCTCCTATACCATATTGGGGTGACCTTCTTGATAGAAGGCAAAGATTGCTATGAACATACACCAAGTCTTCCGCTCGTTGTAGGGTGAACTTGTTCCTTTTCAAGGAATGCACAAAAGAGTAAGTGCTCCAATTTCTCTCGGCACAAGATGAAGAAGAAGGTTACATAAGAAGTTTCATAGCTACGGTTTGAAGCATAAGGGCAAGAGGTCCATGAACGGACCACCAATCATGTGCATCCAAAATACCTCGATCACTAATACAATCAATATCATTAAATGCACCCGTTTTTGTCGAGAAGTGGGCATACTCCACATTCACTCTTGATCGATCAGTCGTATCGGGAAAGAGTCTTTTAAGACACTTTATTCTTTCCATATAGATCTCACGATCTTTATGTGGAGGAACTCTTCTTGGATCCTCATTAAGCTATTCTTCGCTATAATACCTTCAATAGGAAAAACAAAATTTACTCATAGAATGAAACAAAAAAGTATGTAACACACTAATACGTTTATGTAGTTAATGACACTAAATTTTACCTCGGATTCAAGGCATGTGCCAAGCAATGAAGTAGAGTGTTGTTTTTTGTCCAACGATCGACAAGATCTGTATGCACCACATCATAGAAGCTAGAGGACTCATCAACTTGTTTTCCTTCGTGTTTGTAAATAGCTTCCTTCACTTTCTCAATCATTGTATCCCACATATCATAAACTAAATGGAGACAAGGCCTGTCCTTGTCACATGCTCGAATCATATCATATATGGGAGATGTGAAAGAAAGTATGTAGTCGATAGATTCCCACCACTCTTCACTCAATACCTTCTCTCTCACAAACCTTGCTCTTCCCACATCATCGTCACGATAAGAAACCCATTCGTCACTAGTTACCATGGACACAAGACCTTGCTTCAAAAGCTTAAACCGTTTAAGCATGATAATGACACTAGCAAAGCGAGTCTCCGCCACCGAAAGCAACTTCAAGGAAACAAACGCATTGTACATGGCTAGCCTCATTGAATGGTTCAATATGAAATTTTTAATTTGTACCGCATCCCCTGCAATGTCCATTATCCACCCACATTCATCATATACAATTTGATCGGACTCAACATTTTTTGCGGCACAAATATTCTTCAATGCAAGATTAAGGGTGTGCACTACACAAGGAGTCCAAAAAATTGTTGGAAATTGACTTTCGATTATTTGTCCCGCCGCCTTGCAAGTTGCCGCATTATCCGTAATGACTTGAACAACTTTCTCATGCCCAACCCCAATAATAGCCTCCTTCAATAAATTTGTTATGAAGAATTTATCTTTCACCTCTCCCGAACAATCTACCGCCTTTAAAAACATAGGCCCTCCTTCCGTGACGGCGATTAAATTAATAAGTGGCCTCCTTCGTGAGTCACTCCACCCATCACTAACAATGCTAACTCCTTTCTCCTTCCACGTATCTCTAATCGGTTGCAACAACTTCTCAACATTATCCTTCTCTCTTTGTAAGAGAGTTGTTCTCAACATATTGTACCCCGGTGGAATATAACCCGCAAGTGCATTGTTGGCGGCAAAAGTATGAACTCGCATAGTATGGATTTCTTGCTAGGTTAAACGGCAACCCTCCCGTGTAAAACATTCGTGCAATCTCCCCATGCAATTGATCTCGCGCCACATTGTTAAAAGCTTTTCCGATTGCACTACTTGGACCACTAATATTTGACTTTCTCCTCTTCAAATCTAAGTTACCGCTAACAAACATACTCGAGGCACTCATCGATCCACTAGAAGATGACGGGGGCAACGGCACTCTCTTTGGAGCTCTTTGAGATATTTTAATCTTCGATTGTTCATCTGCGTTTTGCATTTCAACAAGCTCATTTATCTTAATCTTATTACATACACCGATTCCATGCCCTTGTATCTTTAACAAATGTCCTCTAACTCTAGTGTAAGAACTACTATAACTCTTCTTGCAAAAACTACATTCCCACCTCACATTTCCACCACCACCCGGCTCCTTTCCTAACTTTGTCACATATTTCCACAGAGGGTTGTTGGTATCTTCCTCATTAGGAGGTGTATTACTCGCACCCGTAGAAGTCATTCTCAAAGAAACTCTATAATGAAATTATGAAAATAAACAAGTACTACAATTTATAACTAAAAACTCACAATTAGAATGAACTCAATGAAGTCATAAACTAAACATGAAAATTTTCATATTTTTATAGTAGTCACTTAATTGAGATTTTGAGAAGCATTCTAATGTGTTATACTCCCCCCGAAACATACACAACAAATCAACTTAATTTAAAGCAGCAGCATCGTGGCATCAGCAAACAATATACCATTTATGCATCAAAATCAACAAAAATAATCAGAAGCTCCCAAATACATACGAACCTCCCCCCCCCCCCCAAAAAAAAAAAAAAAAAAACTTCAAAATTCATGTTAATGTTTTTTTCCTCAAACCCATCCATCAACTGTGGCTGCCCTTCTGAGCTTCTGGATGCATTTTGCTTCTTATTATAATAGTAAAAGTGATTGTATATTTTTTTTTGCAGAGAGGAGAAGAAGTCAAAATCGAACCTAGATCAACGTCATTTCGGAGAGAGAGAGAGACGGGATCAGCGTCAAGGCGGAGGAGAGATCGGAGCAGCGTCAAGGCAGAGGAGAAAGAGACGGGATCGATTTGGAGGTGGAGGCGCGCGACGTCAACCGCGACGTCGAGGTGGAGGCGCGAAGAGGCAGAGGTCCTCGATTTTGGGGAGAGACGGGATCGATTTAGGGTTTTATTTTGGGGGAGAGAGGGATTTAGGGTTTCTCTTGAGAAAAGGAGATTTTGGAGAGAGAGAGAGCGCGTGAATGAGAAAGGGGGAGGGGATGTTGACTGACTGTATAATTTTTTTTCTTTTCCTTAATGGGCGCACCCGTTTCGCACCCGATTCGCACCCATGCGTACCCAGTCCGTGTCAAACGTTTTTTTCGTTTTTTTTAATTAAAAATGTTATGGATACGTACCGGGTGCGTACCCGGAACGTACCCGTGCGTATCCGCACCCGATACGCACCCGGTACTGGTACGAGGGCCATTTTGGGGTACCCGTGCTTCACAGGTATGGAGTTTCAAGAGAATTAACAGATAACTAATCGATCCTGCCCAATGCAACATGCCAAGAGTCTCGAGTCTTCAATAAAGATAAAAGAAGGAAGAGCTAACTGAATCTTTATATAAAAACTAAATGAAAGAAGCATATCTCAAAGAAGTGTCTTGAAAAGTTCTTTAAAATAATATTTAGAGGAAAGAGAAGAAAAGAGGAGAAGATGTGTATTCGAACGTCAGGATCATCAGGATAATCTTTTTTTTCAATGTTCGCTCTCTCAAACCTGCAACTATATCTGAATTTTTACCAGCCCTTTTGCAACTCAATCCAATTCTCAAATTGGCTCAAGCCAATCAACTCCCGGCCCAGCCAACTTTCCCTGCTTGATAAAGCATCATTCTCCTCGACCCTTTGGTCCATTTGGAGGACTGGAAATGACTGCACCTTCAACCGTAACACCAGCACCACCACTACCCCACTGGAATGCTTGCACGACCAGGATCGATGCGCAAATCACCCTACATGTTCACCATAAAGCTTACTACACTTCTGCTGATTTAAGTTCAATCAACAAGCACAATCTTCGCCTACCAAATTTCCCCTCCAGTCTATGATATGTATTCATGTACTAGTTATATTTCTCTGTGTCTCTATTATTCCTGTATACTCTGACTTTATCATCAATAATGAAATTCGAGCTTTGCCTTGCTAAATAAATAAATAAATAAGAGAGAGCTCTTTGTCTCTATTATTCCTGTATACTCTGATTTTATCAACAATAATAAAATTTGGGCTTTGCCTTGCTAAATAAATAAATAAATAAGAGAGAGAGAGAGAGAGAGAGAGAGAGAGAGAGAGAGAGAGGATAACGACAAAAGATATATGAACAAACAACTAACCTTTATCCCAAGTTTTTGGGGTCAACTACATGAATCCTCTTCTCCGCTCAGTCTATTAAGGGTCACCTCCTTCGTCAAATTAACACATTCCAAATCTTATAAATAGCATCAAGCCAAGTTCATTTATGAGTACCCCCCCTTTTTTTTCTTCCCTAGCTTTCATGCTATCAATTCCCTAAAGGCTCCTCGTATGAGAATTCTAAATTAATTGAAACAATTTTCTGGTCCAAAACTTGAAAACTCAACTCAACCACACTGGATGATTTTTTTAACCCTTTTTTGCATAAGGTCATCTCTAAAAGCACAAACGACCACCTCATTAGCATCTACAAACACATAAGTTTGGGTAAAAACTAAACACGATGAACACTGTACACAAATATATAGGCCACGAAGGAAAAGTTACCCTGATCATGACAATTCATAGAAATATACATCAGGAGCAGTGGGCACCTAACCTCCTTATAATGCTCCCATACTCAAGCTGTCAAGCATTCTCATTTACATGTACAACCAAATAATAGCTCATAAATGTATCTATATAAGAAATAGAGGAGAGGAACATATCTCAAGGAAACATGATTTGAGAAGGTAGAAAAGAAAATGGACCAAGGAGTATAACATGATATGGCTCCTTATACAACAAGATGAAATTTAATTGATTGATTTCCAGGTCCAAATTTTGAAACCTCCACTCTAGCATTTGTTTTGGCATAAAAGTTACTAAGACCATGGAAGGCCACCACATTCACATATGCATGGTAGAAAAGAAAATGGACCAAGGAGTATAACATGATATGGCTCCTTATACAAAAAGATGAAATTTAATTGATTGATTTCCAGGTCCAAAATTTAAAACCTCCACTAGAGCATTTGTTTTGGCATAAAAGTTACTAAGACCATGGAAGGCCACCACATTCACATATGCAAGTGCATAATCCATGATTAAAAGCTAAACACAATCAACAGTGTAATCAAAATGTATACACCAAGATGAAAATTGTATACACCAAGATGAAAATTAACACGGCCACCATGACAATTCAGAGACATCCATCAGGGCTGGGGTGGCACCTGTGAAAGGGCTGGGGTGGCACCTGTGAAAGCTCTGATACCACTTGTCAGAGAAATCTACTCCCAACTCGTAGTGCTAATAGCGGAATTGCACCACAAGTAATAGAAACTCCCAAGAAATAGATGAACCAAGAATAAGACACCACAATATATGAATCTCACAAGAACACAACCAATATGCAGACTAAGCAGTTAAAATTCCCGATTACGTCCGATTAATCCCCGATTAATCGCTAATCGGAGACTAAGTGATTATTTTTTTAGCGATTTATAATATTTCAATAGTTAGCGATTTAATCGGGATTAATCGGCCGATTAGTGATTAATCGACCGATTTTAAGTGGCTGATTAACCGATTAAATCTTCTTCTCTAATTTTGATGCTCGTTTGCATTATTTGGACTCAATCCAACCCAAATTCAAAATCCAAATTTAAAATTCAAACTGCTTCTGGTCCTCGTTCAAACCCAAATTCGACATATCGCCACTCTCTTCTTCCTCGTGCAAACCCAAATCCAAACTGATTATCTTCAAACCCAAACCCAAACTGATTCACTTTTTCTTCCTCAAGCAAACCTAAATCCGAACCGTCGTCGCTACCCTTGTACCATCGCATACTTGACTCTGTCTGCATTTGCTCCTCCTCTTGTTGCTCGCACTGCTCTTCCTCCCTGATTGTTTTTGTTTGATGGAACCCATCAACAAACCCGACCCAACCCACATCCAAAATCCAAACTCAGCTCAAACCAAGTACTCTTCCTCTTTTCTATAACTATATGTTTCTATTTGATAATCTCATAATTGTTTTATGTTAGGATTTAGGGTTGCTACATAATGAGAATATATCTTTTTTTAATTGGATGCCTGCACTCAAAGAACCCCAGTCAATTGGGTCAGTCGGCCGCACCCCTAGCCAATCGACCGCAATCCTCCAGACTTCTCTTCTTCTACTTGCTGCTTGTCTTCCCTTACTTCTTTGTCTCATCCTCTTCTTCTCCAACTTCAAGTACCTCGTGCCTACGTGTACTTAAGGCCACAATTCCTAACAACCTGACCTCTTCACAATGTGCCCATCTTCGGCTAGTCTCATTGCCTAAACAACCAAACAATTGTAAACATCTATACCTCCCATGACCAATTATAATCATGGGGTTCACCTTCTATTTCAAGCCTGCTAGAGATCCATCAAATTCTTTTGAGATCAAACACAATGGAAGTAGGCTTATTAGTAATGACTAATTGAGGATGGTTTATAACAGAGACTATTGGCTTAAATAAAACTAAGTGGCCCAAACTAAAAATATCATTAAAGGGTGAGCAAGATAAAAGTTTTAAGGTTTACCAATAGCTAACAACACATAATCCATACGCCATACCCTCCACAACCCATGTATAAACATGATTTCTCCTCCTATTTCAACTACCCAACAACTCAGTCAAATTCTTTCAAATGAAATACAATACAAATGATTCACATTAACTAAATTAAATGGTCCAAACTAAAAATGCATTGAAGGGTGACCAAGATACAAACTTTAACGTTTTCCCAACACAGTAATGAGGAAATAAACCAACCCAAATTCCCGGAACAGTCAAAATCGGGGTGAAAAGGGAAATGGGTGAAGGAATGAAGGGGGGATACTTACAGAGAGCGTGCGCAGTAGGGATTGAGGGAGACGAGGAAGAGGAAAGAGATGAAGAGGGGAGGAAGGAGAGGTGAGAGAGAAGAAGAACAGCCATTAGCTTCTTCCAATACAGTGAAGATGATGAAGATGGGATTGGATAAGCTCTTTATGTTTTTATCTTGGTCCCTAATCACATCATCATCTCATCCTCTCAAATCATGATGGCAGACAAGGATATTGGATTGCTGTTAATCTGACTCCGATGGGACCCGGAATCGATTGATATGGGGATTTGGGGATAGGAATAGCACGTGCGATGCACATGGACTAAGATTGGGTTTGATTTGTAATTTTTTGATATTGAGGAATTGGTTACTCCTTATTTATAAATGGGCTAAATTTGAAAGAAAAAAAACACGAACTATTTTCTTTATACAGAAAATCTCACTGAACTTTTTTTGGCGTAGAAAACCACACTTAAGTATGGTTGCAAAAAATTTATATGAATTATATATGGCTGAAAATGGGGTTAAATCGGAACCGTCAAGATTGGGAACGAATCTTGAAGCTCAGGGGTAAAACGGTAATTTCGCATATAGATGGACCCGAAGCGGGCACTAGATCTCCCCTTCACAGATCCAATAACCCGCGAAACGGATCCACTCCAGCTGGTTACGGGTCCCGACCCAAGACAAACCCAGACCAGCAAGAGGAGATCAGGGTCACTGAGTTGACTAAATCAACGGGCCTGATTTGCAGTTATCCTCTCACCGGGAATCAGGGATCAGTTTCCTAAACTAATTGTGAGGATTTTACTTCTAACGGTTTCACAGGAAATCAGGTCCCTAATCAGACTCACATGGCGACTATAAATACCTCCTACCTACTACTGTGACCAGGTAATCACTCTTTTGCCAACTTAAGCTCTTTCTTAATCATATCACTGGTTACTGACAAGAGCGTCGGAGGGTGCGTCGCCGGAATCAACCCCGGTGTATCGCACTTCCTTGCAGGTGAACGGCGGGAGTCAGCAGCCCAATCCCTACGAATAGGCTTGGATCCGCTATTCAGATTTTTCCACGAACCCACAAATCTTATCTGTTTACCCCCACACCAGATTCAGCGGTAACAGATTGGCACCGTCTGTGGAAAACCATACGAATAGCAGCCTCTCCTCTTCCCGTCGACTAGCTCTTCTCCAGCCATGCCTCCCAGAAAAGTCAGGTCTAGGGATTCCAACCGCGGACCCAACCCCACCAACCAACAAGAGGAAGCTCCCGTACATCCTGCTCCGCAGCCCGAACAACTTCCTCCCCCGGTCCAAGACCATTTCCAACAGGGCCAGCCCCCTCCTCTGAATCAGCAACCCCCTAATGGTCCCACTGGTCCGAACCAGCGGAGGTAGAAGCAACCTCTCAACCCAGACCATGTCTCAGTACACAATGCCTCCTCAGATTCTATGGCCTCTCATAACCCCTGAGCTTCCGACCTCCGCAACACCGTTCTAAATCGGCAGAAGGATGAAGACCTTCGCAACCGCCTAGATGAGAAGCGGGCCCGAGAGGGAGTCTCCCGCCAACATCAAGGTGAGCGATCTCCTCATCGCCGAGATGGCAGGAGATCTCCGGACCGAAGAGGACGGGGAGAATCTCCTGAGCGTCGCAGGAGGAGGCCATATTCCCCTGCTGGACGACATCATCCGAGGAACGATGAGGCACCCATCACTCGTGCCGAGTTCCAACAATTCCAGGCAAGCCATACAACTCATTTTAGTGAAATACAAGATGAGCTGCCTTGGTGTATGTTTTTTGCCGATGACATCATCTTAGTGAACGAGACTAGAGCAGGAGTCAATGCTAAATTATAATTGTAGAGAAACACTTTGGAAGCTAGAGACTTTCGGATAAGCAGAACTAAAACAGAGTATATAATGTATAATTTTAGTGATATTCAGAACACAACTAAGGACGTAGTGAAGCTTGATGGTCAAGAGATATCTAAGAGAAACCATTTCCGATATTCAAGCTCGATTATACAAAGAGATGAGGAGATTTATGAAGATATTATACATAGGATCCAAACTGGGTGGCTTAAGTGGAGAAATGCCAGTGATATTTTGTGTGACAAACGTATACAATGATGTATGCAGCAGAGTGTTAGGCAACAAAGAAATAACATATCCAGAAAATGAGTGTAGCAGATATGAGGATGCTAAGATGGATGTGTGGTAAAATATGAAATGATAGAATTAGAAGCGAGTATATACGAGACATGATAAAGGTAGCTCCAATCCAAGATAAGTTAAGAGAGAATCGCCTCAGGTGGTTTGGACATGTCGCACGTAGACCTAGTAGTGCCCCCGATAGAAAGAGTGATTTGATAAATATTGAGAGTAGAGTTAGGTGTATAAGAAGATCTAAACTAACTTGAATGGAAACGGTGATAAAAGATATGATAGCTTGTAACCTTACAGAAGATATTGCGCTAAACCGAGCAGAATGGAAAACCAGAATTCATGTAGCCGACCCCAACTAGTTGGGAAAAAGACTTTGTTGTTGTTGTTGTTGTTGTTGTTGGTTAAATGCGGATGGGTATTAAGGATCATTTGAAGACAATTTGGAAGGGGTTTGGTGTTTTCAGATACACAACATACTGTGACTGATGAGTTCAATTTGTGTAGTTGTAGGCTAGTAACGATTGAAAATCAAAATCCATCCCACATGCTGTTGGTGACAATTTACCAACAGAGCATGTCATGATGCATACGTAGTGCACTAAGCTTGCTGCGTGGTGGACTGTGGTAATTGGTAACTATATATGGACACTATCAATAACGTTGTGCATTTTATATCTGAAAAACATTTCAATGTTAACATCAAGATCTAAGAATTGAACCAAATATTTTGGCAAGAAATAAAGTCAGATAAAACCTGAAATCACTGTACTTCACCATAATTTCTAACAGATGGCAAAATGTGTCAAAGATGTAGCTACATGATAGACTATAGTATAATGCTGATAAATGGACCATAAGCATGACTAATTTCAGACAAAAGGAATTACAACTGCTATGCAAAAATCAAATAGTACTCTAGCTTTATGTGTTTGAAAACGAGGAAAATTGTACTCTTTGTGTGGAAACTATGGTAGAAACAGTAGGAACAGCAATATGGATTCAGTAGATTTAGTATATATACGGAAGCAAACTTGAGCTCAGGACATTGATTTCTTAATAAGAGGCCATCTGACCAATTGTCTCAGACCATTAGAAAAACTATGAAACAAAAGAGTGTTTGGAGATTAAAGACATCTTAATTTCCAAAATGGTGAGTTAGTGATGGATGGTATTAGAACTTAAGTTAATTAAGTACCAATTGATTATCAAGGAGTACCATTGTAATATAATTTGCAAGCCATACAACTCATTTGTCCACCAATAACACCTTCCTGATGTTTAAAAGTGATCACATGAAACCATCTTGAAGACTAAAAGCGTTCGTTCATATAACACGTTTTAAAAGAAACACATACTTTTGGCAACCATTTAGCATTTTCTTACTGTTTCTTTGAGATCGATCGAGCTGCAAACAAACAAAAATTAAATAAATCCACTAACACTAAAGAAGAAGAAGAAAAAAAAAAAAAAAAACAACCAACTGTACTTCCAATATTTGATATTTGAAATGTTATACTGAACTTTCAACCACTCAAGGTTTACCTTTGTTAATCCGAAGTATGTCCCTGTCATAGTTTAGTTAGTACTTGGCTTAATACATATAATAAATACAACTAAGAAGAATATCCGTGAGCCTGTGGGTCAACCTACTGCCCATATTAAGAATCAAAAGATTATTACCCACATTCCATTTAATAATAAGAATATGATCATATAGCACGGTATAATCAAGCAACCCTTTATCCATCTCTTACATCATGTTGTTCTTTTAGGCATTTCAGCAAACAATATACGGGCTACCATCATGCAAATATTTACATGGAATTTGCATATTCTTGAATAGACAAAACAAACAAAAAGTTGTGGGAACATGCCTGATTGATCACAAAATTGTAGATTAAATTACGCTACAAGTTCAGGTTAATAGATGTATATATGTTCAGCACGTGTTTTGTGAGACCCAAGGGGATGCAAGAAACCATTGACTATATGTATTCTTGGAAGATGAGATCAGCCCTATTTAAGTAAAACGTGGGAAGCTTCACAGCCAGATATAGAAAATTAAGCATAAAAAAGATTTCTATGGAAGAGGAGTTAAATGCAATAGTTTACTTGTAGTTCAGATCTGTTTGGTTACAGGTAAGAGTAGAGAGCTATATTTTGTATGAAGCCTTTACTAGTGCTGCAAACGAACCGAGCTATTCGCAAGCTACTCGGCTCGAGCTCGGTCAAAGCTCGGCTCGTGTCGAGCTCGACCCAAGCTCGAGCTTGAAGGTACGTGGGTTTTAGGCAGAAGCTTGCTTGTGAGTATTCGGCTCGAACTCGGTCAAAGCTCGGCTCGTGTCGAGCTCAAGCCGAGCTCGAGCCTCAAGGTGTTCAGCTCGACTCGGCCCGTTTGCAGCCCAGCCTTTAACAAAGAGCTTATTAAAGCTTTCGACAAGCATGGTACAAGGAAGTATTTAATATATATCTACTTGTAGAAATAACGAAATAAAACCAAGTGTTAAGTAATCATGAAAAAACTCAGCAAAGGCATAAAAATGTACCAACATTATCTATCCTCATCATCTAACTAAGCCTTCACATATCAAATTGTGGTCCTCTGCACATATATCTCCATGAAAGAGACCACACTGAGCTACCTGACATCAACCCTCTTTTTATTTAATGCAAAATTCATGCTTGAGGAGGATTTGGAGAAAGGAACAGATCGTGACAGTAATCAGCGGTTAATATCCTCCAAATTCCTCCCAAAGTGTAGTACATTAATAGATCGGGAAAGATGGCAGATCTGATACAGAAATTACATTTCAACACCAACCGCATTCAGAGTATGATTCTTACAAAACTCAAAACCATATATACATGAGTCTGTAGGGTGAACGATAAAACAAAGTTTCCTACCACGTGAACTAGTCTTATTCCGCAGGCTTGACTAAACTATATAGAATATGTATGTCAAGAGAACACTTAAAAAATAAAAAGAATAATCTAAGCATACGTAAACTTGAACAAATATTGATGATCCTTCATGCTTCCATAACTATTCCATTCTTATTGCCCATAGCTAGGTTGTCACTCACTTGAAAGGAACTTTCCAAATCATTCAGTAGGCAAAATAACTAGCAGCATGTAAGTCAAGTACGTTCAGTAATTTACATAAAGGTATATGTAGGTGTATTTATATGAAAAGGGACAGTCTTGTCAACTGATTTCAGACCAGCTGCATCACTGCACAGTGCTAAAAAGGTACCCAAAAAAGTTAGAAATTAGCTAAACGCTCATCCAGTCTTATAAAATCCGTCATCTCATAGAAATTCCAGGAATAAACTACTGGCAGTTTTCTGCAATATCTCTAGAATCACAACATAGTTCACTAACAAGAAAGTTGGTTTGAATTGATACAGAATCCTTTAAACTTGATGGAAAGTAAGATATATAAAGTTTTTCACTTGGATAGGAGAAATCAATGAGGCACATAATGCATATCTTTTTAACCAGGAGGCCAGTTCATCTGTCGACCTCCGAGCAGATGAATATGAAGATGATACACAGATTGGCCTGCAAAAGAACAATTATTTGGTTAACAAACTCATAACTGAGCAGACAAATTTATTCTAATTTGCTATTCTTTTTTCATAATTAACTCTCCTTTAGGAGAATGTGAATTACATATAAGAATAAAAACAATAAAAAAAAAATGTACTAACATCCACTAGGACCATCATTGATAACAGCCCTAAATCCATCTTCCAAGCCTTCCTGCTTTGCAACTACTTTAGCAATGGACATTAAGTAGCCGAGTATCTCAACATGCCTCTCCTCTGCCTGCCAATAGAGACAAAGGAATTGTTAACTGAGATGTCTTTGATAATATCTATCTTTGATATATAAAGGAATAACTTATTCAATGATATCTTGATGCTTCAAATATTTTGCCATTACATAACTTCTTAATAATGTTAGCATGCTAAAAAGTTGAGAGGAAAAAAAAAACACAGAAAGCAAGCCACAAAATTGTTAATACTGAATTGGGGAAATTAGGGTTAGGGTTAATCTCTAGCCGCTTAAGATATTATACCCTGCTTATCAGTATTGGAATATCACAGGGCACTACCTCTAGACCAGCTTATATTGAGATTAGACTGGGTTTAGGGTACTGGGCTTTTAGCCCACTCAACCCGTTCCAATATTAAAACATAACACGTGTAAACCCGTGTTGCCCCATAGAATAATATACACAATATTATCCTATTATAATGAGAATATACATATACATCCAACAATCTCCTCCTATATTCTCAGTATATTAGGCTAAGCAATGTTATAATATTGGATCACAAAAATTCAAACATTATTGAATCATAAAGAACATGGATCATAGACTAAATCAATTATCACTTGAATAGTTCAAATATGACCAAACCAAAATAATCAAATAGTTCTAAAACCATAAATGAATAGTTCACAAAGACTAAACCAACAAAACAAAATCATAATCTCAAGTCAACCAAACAATAAACTTCAAAATAAACGAAAAGTTTTAAGCTCAATCAAATAAAGAGTCTTAAACTTGAAATAGAAGTTTCTCCAAGCAATTGAGTTCTTTTGTGTCTACTCCTCCATATCGAGCAAATCATCATTCTCAAAATCAAAGTTGACTGATTCATTTCCATTGCCTTTGCTGCCATCTGTTTTAAACATAACACATAGAAATCTCATGAGTCGCTTCTCTTAGAGTTCAAATGAAATGTATAAGAGTATCTAGTTCATACTAAAGAACTTAGTACAATTCAACATAGATATGCAAAGGTACATCATAAGCATCACAATCAAGTATCTTTATCAAAATAAAGTACAAGAACTATTATAGTTTCTACACAAGAACTATACTGTGTTTCATGTTGGAATGATAGAATTGTTAGATCAATTATGGTTAAGTTCTGAATCATCAAGATTGGAATGAAACATAAACCCCATAAAAGAGATATATCATCAAAGTTGGAATGATATAACAACAGTTCTAAACATCGGAAACACATCGACAAATTTTCATGCTTTCTTTTGGAATAAAAGATAATTTTATGTAAGTTTTGAAACATATATAACATCATCAAATTTGGAATGAAGTTATATATCAACAATAAATACATAGAACTTTTCTAATTATCTAAAGCATGTCAACTGTCAAGGTTGATGCTTAAAGTTTGAACTACTCTATGGCTCTCAATTTTGGATTCTAATTTATCAAAATAACTAGGGTGTTAAAACTTATCCTCAAAAGTTTTTAACCCCATTTCCCCCACAGTTTTGATAATTAGATCTCTACTTAGTCCTTTTGTAAAGGCATCAGCCACATTCTTTTCTGATCGTACATCAATAAGGGCAATTGTCCCTTGTTTAATGAGATAGTTCAACTTGGCCTGTCTAAGGCTCACAACACGTCTCTTACCATTGTAGAGAGTGTTGTTAGCTACAATATTTGCAGCTTGATTGTCACAATAAAGACTGAGAGTGGTTACTCTAAACCTTCTCAAAGGAATATCTAACAATAGCTCTTTTATCCATTCCGCTTCTTCACCAGCAGAAGATAGCGCAAAGAGTTCTGACTCCATGGATGAAAAGGCAAGACCAGGTTGTCTTTTAGATTTCCATGACACAGCTGCTCCTCCTAGTGTAAACACATAACCACTAGTGGACCTACTGTCACCATTTCCTGAGCACCACGATGCATCAGAGTATCCCTCTAGTACTGAAGGATAACCAGAGTAGCACAAAGCAAACTCTTGGGTACCGTTTAGGTATCCCAGTAGCCTCTCAAGGGCATTCCAGTGTAATTGACTAGGATTGCTAGTGAACATGCTCAGCATGCCTATCGCAAAGGCTATGTCAGGTCTGGTGCATGTCATTGCATACATGAGACTTCCAATAAGTTTAGAGTAATCTAACTGTCTCACTGTTGCACCATCGTTAGGTGTCAACTTTTTGGTATTATCATAAGGTGTATTAAACCTTTTGCAATCACTGTATCCCCAGTCCTTCAACACACTTTTAATATAGTGGGATTGGCTAAGGGTTATTCCTTGCCTTCCAAAGCCCACTCTCATACCCAATATGGTGTCCACAACACCTAGATCTTTCATATTGAATTGTTTGGATAGCATGGTTTTGACTTCTATAACAATAGAGAGGTCACTTCCAACAACTAGCAAGTCATCAACATACAAGCAAATAATGACAATTTTATTCGATTCATCACGATAATAAAGGCATTTGTCAGAATTACTAGATTCAAAACCCAAGCTCTTTATTGTTTTATCGAATTTTTCATGCCACAATTTTGGTGCTTGTTTTAGACCATACAAAGATTTTATTAATTTGCAGACCTTATGTTCTGAACCTTTAAGTACAAAACCTTCAGGTTGATTCATATAGATTTCTTCATTGAGGTCACCGTTTAGGAAAGCAGTCTTAACATCCATTTGATGAATAACAAATTTTTCAATAGATGCTATGGCTAGAAGAATCCTTATTGTAGCAATGTGGCAAACTGGTGAATAAACATCAAAATAATCCACCCCACTTTGTTGAGTATAACCTTTAGCTACTAAGCGTGCTTTATACTTAGCTACAGTTCCATCAGGATTAAGTTTCTTCTTCAAAACCCACTTGTTTCCTATAGTTTTAGCCCCTACTGGCAAATTAACCAATTCCCAAGTGTTGTTCTGCAATAAAGAATCCATTTCATCATCAATTGCTTCTTTCCAAAGCAAACCATCCCTAGACCTTAAGGCTTCCTTAACACTAACAGGGTCAGCTGCTAGTGCATATGTCACGAAGTCATCACCATAGGTTCTAGGTGTTTTATCTCTTGTAGAGAGTCTTCTTAATTCAACATTATGTGAGGGTTCAGTGTCAGTTGAAATATATCTAGATTCCTGTTGTGGATCATTCCTAGTGTCTGCAGGTTCAGATAATGAGATGCCTTTATCTTTGATGAACATATCTTCAAAGAATTCTGCATCTCTTGATTCTATTATTTTGTTGAGAGATAGATCTAAGAATCTGTCTGCAGCACTATCAACTGCACTACCCAAATACACACACGTATTTGTCCGAGGTCCCACTTTAGGCCTTCTAGGGTCAGGTATCCTAACAAAAGCAATACAGCCCCATGTTCTTAATTTATTAAAATTGGGTGTGTGCTTATGCCACAGTTCATACGGTGTAGCAGGTAACTTAGAGTGTGGCAACATGTTCAAAATATTATTAGCAGTTAATACAGCCTCACCCCAAAAATGTGAAGGTAATCCAGCAGTCAATAACATAGAATTCAACATCTCTGTGAGTGTTCGATTCTTTCTTTCGGCGATACCATTTGACTGTGGTGAGTAGGGTGCTGTAGTTTCTGCTATGATTCCATGTGAGTTACAAAATTCTCTGAATCCTAATGAAACATATTCGCCACCTCTATCTGATCTAAATCTTTTAATCTTAGCATCTAACTGATTCTCAACACGGTCCTTAAATTCTTTGAATTTTTCTAGCGCTTCATCCTTGGTTTTTAACAGATAAATGTGACAATATCTAGAGTAATCATCTATAAAGGTGATTAAGTACTTCCGACCTCCTTGTGTCATAAAACTCTTGAAATCACATATGTCAGAATGTATCAACTCAAGTAGTTGTGTACTCCTAGAGACGGTACGAAAAGGTCTTCTAGTTATCTTTGTTTGAGCACACACTTCACATTTGTCACCTTTAATGGATGTGTCAATCGGCAAGTTAAAAGTTTTAGCAACATTAAGAATCTTAACATAGTTCACATGTCCCAGCCTATTATGCCATGTATGTGGACTACACAATTTGGAACTAATATTGTTGATTACTTCATCTGCTAAACTAATTCTGAACATGCCATTAACTAAATAAGCACAACCAAAATAAAAAGAATTTACAGACAAGATAGCTTTACCACTAATCATAGTAACAACCATACCAGCATGATTTAGTAAGCTAATAGAGATCAAGTTCTTAGCTAAAGCAGGTACATATTTAACATTTCGTAAAATTAAAGTTTTACCTGAGGAGAGACTGAGATTCGCTGTCCCGGTCTGAAGCACCTTCACTAATTCTCCATTTGCCATTGAAACTGATTCATTTGCAGCTCTCAGATCAGATAGTAGGGTCTCATCGTTGCAAGCATGACAGGTGGCTCCCGAGTCCAACAACCAACTAGCAGAGGTACTGGCCTTTACATCACCAACAACACAAAGAAAATTGGTGGGCTCAGTTTTCCCCTCCAACAAGTTCACCTTTTCCATGTTGGGTTGTTCCACTTTGGGTAGCCTGCACTCAGAAGCATGATGTCCCCACTTTCTGCAGTTGTAGCATTTCCCTTTCTTTTTAGCAATTTTCTTCGTGACTTCTAACTTAGTTGGTTCACCTTTAAAATTAAACTTGTTCTTCTTGAACTTAGGAGTGCTTTTGGTATTGGTTAACACATTAGCAGTAGAAAGTTGTTTATTGACCAATTCCAAATTCATCCTAGTTCTAGTCTCATCTTCAACTTTGATGCAACGTTTTAGATGTGCAAGTTTAATTTGTTCAGGCAACCTATACATCTCAGTCTTAAAAGATAGCCACGAAGCAGGTAACTTATAAATTATTGCTCCGGTAAGGAACTCATCACACACAGTAATGTTTTCAGTTTTTAGTTTCCCTACCAGATTCTCTAAATCTGTTACCTGAGGAAGGATTGCATTTTCTTCTTTAAAGGTGAAACCCATGAACTTATCAACTAGATGTGCCTTAGAAACTTTCTCTTCTTTCTTAAATTCATCTAGTAGATTATCCCAAATTTGTTTAGCAGTTTCATATTTCATATACACGTCTGCAAGGCGATCTGATATGCTATTCAATAAGAATTCTCTACATAAGTCTTCATCAGTTACCCATGTTGCATCGTCAACATCTTCAACACATTCATCATATGTTGTTTGACATGTATAGAATATTTTCATGAATTTAATCCCGTATTGGGCTTTTCTTTTCCAACTATTAAACTCAGCACTACTGAATCCCTCTAATTTGGGAACCTCGTACGGACGACTATGTTTTTCCATCACAAAGGAATAAACAATAGATTCCCAACAATAGAGAGTTCTTTCTAAACAGTTACTACTTATGTAATTTAGTAAACAGAAAAATAACTGAGTTTAGAATGGACCAAATCTGGAGAGCACACAGCAGCGAGTCAAGAGAATGATCCGATCTGATCAAACCCCCAAACTCAAACAGCAATGGAAGAAAAACCCCTTGATTCGATCTGATCAAACCCTAGATCCAACAGCAACAGCAATGGAGTTCAATCAAGACCGATCTGATCAAACCCTAGATCCAACTGCGACTGATCCAGAGGAGAGAGACGACCAGAACGGCGACGGCGGCGCTCGGCGTCGCGACGGCTGCGATGAGTGGGATCGCGACGGTGCGCTCTGGACGGCTCGGCGTTCGAAACCCGACGACTGAGATCTGGATCGCAACGGCGCGGCGATTGGGATCTCGTCGGCTGCGGTCTGGATCAGCGACGGTGAGGGCGTCGGCAGTCTTGGTCGGAGACGGCGACGGCCAGAGGTAGGAGATGATAATATCTTAAGATTGTTAATACTGAATTGGGGAAATTAGGGTTAGGGTTAATCTCTAGCCGCTTAAGATATTATACCCTGCTTATCAGTATTGGAATATCACAGGGCACTACCTCTAGACCAGCTTATATTGAGATTAGACTGGGTTTAGGGTACTGGGCTTTTAGCCCACTCAACCCGTTCCAATATTAAAACATAACACGTGTAAACCCGTGTTGCCCCATAGAATAATATACACAATATTATCCTATTATAATGAGAATATACATATGTTAGAACCTGAATATAAAATACTAAAATCCCAACAGAAATTGTGAAGAAATCAAATACAGAAAGGAAAAACAGTAAACAATAAACTTGTACAGAGTCGAGATTTTGAAGAATCTCTGTCCTTAAAGCTGAATTTGCCCCGTAGTGTGACGGTTACCGGCAAATCGCTTCCCAGGATACAACTGTACCTTCTCTGAAGATGCAGCACCCTTGCTTCAGAGACAACGAACTGCTGTCTGTGTGTACTCTCAATTGACAGACCCTGGACTCAGAGCAGAGGAAGAAGAAGAGGAAGACTCAAGTGGAAAAATTTTCTGTGTCTGTTTGGGAGCTGATGTCTGGGTATAAGAGTTGGACTGGAGACTGTTCAGCAGCCATTACTCTGTAACAGCAGAGTAATGGGGACTCTTCAGTTTAGTAACTGGTGAGCCATTACTCTGCTGTTACAGAGTAATGGCCTCAGTTACTGAATCTGAAAAGTCTTTTCAGTTCAGTAGGGGAAGAGGCTGTCTGGGCAAAAAGGAAAAATAAAATTTTAAGCCAGACCAGACCAGACCAAACCAAGCCAAACCGAACCGAACCGAAGCCGGGGCCGGGGCCGGGGCCGGGCCGGGCCGGGCCGGGCGCGCGCGTGCGCGCGTGTGTGTTTGTCATTTTGGCTAAGTCCTCTCTCCACTACACGTTAGTGGTAACCCCCGGGCCACGCCCTCTAGTCCAGTTTTCTAGTATATATACTAGTAACAATCTTTCCCAATTTCCGATATGGGACTATCCATTTGTTAAGTTGGTACCTTTCAAGTACCCAACTTTGGATCAACATTTCTCATTCATACGGAATTCGTTTTTGGCAAGTGAGTATACTACGGAATAGTACTCGACGAGAGGATCGCAATCCACTCATTTTCCGGTGCCGCCGGTGGCCGGAGCTTGCCGGAATCCGGCCCGGAAAACTGCAAAAATTAATTCCAACAATCCCCCACATGAATGGAAATTACCAGACCATGTAATCCAGACACGACGGAAAAAACAAAAAACATGACAGAAAGACTCTGAGAGTACAATCGGAAAATCACTGCATCAGGAATGGTAGTAATTTTTCAACTTTGAACCACCCTTAGTAATTAGCTATCGGATTCACTTGACCAGGTAGTGATCATGATGTCTTGAACTACCCGGACGTTCATGTGAACCTAGACAATAACTATCACACAGTTTCATCTCCTCACAGAACCAAGTTCTCTTGTTGTGTTCATTTTGGCCTTGAACATCCCTGGTTAATCATGAGTGAACTTGGAGAATGTAGCCTCTCTTCATTCTCCTAGAAACGGCCCCATTTCACACTCACAAGGTGATTTCCCATAAAGAGTATCCTGCTATACCCCACTTTTATTTCAAAGCTATGGGAATCATTAAAAGCCAAGCTTATCCTAACTATTTGCAGGCAGCACTTGTTTTGTCATCCTAAGAATGGGTATGAGATGTTAATCTCTAAGTGCTTTCGTTGATTCAACAAGATTTAGTTGTCCCTTTGAACCTAGATCTTGGGATCTCCAATTTCTAAGTAGGGTTTCCATCAAGTATCCTCTTTCGTCATAGGCTTTAAACCCATTCCTCTTGATGATCTCACAACCTGCTCTCGCGACAGACCTTTAGTAAATGGATCCGCTAGGTTGTCGGCCGATTTTATATATTCTATAGAGATTACTCCATTTGAGAGCAGGTGTCTAATGGTTTTGTGTCGCCTTCTGATATGACGAGACTTACCATTATACATGCAATTCAGTGCCCGTGCTATAGCCGATTGGCTGTCACAGTGTACACATAAGGCAGGCACTGGTTTTTCCCACATAGGAATATCCTCTAAAAAGTTGCGAAGCCATTCTGCTTCTTCTGCCGCTTTGTCTAAAGCAATGAACTCAGATTCCATGGTGGATCTGGCTAATAGCGTTTGTTTAGAGGATTTCCATGACACAGCTGCACCACCAAGTGTGAAAACATATCCACTTGTGGATTTTGAGTTCTTTGAGTCCGATATCCAGTTGGCATCACTGTAGCCTTCCAGTACTGCTGGATATCTGGTGTAATGCAGCACATAACTCTGAGTATGTCGCAAGTAGTTCAATACTCTTGTTATTCCTTTCCAGTGACTTCGTCCTAGATTACTCGTGTATCGGCTCAGTACGTTTACCGAATGTGCTAGGTCCGGTCTTGTACAATTTGTTAGGTACATCAGACTACCAATTACACGTGCATATTCCAGTTGTGATATGCTTTCGCCTGTATTTTTGAACAGGTGAAGACTTGGATCGACGGGACTTTTTGCTGTCCCATTGGAATAATTCTTGAATCTTTCAAGTACTTTCTCAGCATAATGAGCTTGAGACAAAGTAATCCCCTCAGATGTCCTGGAGACTTTGATTCCTAGTATGACATCTGCAACTCCCAAGTCTTTCATGTCAAACTTGCCACTAAGCATGCTCTTAGTTTGTTTGATAATGTCGTTATTGCTTCCAATAATGAGCATGTCGTCTACGTATAGACAGACCAGAATGTATCCATTTGGAGTATCTTTGATGTAGATACATTTATCACATTCATTTATTTTGAAACCATTTGACATCATAACATTGTCAAATTTTGCATGCCATTGCTTTGGAGCTTGTTTCAGGCCGTACAATGATTTTACAAGCCTGCACACTTTATTTTCCTGTCCAGGAACTACGTAACCCTCAGGTTGTTTCATGTATATTTCTTCTTCTAAGTCCCCATTTAGAAATGCAGTTTTAACATCCATTTGATGTATTTCCAGGTTACGTAGAGCTGCAATAGCTATCAACATTCTTATGGATGTTATTCTTGTAACTGGGGAATATGTATCGAAGAAATCTAGGCCCTCTTTTTGCCTAAATCCTTGTACCACAAGTCTAGCCTTATGCTTCTCTATTGAACCATCTGGTTTCAATTTTTGTTTGAAAATCCATTTGCATCCTAGAGCTTTACATCCAGAAGGCAAATCGACTAACTCCCATGTATGATTTTGCATAATGGAGTCTATTTCACTTTTGATTGCTTCCTTCCACATAGGAGCATCAGGCATAGACATGGCTTCCTTGAACGTTCTGGGCTCATTCTCTAAGAGAAAGGCCGTCACAAAGTCAGGACCAAATGATTTTGATGTTCTAGCCCGTTTACTTCGTCTAGGCTCATCGGTATCCTGTTCTGGTTCATCAACTGAAGTGCTTGCAGTCCCTTGTTCACGTGTACGTTTAGGGTACGTAGTATCCTTGCACGGAAACACGTGTTCAAAGAATGAAGCATTTCTTGATTCCATTATTGTATTTACATGGATATCCGGTATATCCGATTTGTATACCGAGAACCGATATGCACTACTGTTGTGTGCGTAGCCTATGAATATGCAATCAATCGTCTTAGGTCCGATGGTGACCTGTTTCGGGTTAGGTACTGCCACCTTTGCTAGACACCCCCACACTTTGAGGTATTTATACGAAGGTAAGTTACCTTTCCACAATTCGTATGGTGTCTTGCCGGTTTTCTTGTGAGGTATTTTGTTGAGAATGTAGTTGGCAGTCAGCAACGCTTCCCCCCACATGTTTTGGGGTAAGCCAGAATTCAACAACAAGGCATTCATCATCTCCTTTAGAGTTCGGTTTTTGCGCTCGGCTGTACCGTTTGATTCGGGTGAGTAGGGAGCAGTTGTCTGATGAACTATTCCATGTTCCGAGCAGAACATGTTAAATGGTGCATCATATTCTCCTCCTCTATCACTTCTAACGATTTTAATCGTTTTGCCAAGTTGATTCTCAACCTCAAGTTTATATTCTTTGAATTTATCCAAGGCCTCATTTTTGCTATGTAACAAATATACATAACAGAATTTTGTGCAATCGTCTATGAAAGTCACAAAGTACTTTTTGCCACCTCTGGTCTGCACATATTTTAAGTCACACAGATCTGTGTGAATGAGACCTAGAGTTTCTGTGTTTCTTTCTACAGAACGTGATGGAGTTTTAGTGAGTTTGGCCTCCGTGCAAACTTCACATTTTTCTGAGTTATCTACCTTAAACTTTGGTAGCAAATTCATGTTAACTAATCTACGCATAGAATTTACATTAACATGGCCTAGTCTTTCATGCCAAACAGAAGAAGACTCAACAACATAGGCAATAGGAGTTATTTCATTAATTTTGGGAACAGCAGGAACAATAGTTTTAGGGATGACTGTCATTACATTAAACTTGAACAGTCCATCCTTTACATATCCTTTACCCAAATATACCCCATTCTTGGACAGTACAAAATTATCAGAAACAAGTACAACTTTGAACCCATTCTTACTTAGCAAAGAACCTGATATCAAGTTCTTTCTAATGTCTGGGACATGCAGCACATTTGTGAGTGTGAGCTCTTTGCCTGAAGTCATTTTCAGCACTATCTTCCCTGTTCCTTCAATTTTGGAGGTGGAAGAGTTTCCCATGAACAGCTGTTCATCTTTGTTGCACTTCTGGTAGGAGGTGAACATTTCCTTGTCCGAGCAGATATGCTTGGTGGCCCCTGTATCGTACCACCATTCACGAGGATTGCTCCCCACAAGATTTACCTCTGAAACAACAGCACAGAGGTCCAGGTCAGAGAGACCAGTGGACAAGTTCTCAGCTATGTGTACATGGGATTTTTCATTTCCTTTTACATGTCCAGATTTTGAATAATTACTGTCCTTACTACGGCACTCAGAAATTTTGTGCCCCAACTTACCACACTTGTGGCATTTCCCAGCAAACCTCTTTGCAAGAGGTTTTTTGTTGGAGGCCTGTGGCAGAAACTTCCTCTTCTTGCCCTTCTGTTCATGCTCCACCACATTAGCCTTTTCGATGGACTGATTTCCATAGGACCTCTCAGCCTTGCGATTCTCTTCTTCAATCCGCAACCTGATAATTAGATCTTCAAGAGACATCTCCTTTCGTTTGTGTTTGAGATAGTTCTTGAAGTCTTTCCACCCAGGTGGAAGTTTTTCTATGAACGCTGCAACCTGGAAAGGTTCGCACAGCGTCATATTCTCTGCAGCAATGTCGTGCATTATAACCTGCAGTTCTTGGACTTGACTCACCACTGTTTTGGAGTCAATCATCTCATAGTCCAGAAATTTGCCGACAACAAATTTCTTGGACCCGGCGTCTTCAGTTTTGTACTTCTTTTCCAGGGACCCCCACAGGAGTTTGGATGTCTTGAAGACGCAGTAGACGTTGTACAGAGAGTCTACCAGGCCATTCAGGATGTAGTTCCTGCACAGGTAGTCGCCCTGTGTCCACGCGTCAACTGCTGCAACAGAGTGTGCTTCCATTGGCGCCAGCATCGGGGCAGATTCATTGAGGAATCTGTCCAGCTTCAATGTGGTCAGGTAGAACTGCATCTTCCCCTGCCACTTTTTGAACCCAGTTCCATTGAACTTCTCCGGTTTTTCTCCCACGCTTATGTGCGTGGGCAGAACGACCGAATGTGCCGCAACCGATTGTGCAGTCACATTCTGGGTCACCGGAGTTTGGGTACTGATAAGCCCAGCAGCAACTTCAGTTTGTGTGTTTTCCATGTTTTGATTGTGTTCTCTTATCTGAAATTGGTTGAAACAGAGATAGTTAGTCCTATTTTTTTCCGAACAGAACCTGTAAACAAACTTCACAAAAATTGTTAGAATCTGTGAGGAAAAATTCAGCTTTAAGATTGTTAGAACCTGAATATAAAATACTAAAATCCCAACAGAAATTGTGAAGAAATCAAATACAGAAAGGAAAAACAGTAAACAATAAACTTGTACAGAGTCGAGATTTTGAAGAATCTCTGTCCTTAAAGCTGAATTTGCCCCGTAGTGTGACGGTTACCGGCAAATCGCTTCCCAGGATACAACTGTACCTTCTCTGAAGATGCAGCACCCTTGCTTCAGAGACAACGAACTGCTGTCTGTGTGTACTTTTCTGTGTCTGTTTGGGAGCTGATGTCTGGGTATAAGAGTTGGACTGGAGACTGTTCAGCAGCCATTACTCTGTAACAGCAGAGTAATGGGGACTCTTCAGTTTAGTAACTGGTGAGCCATTACTCTGCTGTTACAGAGTAATGGCCTCAGTTACTGAATCTGAAAAGTCTTTTCAGTTCAGTAGGGGAAGAGGCTGTCTGGGCAAAAAGGAAAAGCGCGCGCGTGCGCGCGTGTGTGTTTGTCATTTTGGCTAAGTCCTCTCTCCACTACACGTTAGTGGTAACCCCCGGGCCACGCCCTCTAGTCCAGTTTTCTAGTATATATACTAGTAACAATCTTTCCCAATTTCCGATATGGGACTATCCATTTGTTAAGTTGGTACCTTTCAAGTACCCAACTTTGGATCAACATTTCTCATTCATACGGAATTCGTTTTTGGCAAGTGAGTATACTACGGAATAGTACTCGACGAGAGGATCGCAATCCACTCATTTTCCGGTGCCGCCGGTGGCCGGAGCTTGCCGGAATCCGGCCCGGAAAACTGCAAAAATTAATTCCAACAACATATACATCCAACAATGAGGCCTAGGTACAACATCCTCAGTGAAATATTTGTCAACAAGGATGCATAAATGAGATAGAAAAATATAGCAAAAGGTCACAAAAAACATACCAGATGGAAAACAATGTTGGAGAATATAAATCTCTTTTAAAAAAATTGTACGTGAGCTTTTAGCAACCAACATGGAACTAGAAGAGGAAGATAAGACATTGAGGTGTTAAAATTTGACGACTCAGGTGCAAAATGAGGAAAGAGATAGGGGAGGAAGGAACGGGAATTTCAGTACGTAATCGGTTCAAAGAAACTTTTTTTTCTTGTGTCGGTTGCAGGTAAACTTTAAGAGATAGGGAAGGAATGGGAATTACATTTCTTACTGACACTAGTCTTGATTGATAAAAGAGAGACATATGTAGAATTGGTACAATCTATAGTACTGCTATATTCATACAATATTCAGTTCAAAATGTGTCTAATGACAAATTAATGCTAAACAAAAACAAAAGAAATCAAAATCAAAAGAAATCAAAAGAAATCAAAATGTTCAATATGTAGATTTCGACAGAAATTACCGAAATATTGGCAGAAATAGAGACACTAATGTTATTGTGAATATATAACTTTTTTTTGGCATATAAGTCTTTCAATATAAGACCTTACGCTAAGATAATGTGAAGATCTCGTCTCTCTATTATTTGTGTATACGCAAAGTCTTAACTAATACACTTTTTTCAAATAAATGCAAATTCAATTTAGTTATATACTTGTACTACATTCTATTTTACATTGACGTTAAATTCTGCGAATATTTACCGTGATTGATTCATATCATTAGTTACATTATACAATATTTTATATTTTTATATGATAAATGACATGTAGAACATATAATATTTTGTTTAATAACAAAAAAAAATATTTATTGAATGTTCGAAATGAACATCCAAAATGATTACATTTTCTCGATATCACCGATCCGAGACAAAACACCTCTTGTCGAAACGAGTCTGAAATCCGAGATTTAAAACCTTGATGGAGACAAAAGTAGGGTGAGTTTTGTGGTTAGCTCTTGGATAATAAGTTTGCTATTAAGTAGGATTCATCTGGTGAGTTTTGAGCATCTGAGTGGAGTAAGTGGACGTTGGGGACTTTTTTTTTTTGGTGGGTGATAAAAGAAATAAAAAAAAATTAAGGAAAGTTTCAACGTTCGGATTTTTACACCATCGTCTCTTACCAGTCATTTTAGAGAGGTAAAATTGATTTTTTCCTCTAACCTCCATCTATATATATACTTGTTCCAAACTCCATTATCATCTCCACAAAACTTCCTCTAATCTCAATATTTCACCAATACTCAGTCAATTGAAAACAATTCATACATCTTCAAGCAAATCCTAAGAATTTTGCAAGCAATTTGTAGCAATTGCGATAATCTTGAACAACTCTGATCATCTTCTACAATTCCATTCATCTTCAACAACTCCAGTAATCTCCACTTTCTCTCTTCTTACTTCTAATCCTTCTAGTTAATTACTTTCATACTATTTCTATACTAATTGTGATATTAATTCGGTCAATTTTTATTTGGAGAAAATGGAATACTGTTCCATTTCTACACCTAGAAAGTATAATAGTTTGGGACTTGGCCTAAAAACGCAAATACTATCAAAAAGTAGCCTAGTACGGCAAAATTTTCGTTTTATTTATCCAAATATTATTTGAACCCCAAATGGACTGGGCCGGGCCGGGCCGGCTTGTCTGGGCCTAAGTGGGATATTTGGGTGTTTGTACTAATTCGTCTATATAATAAATCACAGGATAAATTGGAATTTTTTTACCAAACTATCCCACTTTTGTAAGTAAGTACGAAACTATCCCTGTTTAAAAATTTAATACCAAAACATCTCTGTCGCTAACTAAGTTAGCGCGCCTAGTAATTTTCTTCGCGCTAACTCAATTAGCGTGCTGCAGGGGATACAACTTTCTCCTCTTGTTTGAGTATGGCAAAAAACTCACCTAATATAGACACGTTAACCCATTAGCGCGCCTCTTTATACCAAGGCCGTTAACTCGGTTAGCGTGTGTCGATTATTAGTCTGTTTGTGAAGATAGGCATACACGTTAACTCAGTTAACGACCTTGGTAAAATAAGGCACGTTAACTGAGTTAACGTGTGTGAGTATCTCCAATTTCTAGAAAGTTTCAACTTTCTGGAAACTTAAAATCTTCACAGTCGTTAACTCAGTTAACGGCCTTGGTAAGAATAGGCACGTTAACTGAGTTAACGTGTGTGAGTATCTCCAATTTCTAGAAAGTTTCAACTTTCTGGAAACTTGAAATCTTCACAGTCGTTAACTCAGTAAACGGCCTTGGTAATAATATTATAATAGGCACGCTAACTGAGTTAACGTGTCTATACTTAGTGATTTTTTACCCACACCCCTCTTTGAGGAAGTGCCCCATACTGTCCCATCTACGAATGCTAACCCCGTTTGCGCGAGTGGTTTAAACATGCTATATTAGGTGAGTTTTTTCGCACACCCAAACTAGAGGGGAAAAGTTGTATCCCCTGCAGCATGCTAACTGAGTTAACGCGAAGAAAATTACTAGGCGCACTAACTCAGTTAGCGACATGCATATTTTGGTATTAAATTTCCAAACAGGAATAGTTTCGTACATACTTACAAAAAGTTGGATAGTTTGGTAAAAAATTTGGATAAATTGTAGGGCCAAATCCATTACTCATAAAGAACTAACAGTGTACCATCTAAGATAGTAAAAAAAATGTAATAGATTTGGTAGTAGGTGTAACATTAGTCTTGAAAAAAAACTATCTAAGTGGCTCTCCTTCAATTGAAACAAAATCAATCATTCACCCTGTCAATATTCTTCCTCCAAAAGTTTTCTCCCCAAAACTAAATTTTTACCACCCAAAACAAAAATCTTCTTCACTTTATTATTATCTCTCTCATCTCTCCACTTTTGTAGATCTCTCTCTCTCTCTACCTAGAAATTTAGATGTTCATATTTCATGTTTGTAAATTTTCGAAATTTTTAGACTTTTTATACCTTTTTTATTGCTCATGTAGAAAATTTCACTGATTTTCCCGATTGATTTCAAATGCAATGAAAAGATTTAAATGGATATTCACTTGGGTAGATTTCAATCCCCAAAGTTAAAAGTAGCAAATATCTCCTCAAAAGTTAAATTTCATCATTTTGCACCATCAAAGTTCTAAGAAGTTGGATTTTACATTCCCATTTATAATTATTTAAACATGAACTTTTATTTACAACTAATTGTTGTCATACTATTCAAACTTAAGCTACATAAACTCTATGATGGAAGTTTCAGATTCATACATCCGAAATGCTGGAAAGTAATTATATCTAGTATTGTGCATGAACATTATTATAATGTACATCTCAGAAAGTACAGTAACATCTGATAGTAGAACATACTGAGAACACCAAAGTTAATCGTCAAATATTTTTCATCTTTGGTATACATAGCAAGTTCTTCATCAGAACTAAGCAACAACATCTGTCTGGCTTCTCATTGCTTTTTGCAATGGATAATATCACTATATATGGCCATGTAAGTTTCATTTTTTTTTGTATGACATCTATAACTTTTTCATATTATATCAATTAATTCTTTTTTTTATATTCCTGACATTATAACCAGTGGCGGAGCTATGTGGGGCCCCCAAAATTTTGAAAATTCCCTTAAAATTTTTGAAATTTTTTTAAAACCCCCATTAAATCTATTAAATTTTATTATTTGGCCTCCCTAAAATTATGAAAAAATACCTATATATTTATATATAGTTATAAAAAAATTTCTTGGCCCCCCTGAAAATTTTGTTCTGGCTTCGCCCCTGATTATAACGCTTACTTTCATATATTGCATCGTTCCGAATACGTGTCGTAGGCACGTGCCCACAGGCAAATCTAGTATATATATAATTATCAAGCCATTTCATCTATATAAAGATAATTTTCTATAAAAAAATTATATTAAACCTACAAGTTTATATATAACAACCCTCTTAATGGAGTTTCTGTTTTCTATAGTAAGGTTGATCGATCGATTTAATCATTTGCAAACTGTGTATTCATGGACATTGACTTAGGTCAAAGCTCAGCTTAAAATAGCCGGGTACATGGATAACGAGTAGGTCAAAGTTCAGCATATAAATGCGCGATACATTAGTCAATAGAAGAACACAATAATTAGATTGGCAGTATTCTTAGCATGAAACACACAATTTTTACTCCCAAGTGTTTGCCATGGTATTTGCAAATGTACATAAGAGAATAGGGAAAGACCTACTTTTATTTATAGTTTTACTTGATTTATCATACATTTCTGTGTTTTTTTTGCTTGTACAAACATGTATAACAGGAAGAACTGATACTGCACAATTCCAAACATAGAACTTTGAAATACTTCAGCTCATATCCAACAAGATGGTGTTTTTGTAGCCGTCATATAATCTATTGCAATGTACTTCTTTTTCTATGCTCTCAGCATTAACCATCAACTTTCATGTGATTAAGAGCAGAGAAGTTCTACATTTGAACATGTTCAACAAATTCCCCCTCCGAAGAACACCTTAAAGCCTTGTAAATTCAATTACAAATGGATACACATATCCTACACATGTTATTCACTGTCACTTCTTCGTCAGCTCTTATGGTGTCGACTGTGCTTGCTTTTCTTCTTCTCCTTTGTCTTCTTTCGTTCAGATCTACCCTCCTTTGATATCCTCTTCTTCTGTGTGGAATGATGCTTCTTTTTTGAGCTATCAGCATAATGTTCTTCTTCAGATGACGACTCGTGTGATGATTTTATAAAAGATGGCTTAGGGGGTCCAACAACACGGTGCTCCCACTCTTCTTTCTCTCTCGAGTCAGGACCAGCTTGCTGCTCGTTTCCATCATGATTGACCGGCTTGGACAAAGGATAAGGGCCAGGTTCATCCATTCTGGAGCCGATGGCACCTCTTCCTCTCTTACCCCTGAAACGAATAAAAGTTAATTTTTCAGTAACAACTTACTTTTGAGAGTTACTGCAACAATTGAACACAATAAGTATTTACAAGTATATGATGTATTTCTTGGGAAAATTGTATGACCAACAGTCAAATACTGTAAACAAGTATATTGTTTATCATTTATCACCACAAAATTGAGAATACCACAAACTGACGGAGTAGACAAATTTTCACTAAAACAGCAGTTCAGTCCATTGTGCACTTTAGATGAAAATCCCAATGTTAGGGAAAGGGAATGCAATTGCTGAACATGCACAGACTGATACCGAGCTGATTCTGGTGCTAGTGTATAGAGTTGCTGAACATGCACAGACTGATACCGAGCTGATACTGGTGTATAGTGTATAGAGTTGCTGTTTGATTCTTTTCTTATTAGGGTTTTGGGCTTGAACAAGTTTAATGGGCTTAAGGAAATGTCCGGCCCAATAGAAGTTAGTTATTTCTGTTATGTTGGAGTATTAGGGATTTATGTGCATTGTATGTAAATCAATAAGCCTAGGCTGTTATGGAACTTTGTCATGTTCTAGTTTGTAAGTTGTTACAGAACTAATCAAGAATTCAATCAAATTTCCCAATTCTCTTCCCCAAATTGAGTTTCCTCAAACCCTAAGTCTCCATCAATGGCCAAGAACGGGCACTCCAAAACCACGGGCGCTCACAACGTGCTATCAGAGCTAGCCATCGACGACGGCGATGATCGTGATGTAGGAAGCATGTCGATGGTTGAAGCAGAGGTCAGAGAGATGAAGAACCAAGATTGCAGTGGTTCAAACGCAACTCGGGTTTGCAGTTGATCAACTCAAGGAGATGGCCCTCAATCGTCACCCCCAATCAGCGCCAATTCCTACTGCAATTCCTATTTCCAATCCACCAAAAGAGGTAGTTCCTGATTCTTCAAACCCTAAATTTCCTTTTGGTAAACGAGTAATTTTCCCATAACTCCTTTATTCATTGAGGGGATCCAACTGAGTTGCTATGCTGAGTGGATATGCAGTGGATATGCAGTGCATGCAGAGAAGTTATTGGAGTTTCATGAAATAGAATAAGCATAAACTTAGATTTGCTTCATTGAATCGCAATGGGAAAGCTGCACAGTGGTATAAAAGACACATTAGACCATCCAAAGTCGTTTGCTATTTATCCATTTTATGCATATTTTAGCAAACGAACCGCTGCAGTCATCTGCTATTTATGCATATTTTGACCATTTCGCAACGGTAGACTGCTATATATGAGAGCGGAAATGAGAAAATGCATATTATACAGGACGGATCATGAAGATCCGTCCCACGAAAAAAAAAATTAATTGGTCGGACGGAACTTGAAAGTCCGTCCGACGTTTTTTTTTTTGAATTTCCGAAGAAGAAAAAAATTCCACAAAAATAGCTAAATCCCCTTGGACGGATCATGATGATCCGTCTGTGGAGGGGCCCACTACAGTTTTTTTCACTAAAAAATTGTTTTTAATTATTAAAAAATCACAAAAAATATTTTAAAATCATGGGACGGATCTCGAAGATCCATCCGATCATAATTTTTGTTTGTTTGCTATATTATAGCATTTTACCACTGCAGTAAACTCGTTTTGCTATATGTATAATATGTATTTATGCATATTTTAGCAAAGCACGACTGTGGATGCTCTTAAGAACAAGAGGCATTCAATAACTTGGCAAAAGTTCTTAGAGGAGTTGACTAATGGGTTTGGTTCTACTGAGTTGAGTGAGCTCCAAGATTATGAGGGAGTGTTGTTGAAATTGAGCCAAAAAAGTGATCTAGAAGGATGTGCAGGAGTTCGATAAGTTGTCTAATTTTTTTTTATTATTTTTTATTTTTTTTATTTTGTGTGTGATCATAAAAGTTGGGTCAGCATTTTTCCCTGTGTTCCATTAATAAGACACTTAACGAAACAAATAACCAAAAGATAGTATGATGTTCATGTATCTCAACATGGGTCATGAGACTCATTCTCTGTCCAAAAAAGAGAACCCTTCCATGTACAACGGAATTCTCCGCCCCAAAACAAAAATGACCTACATACAAATATATACTACAGAAAAAACAGTGCAAGACTGCTCTGCAACCTCCAAAAAGACCACATACACCAATATGTGGCCAGTAATTCTCCACCTGCCAATCACTCGCCCTCGGGGTCCCCACCCTATCCTGAGAGTCTGCCACGTAAGTAGAAGTGGTGACGTCTAAATACATCACCTTCATTTTCTGACGTATCCGTACCTACCGTTTGTGACTAGAACACCATATTAGCATTAATCAAGTATGATAAATGTTGATGCAAGAGATGTTTGTGTGTTGGCTTAAAATTTCTATTGTTCATTTCTAACCAAATAGCCCAACAGGTGGCAGCTACCCCAATTCCCCAAATGTCCATGTTACTTCTGCAAACATCGACACCCCTCCATGTTCCCCAAATGGTATGAACCGAATCCGGTAAAGGAGTAGAAACATATAATCTGCGCAATAGTTCCTCCCACAGTGATACCGCAAATTGATAGGTCATGAATATGCGATCCACCGTATTCGTGTCATGATTGCACATGATACAGTCTCCTAACCAAATTGTCCCTAGTTCGGATGACATTTCTTCTTGCTAGCCAATTGAAGGCGCGAACCTTCAACGGCACCTTAACTTTCCATACTAGATCGTACACCCAGACCCCCCATCATTGAGTAAATCATAAGTTGATTTTACAAAAAACTTTCCGTCATTCTCCAGTCCCCAGGCAAACGTCTTGATGGTCTCCTCCGCTAGGTTTCCAATCCTGTACGAACTGAATAAGTTCCCTTCTGTGTCTTCTCGCCTCAAGCTGTCTAATTTTGTTGAAGATTTGACTGAGAAGCATTATCACAGCACATTCCTTAGTGGATTGAGAGATGAAATTTAGGTGAGATGTTAAGGCTCGGAAGCCCAAAAATGTTAATGAAGCTATTGGTTGTTGCGGTGTAGTAAAATAGTTCTATAAGATTACACTCATACCTAAGGGTTCTTCCATTCACAGTTTCAACTCCAATTTCAAGAACCAATAGTCTCCTCAGTCACCCTCCACTGTGCCTAAACAACTATTACTCCATGAACTCAGAGATAGGAAAGCAAAAGATCTATGCTTCAACTGTGAGGAAAAATATGTGCTCAAGAACAGACGTAAGTCATAGAATTTCTTTTTGAACATGTTTGAGGAAGGGGAGGAGCACTTGGAAGAGGCTACAAGAATGAGTATGGAGAGTGTCCTCTTAGGGATTTCTTGTCATGCTCTCACAGGGTCTTCAAGTTACACTCAAAACCTTAAAAGGGAGAATCAAAGGTAGGGAGATGTATTTTGATAGATCCATGCTCCACTTATAATTATATTGATCCTCAAACTGCCGTCAAAGCTGGTTTTCACATCTTGTCTGAGCCTAAGTTCAAAAAGATTGCAGCTAATAGGAAGTTATAAATAGTGAAGGGAAAGTAGAAAGTGTTCCTTTCACAGTTCCGGGAGTGAATCTATCGGCTCAACTGCTCATTTTACCCTTAGGACCTTCTCATATGGTATTGGGGGCTCAATGACTCACTGCAAAGAATCACTATGGATTTCAGTTGCTTAACTATGGAGTTCAAAATAGCATGTGTTAAGAAGATTCTACATGGTATAAATGATGGAAAGTTACAAACAATAAATGCAGAGGAGCTTCCTAGAGCATTAGAACACTCTTGTCAAGCATTTATGTTACACTTGCAATCTATGAAGCACAGATACTCGTACGAGGTGCGGGTACGACACGACACGGATATAGGGATACGTGATTTACAAAAAAAAGTGGGATACGGGTGCATTGGTGGGTACATTAAATGTAAATTATCTTATATTATATCTATAAATAAAAAATTATTTATCTTGTTAAAAATGCAAAATTTAAACAGATTCATAGAACTATAAGAATACATAACAATTATGAACATTTTGGAGGAAAAACTGATAATATAACTATTGATTCTTTGGGCATACTTGATTTGTGTTTAAGCATAACTGTAAAGAACAAAATTTTGAAATTTCACTAGAACACCAAGCATTTATCTCAACATAATTGTGTCTTGCAAACATTGTATTTAAAAAATATGTACTCTACTGTCCCCTTCGGCCCATTTCTCCAGGTGCTTCCGTGCACTGGCAGCCTAGATTACTAGTTTCCCCTATCCCCCCTCCCCTTATTGATCCTTTTCTAGAGCGGAAAGTGGAGAGATCGCCCCCTCCCATCTCTTGTCCCTCTCTTTCTTCTCCATTGAACTCTTCAGCGTCGTCTTCTAGCCCCGTTCGTGTGATCCGCTCGAGTGCTCGCCTCAGGGCGAAGCGCTCAGCTTATCTCCCCTCGACCGATTCCTCGTCCCCCCCGCTTGGTTCTCTCTTCCTCCCCCAGTTTGATGAACTCTCCGACATTGAAGTTTTCTCCATAGCCAGCTCCCTTGGTTTTTCTCTCCCCTCCAACTTCTCTATTCCTATTTCCCTCATCAGGGAGTTTGAACGGTTACGAGTTATTGAGCACAGCATCGATCATGATTAGTTTATCCTGGAACATTAGAGGCCTCAACTGCCCCGCCAAACAAAGGGCTATTTTCGACATTATTGCTTCCTCTCACTGTGATATCATCTCCATCCAAGAATCTAAAATAGAAAATCCTTCTCCCCGTCTCTACCGTTCTTTAGGCGGTTCCTCCATCAAGAATTGGATTTCCCTTGACGCCCATGGTTCCAGAGGTGGTATCCTATTAGGTTTCAAGGATTCTGTTTTCTCCTTAATCTCCATCCGCCGCCTTAATTTCTTTCTTGTTGTTCAACTGCATTGGCACCTACTAGATTGCGCCTTCACCATCATATCGGTGTACGGCCCGTCGACTTCTGATCGACGGCCCCTTTTCTGGAACGAATTCCGTTCCCTTCACCCATTTGTTCAAGGCCTCGGCTTTATCTGCGGTGACTTCAACATCACCCGTTTTGCTTCCGAGAGATCTAATTCGATCGCTTCCGACTTCCAGTCGGGTATTTTCAACGATTGCATTAGAGATCTCCAATTGTCAGAGATTCCTGTCTCCGATAGGAATTTTACTTGGTCCAATCAGCGTCTTTCCCCCTCCCTTGCCAAGCTAGACAGGTTCCTTGTCACTCAACCCTGGTTCTCCAAATTTCATAGCGCTTTCGCGAAATCACTTCCCAACCCTTCTTCGGATCATGTTCCCATTGCCCTCTACTCGAACTTTCACTTCCCCCATCATCACCTTTTTCGTTTTGAAAAATTCTGGCTTCAAGATCAACTTTTCATAAAGTTGGCTGAGGAATGCCTTGCTTCCGTCTCCGGTTCTCGGGGTTTAGGCAATATCCTGCTTAAACTTCACGCTATCAAATTTGGCTGCAAAATTTGGCGCCGCGAACGTCAATCTAACACCTATTTCCTCAAAGAGGTTCTTCTCGCCTCCATCCAGGCACTTGATCTTTTAGAAGAGCAATCTCCCCTTTCCCAGTCTGCTCTTCTCGAAAGGCGTTCTTGCAAGCGAGAATATGCAGAAATTCTCCTCCAAGACCATTCCAAGTGGGCCCAACGTGCCAGAGTTTCCTGGTTGAAAGAAGGGGATGGTAATACCGCCTTCTTCCACCATTTTGCCTCTTTTCGAAGACGATGTAACCACATCTCTTTGATTATTGATCAGGGTTCGGAGCTTCGATCCGACCCTGAGATCCATAACAGCTTTCTCTCCTTCTATAAGAACCTTATTGGTTCCTCTACCCCTCGCCTGATCTCTCTGGACTGGCAGCAACTCTATGGTGCACCGTCCATTGACCTCTCCTCGCTTGAAGCTCCCTTCACGATGGAAGAGATTAAGTCGGCGGTCTTCGCTTTAAAAAGCGATTCAGCACCAGGGCCGGATGGCTTCCCTGCCTTCTTCTTCCAAAAATTCTGGCCCTGGCTGAAAAATGACCTCTTCGACCTGTTCCAAGATTTATATCAAGGTTCCTTTTCCTTTGATCGCATTAACTATGCCCATATTGTTCTCATTCCTAAATTGACTGGAGCTAATTCGGTGTCTGACTTTAGACCCATTAGCTTAATTAATACCACGTTCAAAATCATCATGAAAGTCCTCGCTTCTAGGCTGAGTTTCATTATCCCTCCTTTGATTGACCAAGCTCAATCTGGCTTTATCAAGGATCGCTTCATTCTTGACAGCGTAGCCGCTGCTCAAGAAATTATCTCGCTTAGTCATCATCGCCAGTTAGAAGGGATTCTTCTGAAGCTGGATTTCCAAAAAGCCTACGACAATGTTCACTGGGATTTTCTCCTAGATATTTTGCATCATCGGGGCTTCGGCCCCAAATGGATTGGCTGGATCAAATCCAGTCTGTATGCTGGTACCTCTTCCATTATTATCAATGGTACAGAGGGCCATAAATTTAAGATCAGGCGCGGCCTCCGTCAGGGAGACCCTCTTTCTTCCCTTCTCTTCGCCCTGGTGGCAGATGTCTTCAGCAGGTTGCTTCGCAACGCTCGCTCTGCCCATGCCATCGAGGGTATTGGTCGCTCCCAACACTTCGATGGGATCCTCAATCTGCAATATGCAGATGATACCATTATCTTCTCTTCCCCAGAGCGCTCTTCTTTACGCAACCTTAACTATTGCTGTATTGTTTTGAACAAGCTTCCGGGCTTTCCATCAATTTCAACAAGTCGTCAGTGTACTGGCTTGGCGGGAACGATTCCCGCCATAGCGAGGTCGCTCATTTCTTTAATTGTCGTATTGCCACTTTCCCTATCTCGTATCTTGGGATTCCCCTTAGATGGGGTAAGCTCCACAGAGCTGACTGGTTTCCCCTCATCGACAAAATTGAATCTAGGCTGAATGTCTGGACTGGCAAACTCCTGTCTCGAGGAGGGCGGTTAATTCTTCTCAATTCGGTCCTTTCGGCTATCCCTTTATACTTGATGTCTTTTTATTATATCCCATCTTGGGTCCTCAAAAGAATTGATCAAATTCGGAGCAATTTCTTTTGGTCTGGAGATGCGCATTTTAAACAAGGTTCGCATCTTTGCCATTGGAACGTCGTCTGTTCTTCCAAATCCAGCGGAGGCCTCGGTGTCTTGAACCTTCGCGATCATAACCTGGCCCTTTTAGGCAAATGGCTTTGGAGATTTCATAAATTTCCCCACCTGTCGTGGGTTCGTTGCATCAAAGCTGCGTATTTTTGCTCCTCCCCTTGGTGGCAATTTGACTCTCCTATTCATCGCCATGCTTCCCCGTTCTGGAAAGGCGTCTAGAAAATATCCCAGGCTTTCCGTTCCAGTATTTTTAGACTTTGTGCCAACGGTTCCAGGACTAAACTGTGGACCGATCTCTGGTTAGGTAACACCACTTTAGCTTCGGCTTACCCTTCTCTCTTCTATCTCGCTGCTGCTCCGGAAGCTTCAGTCGAGGAATCCTTTGTCTGGGTCAACGCATCTAGATTTTGGTGTATCCCATTCGCCTCCCCTTTACCCCACAATCTTGCTTTAGATTTGCAGCAATTAACTGACTCTCTCAATCTATACGTGTGGAAAGACACTGAGGACATAGCGTGGCGTTGGAACGACTCTGGTATGTTCTCGGTTAATTCTTTCTACAAATTCCTCAACTTCAGAGGTGTTGTTTCGCCGGCTGCTGATTTCATCTGGAAATCCTGCGCCCCCCTCAAGGTCAAAATTAATTCTTGGTTGGCCGTCCACAACAAACTCCTCACGGTCCAGGTTCTTAACAAGAGGAATTTAGCGTGGGGCCAGCCCTGCACCCTCTGTTTGGAGGCTCCCGAAAACGTGGACCATCTTTTCGTAGTGTGCCCCTTCATAAAGCCTCTTTGGAAGCTGGTTTCTCTGGCTTGGTCCAATCCTTCCCTTCCGCCCAATCTTCTTTCTTGCTGGAATTCTCCTTCGTGTCTTCCTAAATTTAGCAAGAGTTGGCTCCTATCCGTCCATTTAATCATTTGGATTACTTGGAAGGAAAGGAATAGCCGGATCTTCTCTCAAAAGGCTTCTCCTTCCTCCTCACTCTTAGAGGAACTGATTTTTTTATTCAAATTCTGGACTTCGATTATCAAAGTAGAGAAGCGTCGGTTTTATCATGTTTACCGTTTAGACGAGTCTCTCTCTGTTCTTTCTAGGCTTAATGCTCTTTAGCTTTTTTCGGTCGTTGACCCTAAGTTGGGCTTTTGTTTTCCTTACTGCACTTATTTCTCAATTGCACTAGCTGCGTGTTATTCGGTTTTCGTATTATTTCATTCTCTTTTAATAATTTTTCCCTTCGGGCTCTTGCAGGAATGAGCGTTTCATTTATTGGTGCTAGTGGGCTCTCCCGTGGCCTTTTGTTTTTTGACTGTGGTTGGCGGAGTCCCTAGCGTTGCTAGTTTGTAGCCGGGTCTTCTTCTAACCATCAGCTTTTTGCTTACCATCGGCTTATGGATTAGACTTTGGTTCTATGACTGTTGGTGTTTTTGCTCTTTAGCTCTATGACTGTTGGCAGGTGGTTTTTTTTGGCTTTCTGGATGTTTTTGGCTGTTTGTGATATCAAGTTAGGTGGGTGAGCATGAGGTTGTAATCTTGTTGTTATCTATCTCCTTGACTTGTTATCACTATGATCAGACTATTCTCTCTCCATGATCATTAACCTATGCTTCGTTGTATGTTATTTGGAGTCTTGTTCTATTTCTCCTATGCGTGGTTTGTTCTTTTGCTGCCTGCTTGCTTTGTTATATAGCTTTTGGTCTGAGTTGCGATCCTAAGCTACTGGCTCCTCTGTGATGTTGAGCAGCTTGTTTAGTTGCACTTCAGTTTTGTGATTTTGCCCTCTCATTTGATTTTTGGGGGCCCTGCTCTGTGCCTTGGGCTTTTGCCCAGTCTTTCGGTCAGGTGTTGGTGTCGGGACCCGGCTCTTTCTCTGGTGACTGGCTACGGTGCCCTCTTTGCCTACCTTCGTGTCACTGCTCCCCCTGCTCTCTGTCCCGAAGGAGCCAGCTTTGTTTTCGTTTGGCCTTCGACGAGGTCTGCCGATCGCTCAACTTCCTGCTCGCTTCGTGGTCGACCGAGTCTCCCTTCTCATTGTTTTGTATATATTACTTTAGTGTTCTCTGCCAGCTTGTTGTAGTTTAGTTGAGTCATCTTATTGTTTAATTTGTTTTACCTCTGGTAAAACCGTCCTTGTTGTCGCTGTTCAGTACTTTATTGTTTTATATATATATTTTTTGATCGGGCTGGAGTCGGTAGACTCTATCCATTTACATCAAAAAAAAAAAAATATGTACTCTTTGAGTACGCACCCGGGAGTACCCAAGGAGTATCGGCACCGAATACAGGCCCGACACGAGTACGTTTACCATTTGGAAGTACCCGTGCTTCCTAGCTTGAAATGTAGATATGATCAAACCTGCTACTCAGCATCATGTGCAGTGGCAGAGGCTACATCCAACCTTCCTGTTAAGCAACCTGAACAGGTACAGCAAGTTATAAGGCAGTTTCCTGAGGTTTTTACAGCTCAAATCAGTATGCCTCCACAGCGAAGTATTGGACCATCAGCTCATAGGTCAGAGACATGTGTGCATTAGACCATATAGACATCCATACTATCATAAAAATGAGATAAGAGAAACAGGTAAAAGAGATGTTGCCCTCAGGTTTGATAAGAAACAGCTGCAATTCATATGCATCCCCTGTGATTTTAGTAAAAAAAGGCTGAAGGTAGTTAGAGGTTATGTGCTGGTTATAGAGCTCTTAATGCATACACAATCAAGACATAATTTCCCATTCATGTGACTGATTAAGTATTTGATGAGATGTTTGGGGCTAAATTTTTCTCCAAGATTATGACTTGAGATCTGGTTGGTTTTCATCAGATCAGGGTTCATAAATTTCACATTCATAAAACAGCATTCAAGACACACCAAGGACATTATGAATTTGTAGCCATGCCCTTGGGTCCTGAAATCTATCAATATTATTTGAGAAAGTTTGTTTTGGTGCTCCTTGATGACATTTTAGCGTACAGTCCTACATTGGAAAGCCATGTGACTCACCCTACCTTGGTCCTATAGGTTTGGAAGAATCACAAACTGATTGCAGAAGAGAGTAAATGTAGTTTTGACAAGGAGTCTGGGGGGTATTTGGGGTAAGTGATTGGTCCTCAAGTGATTTCAGTAGATCCTAACAAGATTGAGGCTGTACAAAATGGCTTGAGCCTAGTACTGTGAAGGAATCAAAGGGATTTTTGGGCCTCACCGGTTATTATAGGAAGTTTGTAAAAGATCATGGGGGAACTGCCACTCCATTGACTCACATGGACACATGCAGCCGCATATGCTTTTTATCAGCTCAAACAAGCTTTAACCACTCTACCCCTGTCCTTGGACTACCTAATTTCCCTAGAGATTTTGTAGTGGACACTGGTGCTTCTCTTACTGGCATTGGAGCAGTATTAATGCAAGATAACCAGCCAATTGCACATATGAGCAAAAGATTGAAAGGAAAGTCTCTCTCTCTCTCTCTTTCAACTTATCAGAAGGAAGTGTTTGCAATTCTCTCAGCTATCAAACATTTGAGGCAACACTTGCTAGGGAGGGCATTTGTGATTAAAAATGATCAAAAGAGTATAAAGTACATTTTAGAACAGAGGGTTAACATTGATATACAAGAGAAATGGTTGTGAAATTTCACAGTTGAGTACAAGAAAAGAAAGGATAATATAGATGCAAATAGTTTGTCCAGAAGAGTAGATGATACACAGGGTGCAGTATATAAAATTACATTCATTGTGCCACGATTGATTGAAGAGGTGAGAGTAATGGTACATCATGGCCTTTATTTTCAATCCCAACCAGAGAAGCTGCAACAAGGTAATTTGAGCTCTAGTACTTACAAGTTCTTAGGTGGCATTTGGTACTACAAAGGGAAAATACTTGTGAGTCCTACTACAACTCTGAGAGAGAAGATATTGGTAGAGAAAATCATAGCTTCTAATGTAGGGGGACACTCAAGGTTAAGACTCTGCAAGGATCAAGAGATATTTTATTTGGAACGGCATGAGCAAGGATATTAAAAAGACGGTTAGAGAATGTCTACTGTGTCAGAAAACAAAAATAAAAAATGAGACTGTCTCCTGCAGGACAGTTACAGCATCTCCCTATACTTCAGTTGGTGTGGGAAGACATCTTCATGGATTTCATTGAAGGCCTTCCTAAGAGAAATGATAAGTCAGTCATATTTGTATTGGTGGACAAGCTCACCAAGTATGCTCATTTCATCAGCTTATCTCACCCTTATTTTGCTCAACTATTCATTGATAATGTTAGCAAGCTGCATAGAATGCCAAGGAGTATTATTTCTGACAACGACCATGCATTCATCAGTGCTTTTTGGAAGGAATTCATTAAGTTGCACTTTAGCAATCTTAATACTTCTAGAGCATACCATCCCCAAACAGATGGACAAACAGAAACAAGGCAGTTGAAATGTACTTGAGGAATATGTGTGGTCAGGAGCCAAAGGAATGGATAAAATGGCTGAGTTGGGCTGAGTAATACTAACTGGCACTCAACTACATGCATCTCTCCATTTGAAGCTTTGTATGCAAGACCTCCCACAACTCCCAGGCAGTATGTTTAGGGTACTGCCAAAGCTACAAAGTGTGGAAGAGGAGTTATATCTAGGGATATTGTGCTCAAATTACTCAAGGATAACATTGCTGCAGCTAGGAAAGAATGAAATCTCATGCTGATAAGAAAAGGAAGGAAAGGAGCTTTGAGATAGGAGATTGTGTTATGCTTAAATTGCAGCTTTACAGGCAAGCTAGTCTGTGCAACTCAATCCCTCAAAAGTTAACTACTAAGTTCTTTGGTCCCTATAAAGTCATTGAGAAAATTAGTCAGGTGGCTTACGCGCTGGAACTTCCTGTTGGTGCAACCATCTGCCCTGTTTTCCATGTGTCTAAGCTAAAGAAGTGTTGGGGTGATCATTCTATGCATATATGCCTTATTGGTGGACTCGGGCTGGTTCTTCTTCTCCTGAATGCATACTGGATAGAAGATTGCATACAAAAAGAGATGGACCAGGAGTGAAGCTTTTGCTTAAGTAGGGAAGTCTAAACCTGTTGGTGAGGCTACTTGGGAAGATGTCGGAGACATCAGGAGAAATTTTCCAGAGTTTGAACTTGAGACAAGTTCAATTTAAAGAGGGATAGAGTTGTTAGGGAATGCAATTGCTGAACATGCATAGACTGATCAGGAGCTGATACTAGTGTAAAAAGTTGTTGTTTGATTCATTCTTAACAGAATTTTGGGCTTGAATAAATGTAACTAGTAAATACACGTGCAATGCACGTCTGAACAATATTTTTTTATATTCTATTTATCTATATTATAATGGGAGAAGCACGTGCGGTGCGGAATACATAAAATAATAGACTGACATTCACTGTTCATGATCCTTCTCCCACAGGACAGGTGCAGAGACAGAGACGGAGATGAAGAGGGTAGGGTTTTTGGTTTTTTTGAGAGATAGGGAGAGGGTAATAAATTCGAATGTGTACTGTACGTATTTCATTGGTTTATATTGTAGAGTTTAATTAAACGTGCAACGCACGGGTTGGGATATGGACAAATTACACTAAGGCCTTCTCCCATTATAGTAGCAGAGATGGGCTTAGAAGTTAGTTATTTTTGTTACATTGGAGTACTAAGGATTTAAGTGCATTGTATGTCAATCAGTAAGTCTAGGTGCTATGGAACTTTGCCGTTTTCTAGTTTGTAATTCCCTATAAAGGGGAGAGAGATAGTTATAACAGAACTATTCAATAATTCAATCAAATTTCCCAATTCTCTTCCCCAAATTGAGTTTCCTCAAATCCTACTCTCCATCAATGGCCAAGAACAAGCATTCCAAAACCACAGGCGCTGACACCCAACAAACTAATCTGAAATTTTTTCCGTGAATAAATAATGCCAGTTCTTCAGATAATTGGATGGCCATCAATCATCTACTACAAACACGAATATTATCTACCATAGTTCCCCTAGACGGAAACTTCAATAAGAAGGAAAAGAAATAGTTTAAGTGAATGATGAAACTCCCTTTCATATCTACCTATACAAAGAAACTCACTTTTAGGTAGGAAAGTTACATACAATGTTGGCTAAAGCCCCTTATGACAAGCTACCAAAATGAGTAATCTCACACGTTTATCACTACCTCATACTTAATGAAAAACAGGTGGTTCAAATGCTTTTCACCCATCCAAGTGGTTGCAAGATAAACAATAGTCTGAATAAGAGAACAATTGGAAATCACTTGATTCATTTGTAATGTGTAATCTTATCATATAATTCTCTCTCAAATACCTTTCAACACACGTATAATTCATGGTGAATAGTGTGAATCAGCTAAGTACTCATATAACCATCAGGGTAGGAATTTTTCCCATTTCAATTTTCTTCTCCCTAATTTATATATATATAAAGTTAAGACCAATAACAAAGGTTATAACTGAATTTTCTATTAGCTACATTAAGGATACTTCATTTAATTAGTAAGAAAGGAAAAGGAACAATATCCAGACAAAAATGACTCTTATTACTATAGACCTCAAAAGGAAACTAACCTTGAGCTGAGGAATTCTTCCACTTCGTCATCCCTCAGACCACCATCATTAGTAGAATAACATGCATCATGGTCAAACCTACGCTTGCTTGATGAAGCAGAGGTTCGACAGGCTCGTTCCTCATGCTTTGGAATACCAACTCTTTTAGGGGTATTGTTATGGCTCTTGTCAGCATAATCTACATCCTCATCTTTTGATCTACCTTTTAGCTTTGCATTCAGCTCTAGCTCCTTCTCTCGAGCATGCCACATTTCGTTCACCTCTACAGCTCGATTTGCTAATTGAAGAAAAGGGTAAAAGAACAGGCATACATGGAATTAGCGGCAAGTAGTGGGCACCAACAAAATGGAGATAATACAAAATAACATAATTTGGGTGAAATCAATGTCTTCAACAGTAGTAGACATGACGTAATGTGTAGGGTCTGATCTTAGTCATCTTACGAAATCCACCAGATCCACTATGATTTTGCAGAATCTACTTTGGTTCAACTTAGCCAGGCTTTAATAAGGGTTGAGGGCAGAGCAGATCGAGGAGGGCCTAAGGTAAATTCATGACGAGCTGATTTCTACATCAGCCAAATATTGGTTGATGCAAGTTTAAAATAATATAACTGGATTCTTTTTTGTCGAACTGTTCTGGGACCCTCTGAAATTAAAAACTTGGAACAGCAGATGGAATATCACAGATCCAACTATATTTGAAGAAAACAAACATAAAATGCAAACTATAGCCCTCAGCCAAACCAATCATCAATTCAATCCAACAGTCTATATTTTTGTTTTCACATTCTCACATAGCAATGTTCTTAACCTAATTACTCATTTAGTTTTAATGGAACTCAACTAACAAGTAATAGGTATGCAGGACTATCAAAATATGACTTATAATACCAATTTCAAATAAGATTTCAACGACAGGCCATCTTGGTCTTCTACCATGTTGAATGGTCTGCTTAACTTGCTTCTCATAACCACTAAAATAAAAAAAAAGATGACCTTCCCTCTTAGGAAATAGAAAGGAAAATGTTAGGGACGCCGGAGCTGCCACCGGAGTTCCAACCATCACCGGAGTAGTCGCCGAAGCCATTGGGGAACTATAGTTTACTGAAGAAGGAAGCAGATGGTGATCAGCAGATAGTTTCAATTGTATCAGGAGTTTACATAGAGAGCACGTGTTTTTAAACTGTAATAGGGCGGGAAGAGGGGTGCGTATCGCACGTAGCTGAGTTTGTTGTAACAAACTCTCTTCCTGCTATATAAGGACATTGTATTCCATTTCTTGGATTCAAGTAATAGAAATTTTTGGTTCCTTCTCTAATCTCTGATCTTCTTCTCCAATCTCAGATCTATTCTTATCCCTCTCAATCCCTCTCAATCCCTAACCCCCTTCTTCTCCATTAATGGCAAGATCTCTGTAGCTGGCCAGAATCCAAATCCCTGACAAGTGGTATCAGAGCCAGCCCTCACCGAAGGCGATCCGCGATAATTGGAGGTACGACGAACGTGAGGGAGAAGATCCAAGCAATGTCGATCAAAATGGAAGGGAAGTTTGAGGCAGCATTGTCAAGAATAGATGCGATAATATTGAGGTTACGGTAGCCATATTCCCAACCGCTCAATGTTCCTTTGTACCCGATCGTTCATCGGAACCCATCAATCGAGGTATCAAACCCTAACTTCACTCCTTTCGATTCTAGAGTTGAGAGTGACAAGAGAATTCGAAGAAGTGAGAAGTGGGAGGTAGCTAAAAAGCTTGATAATCTTGAAAAGTTGGAAGATGACGAGGAAAGTAGTGAGGGTGATAATGAATATCATTGCAATCTTTGTTTGAGTTCTTGTTCTTATAAAAGATATCACTGCAGTAAATTGTTTGACTATGATTTGTGCTTCAATTGTTTTGGTAGCAAGAGATTTGAAAAGGGTTTGAGTCCACTAGATTTCATCTTTATCGAGGATAATGAGAGAGCTAAGAACTCTATTGTTGTAGATGAAGTGAGTGTGAATGATGTTGTTGCTACTATTGGAAAGAATAGAGATGGAGTAGTTAGTGATAATTTGTTGAATCTTGAGGTTGAAGATTATAGAAGTGATAAGTCATCGAAAGTGTTTGATGAAATGCATAAACAAGAAAGGAGGAGAAGCCGGTTTTGGTACTCTTTGGACTGGAATATGCACATTCACTGGATAGTATCAAATTTGCGGTTCATGACAAAGTGCAGTTGAACAGCTCCAGTGATTCAATTCACTATGCACAGGCTGCTTCTTCAATTATGAACCCCTCAGTGGATAAAAGTGGAAAAGAGCAATTCCAGTCTAATGCTAGTGTTAGTAGCAGCGATGAAAATGGTGACATAAAGATCGCTCCTGATTCCAGCCAGTGCACTGACATGGAGTTTAATACCAGATATAGCATTGGAGGATTGTCATGGATTATACCAGCAGGCCACAAGGTGGAGGACTACTTGTTATTCTGGATTGGTGCTGATGATCCTGCATTTGCAAATGTGGTACTGACATTCAATACCTGCAGTATAGTTAGGTATGATGCAAAAGAACACAAATTGTTTGATGACTTCTCTCCTCAGACAATGATTCTTAAGCGCAGATACTACCTTATGGAGAAAGCAAAAGATGCAAATATAGTTGGCAGTGATGAGATAGTGCTCGATGGATGGCCCCCACCTATGTCTGAAAAGGTTGTTGAATCGAATTTATGGCAGCTCTTGAAGTTGTATTCATGTGTGTTAGAGAATAATAAGTGTGAGCTTATAGAAGATGCAATTGATCATGGTAGTGTGAAGACAGTCACTATTTTTCTTGGAGATGAACACTATCAAGTTAAACTAGCACATTTGACTTGTACATGGCATGAAAGAGTTTTGTTTTTGAGGAGGTGGTTGGTTGCATTGGAAGATATTGAGAGGGTAACTTTAGTTGGCGGAAAGGGACTTGATCATAGGCACAGCCTGACATTGATCAAAAGGAAAATTCGGGAATTATTGCGGAGGGGAGTAAATAAAATGAAGGAGGGAGGCATGAGTACTGCAATTTGGTTGGAGCTGGAGAACCGTGGGAAAGATGATGTAATGCTTTGCTCTTTAGATTTGGCTAGTAAATTGCCGAATATAGTAGCACTCAATCTATACGGAAACAAGCTTCAGGATGCCGAAAAAGTCATGCAAGAAATCACGAAAAGCTCAATATTAAAAGCAGTCTGGTTGAGTAAGAATCTGGTTTTGTTAAATGATGGCAGTGATATTAAACAAGAAATTCTCAGTGATGCTACCAAATTGTTGAAGGACATAGTCACGCTTGATCTGTCAGATAGATGCATTCACAGACTTGGGGTTGGGAGTGAACAAAAGAGGGGTATTGATGAGATGGATGAGCAGATTAATGGGGTTGAGCATGGGCACCAAGAGAAGAGGTTTCGGAGTGAGCAGCCATGAGAACAGAGTTTGACTGAGGCAGAGTTCGATGGGTGTGGAGAACATGTTCGACATCAGATAGGGAATGCGAATTTTGTTTCCAGTTATCCTTCCACAGCTAGCAACTCGATAGCAACATGCTTACAGAACAACTATCCATGTTCAGGAAAACCAAAAAATTACAACTTGTTCATAAATTGTGGTGGTTCCAAGGTATTTGTTGATGGCAATGAATATGAAGACGACTCGTCGGCATATGGAGCATCAACATTTTTTTACTGATAGTAACATGAAATTGGCTTCCAGCAGTACAGGAACGTTTATGGACAATTCCAGTGCTAATTACATTGCCACAGTTAATACATCCTTATTGAATACATCCAACCCTGAGTTGTACACTGCAGCTCGGCTCAATCCTCTCTCCCTGAGATACTATGGTCTATGCTTGAAGAAGGGTGATAAGGTGGGTTCTTCTGAAGTTGCTCTTCTTGCTAAGCTTGGGATTAGGCCTTTTTCATACGGGCTTGTAGTCGTGAATGTCTACGACAGTGGGTCAGTCTTCAATGCCTACAAGAATGTCCTTGCAGTTGCTATTGCCACTGAGTATACCTTCCCGTAGGCAGAGAAGGTGAAGGAGTATCTGAAGGACCCAAGCAAATTTGCTGTTGCTGCAGCTCCTGTCGCAGCCGAATCTGCAACCGCACCTGCGGCTTCTGCTAAGGTAGAAGAGAAGAAAGAGGAGCCGGAAGAGGAATTTCCTGAGTGTGAGCTTGGGGACAAGCTCATTTTTAAGGGTGGTGGAGTTGTTAGGGACGCCGGAGCTGCCATCGGAGTTCCAACCATCACCGGAGTAGTTGCCGAAGCCATTGGGGAACTATAGTTTACTGAAGAAGGAAGCAGATGGTGATCAGCAGATAGTTTCAATTGTATCAGGAGTTTACATAGAGAGCACGTGTTTTTAAACTGTAATAGGGCGGGAAGAGGGGTGCGTATCGCACGTAGCTGAGTTTGTTGTAGCAAACTCTCTTCCTGCTATATAAGGACATTGTATTCCATTTCTTGGATTCAAGTAATAGAAATTTCTGGTTCCTTCTCTAATCTCTGATCTTCTTCTCCAATCTCAGATCTATTCTTATCCCTCTCAATCCCTAACCCCCTTCTTCTCCATTAATGGCAAGATCTCTTTAGCTGGCCGGAATCCAAATCCCTGACAGAAAATGGGCAGGAAGTCTATCAGAATATCTCTATCTCTCTCGTTAATTTTTTTTTGCGTTGTAGTTAAAATTATTGTTCGTTTTTTGAACTTCTCTATCTCAACCCTCTTGTTTTTTAGAATTTTTTTTGTATAATTCACCGCTCCTACATTGTATATTTTTTTTACATACTTTAGCACATTACTACATTATGTCTAGATCACGCGGTAGCGGTCGTAGCGGACAAGATTCCTCCTCTTCACGTAGGCCACCAATTGTCCCAACTAGTGAGCCCGCCCAAGATTACATTGATCCTACTATGGAACAATGGGGTACACACAACGATGTCGTAGGTGACATACAATTAGAAGAAGAACAACAACAACAACAAACCGAAACCACACAACCCCGTAGTAGTAGGAAAAGTAGAGGAGAAACTAGCGATTGGCATAAGTTTTATGATTATATCCCGGACGAACATACTCTGGGTATAGGTTTGAAAGTGTGTAAAACATGTAGTAAAACATACAAATTCAAGATGGGTGACGGCACCGTACAATTAGTAGGCACATCCAACATAATCATAAAGAACTTCTTGATCAAATACAAGGCCAAGAAAAAATCAACCCTAGGACCGGTCAAGTTGATAGCCACCCTTATGATCCAGAACTTGTTCGTCGGGAAATGGCCCGATTAGTCATTAAGGAAGAGTTACCATTTTCCTATCCCGAGAGTAGGAACTTGGAAAGTTTTAATCAAACGGCCTTAAACCCTCATTTTAAAAGAATTTCGAGAAATACTTGCAAATCGGATTGTTTTAAAGTGTACATAGAAATGAAGGACGCTTTGATTGCAATTTTATGGAGTTTAACTTGTAGGCTTAGTTTAACTTCGGATTGTTGGACGGGTGTCAACAATATTCCAATGATGGGAATAACCTGTCATTGGATCGACAATGATTGGATTCTTCAAAAAAGAATCATATCACTTGCGGCGTTGCCGTATCTCCATAGTGGTGCTGAAATAGCAAACCGTATTATAGAAATTTGTGATGTTTTTCATATTCGCGATAAAATTATGGCTATTAGTTTTGATAATGCATCTAACAACAATGTAGCAATTACTACTTTAAAATCTGTATTAAACCCTCCATCTGACAATATTTTTCATGTTAGATGTGCATGTCATATTATAAATTTATGTTTTCAAGATGCATTAAGAATAGCTGATCCATATATAGTTAAAATTAGAAATTGTATACATTTCATTGCATTAAGTCCAAGCATTTTACAAGAATGGAAAGCTTGGTGTAGGGTTAGAAATGTTCCTTTTAGAAAATTTCCAAAGGATATTAGACACCGATGGAATTCTACTTTTGATTTACTAAATGTTGTCACCGATTATAAAGCAGTTGTAAATGATTTTTGTATCGCAAAAAATATGCAGAATTTTGAAATGACTCCCCCCGATTGGTTTTTTGCCGAATCTTTGTTAAAATTTTTAGAACCTTTTAAAACCGCAACTTTAAAATTTTCAAAAACATATGAATCTACTTCTAGTAGCATTTTTATTGAATTAGTTAGCATGATGCAAATATTTAACGAAATGTTAAATGATCCCTATATTAGTGACATTGTAAAACCTGCATTTACAAAATTTTTGAAGTATTATTTTCCTTCTCCTATGTTGATTTGTGTTGCTATTGTTATGGATCCTCATATCAAATTAGAAGGTACGAAGAATTTGATAGAAATGTTTTTTGGATATTTAGAGGTAAATGTAGAATTAACAATTGATTGCGCTACTTTTTTAGTTCAGTTTGAATCTACGTTAAATAACTTGTATGATTATTATGATAGACGTTTTGCTTCTAGTAGTACAACTTCTGTAGTTAGTTCTTCTTCTGGTAGTTCTAAAGGTAAGGGTAAAAGTAGATTTGGAGATAGAACATTTAGTTTACTTTAACAAATTCAATCTAAAAAACCTAGAACTAATCAACCAAATGAATTAAATTGGTATAACCAACAAGATTTTGAGCCTACTCTTTCTCCACTAGATATTTTACAATGGTGGAAAGAACATGAACACACTTTTAGTATTTTGTCAATTATGTCTAAAGATTTACTAACTGCTCATGTCTCTACAGTTGCTTCTGAGAGTGCATTTTCTACAAGTGGCAGGGTTCTATCTGATTACAGGAATCGCTTGAAGCCCGAGGCGTTAGAGATGCTCGTTTGCACAGAAGACTGGCTGAAGGCTGAAGATAGGACACAAGGGAAAGCACTATCGAGTTCCACAAGTGGGAGCAACTCGCCCGAAGAACAACAACAACAACAACAACAACAACAATAGATTTGCTTGTTATGTCGAATTAGAAAACTTGTACTCAATTAAAATTGTATATAAGAAATATGTTATTGTATAAAACTTATTTGTGAAAACTTGTACACTTTTCATTATAAATTGTTCAAATTGTATAACTTAAATTCATATGAATAATATTTCAAAATTTGTTGTCAATTTCACTCTTTCAATCTTATTATTATTATTTAGATTTTTATTGTTTATTAGTATTATTACTTACTTAATATTATAATTATTATTATTATTATTTGAAGGCTTTAAGTTTAAGCTACCAAAAAAAAAAAAATTAAACGAGCCAACCCGCGGGTCGACCCGGCCCAACCCGGGTTGAACCCTAAAGGGTTCACGGGTTGGGCGGACCACCCAAATGAAATCTCAGCCCGGCCCGGCCCGGATAACAGCCCAACCCGGCCGGAGCCCGCGAAGTATACGTGCCAACCCGTCCGGGTTGGGCCCAGCCCGGCCCACTCGACCCGTTCGCCATCCCTACTATAGCCCACAAAAGGAGATCAAAACCGTGAAATAAGAAATTTTACAAAACTGACAAAAAAATATTAGACTATAGGACACAAAAAGAGGCCAAAACAGTGATATACGAAAATTTACGAAAATGACCGAAAACAGTTAACAATGATGGGCCCACAAAATGAGCCAAAACATTGAAGATAGACAAAATTTCACGAAATTGACCTAAAACCTTGGACTAAAGCCTACAAAATCATATAAAATCTGCAAAATACGAAATTTATTTAACATGGCCAAATATAGTGGATTATAGAACACAAAATGAGGCCAAACAATAGCATAAGAAATTTGACGAAAATAGTCGAAAACAATGGACTAGCCTACAAAATAAGTCGACAATAGTGAAATCCGAAGTTTCACAAAATTAACCGAAAACTATGTACAAAATTTTAAGTGAGATACAAAATAAGGTTAAAACAGTGAGATACAAAATTTTACAAAAATTGGGACTTTAGCTCGAAAATATATGTCAAAACTGGGTAATACAAAATTGGCCAAAAGAAGTTGACTATAGCCCACAAAATGAGCAAAAAACAGTGAAATAAGAAATGTGACAAAAATAGTAAAATCTTACCAAAATAGTGAACTTGAAAATCCCACCAAATCAGCAAAAATTGTGACTTATAGAGAGAAAAAATATGAACAAAATAGTGAAATGCAGATCTTCTCAAAGTCGGCAGAATACCATGGACACCCACCAAATATCACCAAAAGAGCAGTTTATGCACTCACCACATATTTCATTACTTACATAAATGAATGAAACAAACGCCCCAAAATAGTTTTTGCTTGTAAGCAACTAATTATGGCAAATAGCATTGGTATAAATACCTCAAACCCGGATCTGACTCGAACCCGACCCGGCATTGAACAGGAACCGATCCGACCTATCCAGGTCCGGGTCCAGGTCCTAAAATGGAACCTATTGTACTTTTGGGTCTGGATCCGGGTCCGCTCAAAAGAGATCCGACCCGGACCCGTTAAAAATACCCAAAAAATTAATATAAAAATAAATATTCTATCTTCATCCCTCCCCTCCCTCCTCAATTCTAAGTCTTCTTCTTCCAAACTCAAAAACTTATGCATTTTTCTTCTCTCCTCTATTTTAAATCCTCCACTTGCCATCTCCGCTCGCCGCTTACACTCCCGCTCCTACCCGAACGTGTAGAAATATTTTAGGACCCAGACACGAAACCGGACCCGGTCCAAGTCCAGGTCCCGATACCAATGCTAATGGCAAATAATAGCTGACAGATCCTAGCAGCGTGTACATATGCTATTTACTAACAACATCTTGAGTTGTTAGTTTTATACAAGTTCAAAATATAAAGAAACAATCAAACTTCTCAAGAGCGGAAAAGAAAGTAGGGAAAACAAAAAAATCAGATCGTTTACATAATTTTATATATATGCACAACTAACTAAACTCAAAGTCAGCTTTTACAACAGGAATGTACAGCTGATCGCGAGAATCACCACCAAGGTGATTAATTGTGATTATGAACACTTGAAAAGAAAAGGAATAATCGACCCGTTTGAGACATAAAAGCTGGAGACCCGGCCAACATTACAAAGGGGCTTGTATCAACATATGTGGTTTGACTTTTTCTTACTATGCCCCAGAAGATCAATCTTCGTGAAGGTCGTGAGGTGGTGGGGGAGCAAACCTTGCGTTTGTCTGCCTCGTGACAACTACAGCCTCATCTGCAAATAGCGACTTGATGAAGGCAGGGGTCTTCAATGGGCGCCGCCCGGTCATTCGTGGGTACACGTCTTCAAGGAAGTAATATGAATGGCCGGCAATCATACCCTAGATTCAGAACAACACTGTCAGATTAGATGATATAAATGATATAAATGAGGAACAGGTATCTAACTACCTAAAGATCAAATACACTCCAAACAGTGACCAAATACCTTATTCTCAACTACCAATTAACTGAAAGTTTCATGGCGTTAATATCAAAATATCAAAATATCAATTTTCTTTGGGTCATAGCAAAATAGGGTCAATATAAAAATATCATTTTTCTTTGGGTCATCTCAAAATAGGGTGTCATTAAAACAAAAACCTTCAAATATTTGTCTAAGAACAAAGTAGGCATAAAGAGTTAACCACAAAATAATCCCCCTTAGGGTAGGATATAGATGAGAGGCGATCACAAAATTTGAAATCGGGCATAAATAATAATGACTTTGAGACAAGCACGAATAATGAGAGAAATATACAAACATTGCAACCCTGGCACTAGTAAACCAGGGCATAATTGGGCAAATAAATAATAATAAGTGCAGGTTAAACCTACAGCTGGTTTGTTGCAAGTGGTTGCTCTGCAAGTTGTAACACAAGCTGCCAGTATTCCTTTATTTTATTTTTATTTTTTTTGCAACTCAAGAACTTGCAGCTGCTACCGAGTTGCAACAAACCAAATGTCTCTTCATGCAACTGAACTTCCAATGTAAACCATAGATCATCTCATTGTGGTTTGTAATATCCATTTTGCAGTAGCTCAAGTACACAGTAATGAAGGTTTATATAATTATATTATATGCTTCCAAATCACCCAGTAGTAGGTGCATCAACAATCTACACAGCCAATTAGCCAAGGAAAAACAAGTTTCGAAGCTTGGAATAACTCTGCAGGCTGCAACATTATGGGGTCTATGGCTAGATCGTAACGAGTTGTGTTTTCGTAATCACAACAGCAGATTTCCGGTCATGATGCATAAATTTTTTGCGTCCATTCATGCTTGGGCATGTCAAGCATATACAAAGAGTAAATTACGCATGGAGGAGTGGGTGTAAGCAGTGCAGGAGCTGTGGTGGGGGGCGAGTTAAGAGTTGTGATTGTATTAATACCATCTTTTGACTTTTGAGTGGTAGATGTAGTAGTCTAGATCCTCGTAATTAATCCTACTTTGTTTTGTTAATTGATCATTAATGAAGCGGTCACCTTTATTCTCAAAAAAAATTCAATCGTCTATGCTAGAGCCACTACCAATTTCACTACATTTCTCTTCACTACCTTAGGTGGCACACTTCAATAGGTAGGAGATGATAGAGTAGGTGGGAGAACTCTCCAATAGGAATATGCCACCTAAGGTAGTGAAGAAAATGGTAGTGAAATTGGTAGTGGCTAAAGCATTACTCATACAATTATAATCACTATTTATGTGTGAAGCCAACCTATAGGGTCTGTGAAGCATAAAGAATGTGCAGCGCCAACCTTGGAAAATGAGCATCATTAAATGCTTTATGTACCCTAACTAGTTAATTAGTATTGTAAAAAATTGTTACTAAAAAAACAAAATAGCTGAAGAGAATATACACTCATGCTAATCATCTAATAAGTAATAACTCAACCTCTAGCATCTTTTACCGGGACACTTCCCTGTCACTATTCTACAGAGAAAATATTGTTTATATCAAACAAGCTTTCCGCAATAGCTATTAAACTGTGTTCAACTATCGTAGACAAGGTCTGCCGATGGCATATATGTGACTCTCATTAATGTAAAGCTCTAAATTTTAAATAACATACCAGACAATCCACCCATGTGCTGGTCCCAACAAGAACAGAAAAGCCACGAAGAACCTGAAAAAAAATAAAAAGACAATAAACAAATTAATCTCATCTAGTTTCTCTAACCTTGATTGTTCTTATAATGCAATATCATGTACATAAAGACTACATAATTATGATATGAAAGTTTCAGATAAACAATGCATTTTGAATTCTAAGTTAAATTGCAAAATACAATCTTATATATTGGAACTGGGGAGGGAGGATTAGAGTAGATCTGAAAAAATATAAGATTTAATTTTCGAGGAAGCATGGCCATGAAGGCATGATCTCTGAATTCAGTTACAATTAACATAACAGACAAACAAGAGGCTGTACTGGTTCTTTTGTTATGTTTATTGTAATTTATGTAACAGACATAATAGAGCACTCCTAGTATAGAAATACCTACAAGGAAGATAGAGAATAACTAGAAAATTCAGAAAGCTAAAACTTCAAAAGACAAAGCTGTCGATAGTGAATGACAAAAGAAAAGTCATTCAATCATAAGCAGAGGTACATCGTGTAAATAAACACACAAAATGATAAATAAGAGTGTATTTATCCAAGTTGCACCTAAACTGAAAGAAAAGACACTGTATACTCTACTAATTTGAACTCATTTTCTCATTCAGTAAATGTATAGCAGCAAGCGTCAAACTCTTTTCTTTATTGATGATACCCATGCGTATAATATTTGTAAAAATAAACCCAGCATAGTAACAAAAGTGTAATCATTGTAAAAAAATAAACTTATATGTGCTCATTGTGCTTTGACTAAGTAGTAACAAAAGTGTCAAACCAACAAAAATACTTACCCATGGTAGATAAGCTGCAGTAAAATTGAAAAGGCCCAAGAAGATCATGTGGATAAAAGGGTTATGCTTACTCCACACATATACCTAAAAAAAATGCAATGATAAACCAAATTCAATGACTGTATAGTTTATTCATAAATCAGAAGAGAAATAAACAATACAAAACATATTGTTAGTTTCAGAGACTGACCATCATGTAAGTTAATGAGTTGCTGAGAAATATAATTCTTGCAAACTTCTCTGACACAAATGGTATCATTCTACCAATAAGAACAATACCAGTTAAAACAGTGGCACCAAATAATAGCATGTAAAAGAAATCTGCAGTCCGTCCCCTGAACGAGTTCTCCTCTAGCAGCTTGCAGTATCGGCAAAGGAAAAACATGTGGAATAAGAAATCAAGGTCTGCCGATAACAACAAAATCAGCAAGACAAACATCAGGTGGAAGAATGATGACAAGATCTAAATAAAAATAACTCCACATTCAAGAACGAGTATATAAGAAGTTAAACAACAAAATCCAAAAACATTGAACATATTACATACCAGAAGCATGGTAAAATACAATAATATCAACATAAATAGTTCCACAGAAGAAGAAAAGAACAAATGATTTAAAGAAACAGTTGAGTGTGAAGTCCTTAAATTCACATGGACCACTACGGGAAAAGCAATGGAAGAAATTGAAATAAGCGGAACAAGAAAAAACAAACAGTATTGTATAGAAAGGATAAATACAGTAGGTAACAAAGGTGCACATAGGGATGGCATCCGGGTCGGGTCAGCCCGCGACCGGTCCAATTCGACCCGACCTGCCTTGGACCGGTTTGGGTTCGGGATCGGGTCGGACCCATTATCCCAACCGGGTGGGGAAATTTTCAATACCAACCCGCTCAACCTAGCCAATCAACCCGCAAACCCGCCCGAACCCGACCCGTGACCCGCGGGTTTGTGGATTCGGCCCATTTGAAATTTTTTTGATTTTTTTAATATTTTTTTTGTGTGCCAAATATATGTATACATATATTGAAAATATATATGTATACTAGATTTGCCCGTGGACACGTGCCTACGGCACGTCTTCGGAACGATACAACACACGAAAAGCCTTATAAACAGTATAACAACAATTATGTAGTTCACGTTTGAATAGTATGACAATAATTAGTTGTACATAAAAGTCCATGTTTCCATTAGTATATGTTGAAAAATAATTATAAATGAGGGTGTAAAATCTAACTTCTTAGAACATTAAGTGTGGAAAATGATGAAATTTAACTGTTGAAGAGATATTTGCTATTTTCAATATAACATGTGCAATAAAAAAACATAAAAATTCTGAAAATTGTACAAACCAGAAATCTTAAAATTTAAATTTCCAAGTAAGTTAAGAAAGAATGGGAGGGAGAGAGGGAGAGAGAGAAAGAGAGAAATATGAAAAAGTGAAGATAGAAGAGAGATAGTAATAAAGTAATGAGTTTTTTAGTTTTGGGGGGGGGGGGGGAAATTTAATTTTGGGGTTTGAAATTTTCGGCGGGAAAATATGTTTTGTGAGAATCAATCTAGGCCATTGGTTTTAGGGGAGATTGAATGAGAGCCACTTGATAGCTTTCTTTGTAATTTATTATATAGATATGTAGGCATATATGCATATAGATATATACTCTAAAAAATATCAAAAATTTAGAAAAATGAGGGTGGACATCAAAATTAATTGATTACTACCCACTACTCAATTAAACAACCCCCACCCTAGCTATTTATAGCCAACTCCACATCCTCACATCTCTCATCTCACCAATGTGGGACTAAAAATTTTCAAAGTTTAAAATCCAAATATATTTAGTCCCACATTGGTGAGATGAGAGAAGCGAGAAGATAGAGTTGGCTATAAATAGGTCGGGTGGGGTAGGCTAATTGAGTAGTGGGCTATAAATAGCTAGTGAGCAATTAATTTTGTTGTTCACACCCATTTAATATAAAATGTACAAATTTTTAGTTTTTGAAGTTTAAAAAAAATTTAAAAAATATTTTAAATAGCCGAGCCAACCCGTGACCCGACCCGACCCGGGTTGAACCCGAATGGGTTCACGGGTTGGGCAGGTTGACATTTTGCAAAACCAACCCGGACCGGTTGACATTCGGACCCGACCCGTACCCACCCTACTCGGGTTCCAACCCGGACGGGTTTGACCCGACCCGGCCCGGTCAACCCATTTGCCAACCCTAGGTGCACAGAATCAAAAAATAAGTACATTTCATAGCACAAACTATTATGCATTTATATGTATATAAATGAAGAATATAAACACAATGTATCATAACTAAGAACCACCATGTCATATGCATTTATATAAGTACATAACTAAGACATAACTAAGAACCACCATGTCATATGCATTTATATATCCACATTGTAAGTATGAGAAAGAAAATAATAGTCTTAAGAGGAAAAAATATTTACAGAATCTTCAAAAACTCTTAGGTCCTGTCCACAGTCAACATTTAACAAAGATAAGGTAAAGAAAGAAAGTGCAACAAGTAATATATCATTGTCATTTATGTTGATTTTGTTATGTATTTTCCAGAATTGCTGCCAACAAGCATTTGTACTTGTAATTAGATTTGGAAAGAAACAGAGCTTCTGTCACTTACAAGCTAAAAATATCCAAAATATCGTATTAAACTTTACACATAGATATAGAAAAACTTAAACATCTGAAATGTGAACAATATAAATCTGATTTACTTAGCTGTTGCAAAACGAAACTAAGCAAATCTTAGATAATTTAGCAAATTTTGAAAAGATATTGACACTAGTGCCTATAAACACAATCACTTGTATGCATGGTGTAATAACCGATGAGTTAAAAGCATAAACAACAAGAATGTTTTTTAGACTATTCTGAATGTTTTGTAGTAAACAAGGATTAGTGGATTGTACCTGTTTTTGGACCTCTCTGAGTGTTTGAAATGTTTAAGACGTCATTGCAAGTGATTGTTTCCAGACCTCAGGGGGTTTTTGCTGAAAACTAATTGGTAATTGCTACTTTGATTCGTGACTCATTGCTTTTCCTTTGAATTTGATATTAGTTACCAGATAATTAATCAGTTTCATTTGAATTTCATATGGATTGCAAGATAGATAAATGACTGTTGTGTCTAGCATATTACTCATATAATCTACAGTTTTTGGCCGTTTAAAAAAATTCCGTATTTCACTGTTTTGGCTAACTTTTATGGGTTATATAGTCAACAGTTTTCACTCGTTTTCGCAAAATTTTGTACTTCACTATTTTGGCAAAATTTTATGAGCTATATAATCCACAGTTTTCGTCTATTTTTGCAAAATTCTGCATTTCACTATTATTGGTAGATTTTATTAGCTATATTCCACAGTTTTTGGCAATTTTCATTAAATTCCGTATTTCACTGTTTTGGCAAGACTGTGTGAGCAATAGTCAACCATTTTCGGCCGGCTTGCGAAATTCCATTTTCACTAGTTTGGCCAATATTTTGTAGACTATAATGGTCCATAGTTTTCAGTCGTTCTTGCAAAATTCCGTAATTCACTGTTTCGGCCAAATTTTGTGACCTACAGACCACATATTTCTGTATTTTCACAAAATTTCGTATTTCAAAGTTTTGACCAAGTGTTGTGGTCCACATTTTAAGGCTATTTTCATTGAATTACGTGTTTCTCTATTTTGGCCAAGTTTTGTGGGCTATAAGTCCACAGTGTTTTGGCTGGTTTTTGTGAAATTCCGCATTTCCATGTTTTGGCCAAGCTTTGTGGGCAGTTTTGGCCCGCCTTTGTGAAATTCCGTACTTCAATGTTTTGGCCAAGTTTTATGGGCTAGTCCACAAATTTTAACCGTTTTCGCACCATTCCGTATTTCAATGTTTTAACCAAGTTTTGAAGGATAATCCACATTTTCTGTCTTTTTGAGAAATTCGGTATTGTATTGTTTTGGCCACATTTTGTGAGCTATATAGTCAACAATTTACGGTCATTTCCGAGAAATTCTGTATTTCAATATTTTTGCTAGTTTTGAAAACTATATAGTCCATAATTTTCGGCCCCTTTCGGGAAATTCTGTATTTCCCTATTTTTTGCCAGATTTTGTGGGCTATATAGTCCACAATTTTAGAACATTTTTGTGAAATTCCGTATTTCACTGATTTGGCCAGCGTTATAGTCCAAAGTTTTCGGTTGTTTTTGGGAAATTCTATATTTCACTGTTTTGGCCAAGTTTTGTGAATAGTCGACGGGCCGTTTTCATGAATCCCACATTTCACAGTTTTTGCAAGATTTTTTGGGCTATAACATACACGTATTTCCTCTTATAGTCAAGCTAAGTCATGTATATGGATCCTTGTAGTGTTTAATCTTATACCGTGTTATGGAAATCATTTTTTTGTTTGTGAACTATGCTAAATTAGTAAATTACTTAGCATTGATCTTTCCAAAATAGTGGTTTAAAAACGTGGGAAAACGGGACTAAATGGAAATAGTCAAACCATTGGAAACACAAGTGATTACAATAAAAAATCAGGGACTGAAAGAACCCCCTCAAATAAGCAACTTTCCACCGGTATATATTTGTAGCCTTTCTAACAAACTAGACATTTCAAGACTTGTACACCCTTTATAGCACATTAACCACACTAAGTAGATACATACATTACGAAGCAAGCCTTAAAAACTATAGAAAAACTTTTAATCAACTTCCCAAGCTAGTCTATTTTAGATGGGAGCTTCAGCTTAATCTTCTTCAACTAATCAATTTCCATGTTCAGCTACATCTCAGAGTCTACAACTCCTTCACTGTCACCTTGTATTAAAAAAGAAGTGCCTTACTAATTTTTTTGTCCCCTTCGCTTTTGACAACCTATTGCAACATATTGTTTCAAGGCAAAAGCATAATTTTGTCGTCAAGGACAGCTCTAGACGGAATCCTCCACAGAATAATCATTTGAAGAGTATTGCTGTATAGAAAGGTATGTTTTCACTCAGAGTTTCTATTGTTCTTTTAATTGACAACACATTTTAGTATTTAATTCTCTTTTCAAATACAGGTATAAATTGGTATTGTGGCATACACGTTCCCTATTACAACATTCATCTAAGTATCAAAAGGAGATCCTAGAAATTGGTTGTATAGTTGTTCCTCCACACACAAAAGTAAAAGAGGAAGGGCCACAAGAGAAGAAGGGTCAGAGATGAAGGGGTTGTACTGCCAAAGGGGCGACATACATGCAATAATTTAATCGATGTCATGGTCTTGGACACCATATGAACACCTGCAAGCAACCAACCAGTGCATAACATACATGGTGAAAATGAAGCAAACACCATCTCTCGTGATGGAATGTCCCCTTTAATATTTTTGACTTGTGATGTTAGCTAGGCAGTTAAAATCCGTTTTCGGAACTAATCGGTCTAGGAGCGAATAGTGATTAATCGGGATATCGAGAAAAAAAATCAGGGATAAAATCAGAAAAATCGTGTGTGTGTGTGTGTGCATATGGGGAAAAAATGATTAGGAAGATCTTAAATTTAAATTGTCGCATATTTACTATTTAGTATACTATCTATTTGTTATTAAAATGTATATTTTGTCTTAATGCAGATAATTGAGAATAATATGGAATGGGAAGATTTGCAGTGGTCACAAACCGGTGTTTTGGTAGCTTGGAGACATAATCTTTCATTATATTGCTTAAGTTCAATTTCTTGCCCCAAAGAAAAAGTGATGCAATGTGATTTTTTGTAAAAACACAATGTAATTTTTAAGTTATCATTTTTGTAAACTACAATGTGTTCCTTTGTACTAATATATAACTTAATAATTACGAAATATGATATCTGAGTCACAAAATAGCAAAATGTAAAGGAGAATAACTTACTGTCCCTACGTGGTACTTACAGTAACTTACTAAGTACATGTAACTTACTAAATATTTACTAAATACATGTAAATTGCTAACTTGCTAAATACTTACAGTAACTTACTAAACTAGGCAGTTAAAATCGATTTTTGGAACTAAACGGTCTAGGAGCGATTAGTGATTAATCGGTTAATCGGAAAATAATCGGAGATTAAATCGAAAAAATCGTGTACATATATATAAATATATATAATTAAAAAATGATATATCCGTAGCAACCATAAACCCTAACATAAAACTATTATGAGATTATCAAATAGAAACATATAGTTATAGAGAAAAAGAAGATAGTACTTGGACTGAACTGAGCTTGAATTCTGGATGTGGTTCGGATCGGGCTTGTTGGTCGGTTCCAGCAAACAAAAATAATCGAGAGGATGAGCAGCTATAGGAGGTGCAGGAGATGCAGGTCAGGTCAAGTTTGCGACGGTGCAAGGAAGCAACGGCGAGTCAATTTGGGTTTGCTCGAGGAAGAAGATAATCGATTTGGGTTTGGGTTTACGCGAGGAAGAAGAGAGCAGTGGCGGATTGGGTTTGGGTTTGCGCGAGGACCAAAAGGGATTTGGATTTTGAATTTGGATGTGAGTTTGGGCCGGATTGAGCCCAAATAATACAAACGAGCATGAAAATTAAAAAAATGAGATTTAATCGGTTAATCAGCCACTTAAAATCAGTTGATTAATCACTAATCGGACGATTATACCCGATTAAATCGCTAACTATTAAAATATTGAAAATCGCCAAAAAATAATCACTTAGCCTCCGATTAGCGATTAATCGGGGATTTTAACTACTTAGTTACTAAAGACAAAAATGTAAACAAGAATAACAACTAAATACATGTCCTGACTCCTGATGTCCCTACTTGATACTTCCAGTGTCAGTAACTTACTGTGTAATAGTGAAAGAAGAAAAAAAACTTAAGTGCAAAATGTTAAGGGAGGTTGCGCAGTTGAAAGGTAGCCACTGTTGTTGAAACTTCTGAGTTACTGTGATGAGCTGCCGATGGAGTTTGGAGGGAGAGGAGCTGCCACAATTGAACTGAAGTGTGGAGGAGAGAGAGGATCTGCAAACTGGAGGACGGAGAGGAGCTGCGAACTGGAGGAGAGAGAGGAGCTATCGAATTGGAGGAAAGAGGAGCGTTGAACTGGATGAGAGAGGAGGCGCGGTTGAAAGGGGTTAGGATTTGGAATTTAGATTGGATTTGGGGCTGAAGAAAGAAAGGGGCTGAAGTGAAGTTGGGTTTGGGTCGGGTCTGAGTTGGAACAGGTCAGGTTGAGGGGGAATAAACCCAATTTAAAACCAATCCGATTTAATCGGATATATTCATTATCGATATATCAGAAGATTGTCAAAATATCAGCCGATATGCACGATTTAATCGCTCAATACCTATTTCACAAAAATCAATTAAAATTTAATCGAGGGTTTCCCGATTAGCGATTAATGCCGATTTTGACTGCTTAGGCTGGTAGTTTTGATTGTCTTATCTTAACAAAAGAAACTTAATTGTCTTATCTTAACATAAGAAACTTAATTGTCTTATCTTAACAAAAGAAACTTAATGCAAGTCTAACTGGGGTCTAGTGGTCAAACTCTTCGTTATTTAATACGAGGCTACGAGGCATTTCAAGATCAAAACCCTGCTTACATCACTTTTCTTTATAGGAAAAAAAATGTGGTTGAATGCATTTTATGGGCCTATTCCCAAAAAAAAATTAATTAATTTGCAACATTGATATACATGACAATTGACGGTCTTGTGGGGAAATGTTACTATTCGAGGACTCGTATGAATATAACACATAACTTATATGTAAAGATGCTTTATTGAGGAACCAATATAAAGTACGCTAGATTCTAAGAATTCATATGGACACATAAAAATTTAAAGGTTCTACAAACTTACATGCATTTTTGCAAAATTAAGGTATAAGAAATACGCAATAATTACAAGCTTATGTGAAAACAGTCGAGATAAGAGGTACTTATACGAAAAGTGAGTACTTCAATGGACGTAATTTTGTATGCAAGTATTCCCATTATAAATTTTATGCGACTGCCTAATTTGGTGGGTTCTAGTCCACAGGTTGTGGCCATTTTGGAGAAATTCTGATTGTTGCAACCATTTGTTTTGCATATATCTTTTCTAAATCTATGCGACTGTGGATAAGTTAGTTATGTTTAGAAGTATTTCATACGAGGATAGACCTATTATAAATCATATTTTTCATTGTTTTGCCCGATGTTTGCGAGTTGTAGTCCACAGATTTAAGTTGAGTGAGCTATTACGTTGGTGGGTTTCGTTTAATTTTGTGAGCTATAGTCGACAACTGTTTTGGGCCAAAATATATATATCTATATAATAAAATACAAAGAAAGCTATAAAGTGACTCTCCTTTAATCCCCCCAAAATCAAAGGCTCAAAGCTAACCTCACAAAACACATTTTTCCCTCCAAAAGTTTTCCCCCAAAACTCAAATTCAAATCCCCCACCCATAACAACTCCTTTATTTATTTAATTCTCTCTCTCTCTCTCTCTCTCTCTCTCTCTCTTCTATTTAAAAAATTAAGAAAATAAAATTTTAAAATTTTTTTCAAAAATTTTAAAAAAATAAAAAATATATTTTTAAAAAATTTTTAAAATTAAAAAATAAAAAAACTTTAAAATTTTAAAATTTTAAAAAACTATAAAAATAATTCAAAAAATCAAAAACTAATAAAAAAATTATTCAGAAAATTTAAAAAAATAAAAAAATTTTAAAATTTTAAATTTTAAATAAAAAACTAGAAAATTTGAAAATTCTGAAAATTGAAAAAAATAAAAATTTTAAATTTTTAAAAAAATAAAATTTTAAATTTTGAAATTTTGAAAATTTGAAAATCTGAAAATCTGAAAATCTCAAAGCAAATCCAAATCCAATGTCGAACCACAATCAAAGAGGTTGTCGCAGATATCTGATCTGCTGCTGATTCTGTATCGGTGACTCCCTTTCACCAAATCGAGCGCGAATATCAAGCAACTCCGTATCGGCGACTCCCCTCCACCGAATTGAGAGCCTCTATATGCGATGCGACGACTCTAATTTCATCTCATTAACTGAATGCTCATTCTAATTTTTATTTTTTTGTGTGCAGGGGATTACTCAGTTTTTTTCTGACTCGAATTTTGTGTGTGCATGGGATTTAAGTTCAGAGAGGTATGATTGTTTTATTTTTGGGTTTAAATTTTTTTAATTTGGTGATTTATTTGATAGAGTTTTTTATTAGTTTTGATTTAGGGTGTACGCAAGTTAGAGATGGATTATTTGGTGGCCTCAATTTGGGCTTCCAAACCATAATAGAATGACAGGTATGCTGACTAGCAACTTAAAATAACTTGGCAAATATGCAACATTAATTTCTTTAGTACAAGAGAATATTATCGTAAAGTATTCACTTCACTGGTTATTAGAAACCATGGATAACATAACATATAAGAACTTTTAGTGTATATTTGGATATATAGGATTGGGATGACTTGAGTTTACCAGTGAAGGCCTGAAGGGTGCAAACTCTCCACTCAAGAAAGACAGCTAAAGTAAATTTGTTATTTATCCATTTTGATTTTTTTTTATAAAGGTGCAATGAGGAGGCGAAGTGGAGATAAAAGAAATGATTAGCTTGGATTAGAGTTTTGAGAACTTCATGTATTTCATTTTGGTTGAAATAATAATAAGAGGTATTTCAATTGCAAACTGAGTCTCAGACAAACAAATGTTTATATTATTGGTATTGTAGATACCTTCACACATGCACATGTGTTACCATTGTATTTAGACAAGCTCATAGTGGTTATAGGATTAGAGTAAGCTCTATAAAACCTATATGACAATGTCCTTGCATAACTATTACAAACATCTAAAAGTGATGTTGAAGTTAAAAAAAACTCTATGCACTGTTTCCAACAAACTATATGCATTCCAGATAAGTTCAAGCTAATGATCAAGAAGGCGATGGTTGAGCTTAAAAGCAGATATACTGCTTTCTCATATAATATGTTTGCTACTTCAATTAATTTGCTGGACCTCCAAAACTATTTTATATAATCAAACCAGGTGCACCGTTCCGAAGACGTGCCGTAAGCACGTGTCAACAGGCAAGCCTAGTATATATAGATGAGTTTAGATTCCTTTGCTTGCACCATGTAGGCTTTTTTTATTCATTTTCTTGTGCCACATGACATTTTCATGCTAAACACATGATATACTCTTCTCTCATTCTTAAATATATGCTTTGATCTTATTTAAATACAGTTCTTTTATATCATTCTATCATCTAAATTAATTGTTTTAAAATGAAAATTACTACTTAGAGAATGAAATTAATTAAATATTTATTAAAAAAATTAAAAACTCATGATGTCTTACCCTATCATATCCAGTAAAACAATACTCATATATCTTACATTTCTTCTATAGCTATTCTCTCTTATAAATAGATACTTTTAATTAATGTTTTTTTATGGGTTCTTTTTAGTACGAGATCAACAACAAGAATGACGTAGATTTTGTACATGTAGGGTTAGGGTGAGGAATTGATGATGCAGATCTATGGCATATTAACATGTTTTTAAGTTGATTATAGTTGCCTATAAGGTAATGCTTTCATGTCTACTAAGAGTTGATGTTAGAATTGAGAGATAAATTTCTAAATGAAATATGTTGACATTAATAATATTTTTAGATACACGTAATAGTTAATTATAATATTTTTAGATACACACCCTTTCATTATTAACAAAATGTGTTTGACATTACACTGCAAGAGGGACGGGTGGATCGTTTGTTATCTACTGAACATGCTAATTGTCTTTTTGGTTTTTTTGATTGCAATATGTCCACTGATTTTGTTTCCCTCCTTAATTGGAAGAAATGGTTTTGAGTTTTTTTCTTCAAAATGTTCTCTTATATGCAGCTTAACTATTTTATTTTAGTTCTTTTTCGATTAAAAAACTCAATAAAATTTATTAAAAATCTAACACAAATTACATTTTTTTACAAAATATTATAATATACCTTTCCGTGCATCTCACGGGCTTTATGCTAGTTTAAGGAATATTAAAGTTTCAGTATTTTAGCCCAATTTCGTAAATATATAGTCCCCTCATATTGGTCAATATTTAGAAATTCTGAAATATCAGTAGAATGCCCAATTATTGTGTTGTAGTCCATTATTTTTTGGCCGAAAATAATGAATTCTGAAAGTTCACTTCTGACCCAGTTTCTTGGGATATAGTCCACGATTTTGACCTATTTCCAGAGATTGCTAAATTTCAGCATTTTACCCCTATGTACAGAGTTATAATTTACTAGCCTGGCCAATTTTAATATTACCCCTAAAATTTAGGATTCACACAATTTTAATACTATGAACTAATAAAATTTAGACACCTTTTGTGCGCTATAGTCTACTACTTTTGGCCAATATTTCGGACCCGATTTCTACGCCTACCCTTGATTTTTTGAGAAATTTTGAAATTTCAGCATTCCGGCCTGATTTCGTGACTACTCTTGGTTTTTTGATAAATTCTGAATTTTTAGCAGTCTGGCACAGTTTTGTATGGCAGCCCACTCATTTTGGCTGCTTTCGAGAAATTTAGAAATTTCAACATCATTCCTACATACATGGATTATAGTCCACCGATTTTGGGCGATTTGAAAAAAAATCTGAAATTTTAACATTTTTTACCGCTTTTGTGGCCTATATATCCAATGTTGTTGATATATCTTAGAAGAATCTGAAATTTCATCATTCAGGGCCTGATTTCGCGAGTTACACTAGTTTTGGCTAAATTCGAAGAGTTTCGAAATTCCAACATTCTAGACCAATTTCAACATTTTGGCCAAGTTTAAGAACTTTTGCAATTTCAATAGAATTCGCCCAATTTCATAGGTTGCAATCCACTGTTTTCTCCTAAATTCAAGGAATTCTGGAATTCCCGTATTCTGGGTTTGATTTCTTGTCTTATAGTTCACATACTTCACCCGATTGGAGAAATTCTAAAAAATTTCAATATTTTCCCACATTATAGTCCACTAGTTTGGTCGATTGCGTGAAATTATAAAATTTTAACATAATTTACCACTTCTGCATGTTGTACTCCATTGTTTTTTTTGTTGACTGCGCTAAATTCTAAAATTTCAAAATTCTGAACCAATCTCGTGGATAATAGTCCACTATTTTATGCAAATTTTGCAAGGTTCTAAAATTTTAGTAGTGTGACCAAGGTTTTAGTTATTGCCTGAAACATTTCGGTATCGGAAAGTTTCTGACCGATTTTGATGGGTGGCGGTACGAAACCACCCCATTAAAATCAGTTTCAAACAGTTTCACCCAAAACTTGATGGTTCGCTGCAGTTTCGGCTGCAACCAAACAAAAGTCGGCCAATACTATCTTGATTAGCTCGAAGAAAAACAGAGAAACTGTAAAATCATGAATCTGGGTTTAAAAATAAGTCAGATCCGAATAAAAAACAAGAAAGAGGAAAAAAATCATTCCGACCTTAAGAACATATCATGAGAAAGCATAAATATAATTTCATTCTAGACCAGAATAAAGGAAAGCGAAGGGGATGCATACTTCATCTTCTTGCAGCCTTCAGCAAAAAGTGAGAGAGATGACAGTGAAAGAAGGGTTTGTGGCGGCTCTGTTTAGAGGGATGGCTTTACTTGTGACTAGTTACGGTTAGGGTTGAGCTAAAACTTTGTAAGGCTTCAATTTTTTTACTCCAGGTTGGATGGGTCCAGTCCAGAGTTTAGTAGGGTCATAATTAGGTTAAATTGGGCTACGCCTGACGTTTGTTTTTTAGATGAGACTAGGATCTGGTTCAATTTATGGTTTCATATAGCGAGTGGATTGTGGACCTGCGGTTCAGTTATAGTTTATTGATATTAACTTCTTTTAAATATAATTACATATGTGTACAATGAATAGAAACTTTCTATATAATTAAATCTACTACAAAAATGGATGAAACTATAGAAACAGATACTAGGAACGAAACTGAATGAGACTAACGAAACCTACCGAGACGTATCATTTTTGGAAACTTCGTTACCGATACCAAAACTGAGTTCTCAAACCTTTATTTTGACTCAATTTCTCAAGAAATTTGGAAATTTCAACATCATAACCCGGTTTCGTGGGTCTGATTTTTCAAGAAATTATTCTGGATTGGTTTTGTGGGTTAGTCCATTGATTTTGGTTGATTTCATGAATTTTATAGTTGCAACTAAAAAGCAAACTTGCTTTAAAGCATCCACATTCGTTTGCTAAAAACTTTTAAAAACCCAATTTTAAAAAAAGATGTCTCCACTATCGTTCACTAAAAACCTATTTTTTGGGTTTTCAAAGAGCAGTGGACTGCTAAATATTGTTGCGCTTTTAGCAATTGCCAAAATATAGAAGACGGAAAATCTTCCATATGTGATTTTTTTAATATTAAAAGAGAACGGATGGAAGAAGATCTTCCGTCCGCAAACTTAAAACTGAATTTAAAAAGGAAAGAAAAGAAGAAAAAAAATAAAAAACTACGAAAATGCCATTCGAAAAATTACAAAAATGCCATTACAAAAATTTTAGAAAACAAAACAAAACTCGGACGAAAGAACATCTTCCGTCCGGCTACTTTTGTGAGAAAAAATCTTGTCATAGTTACGAAACTGCCATTACCATTATTACGAAAATGCCATTATTAAAAAATAAAAATAAACTCGAACGGAAGATGTTCTTCCGTCGGAAGATGTTCTTCCGTCCGGCTACTTTTGTGAAGAAAAATCTTGTCATATTTACGAAACTGCCATTACCATTATTACGAAAATGCCATTATTAAAATTTTTAAAAAAACTTGTACGGAAGATCATCTTCCGTCTTACAATTTTTTGATATTAAAAAATAAAAAGAAAGTGTGAGACAGAGGATGATTTTCCGTATGAATATTTTATTATTTACGATCAGCTAAAATTTGGCTCTCAACGATAGGAGCGCTCCTCGTCGATTGCTATTTGCCAAATCTCAAATATGGATATTTTAACAGCAATGATAGTGGATGCTCTTATAGTCACAAAAAGTGCCACATTTCCAACTTTTGACTTACACCCATTGTGGATGCAAGTGAGTTGCAAGCTAATTTGAGTAATATTTCATAAGGTCACTTGCAATTACAACCAATCTTACAGAATTACCCAAATAATGCAATTAACTGCAGTTGCAAAGTTGTGCAACCAAACGCTCCCTCAAGTTATCAAGTCCATAACCCATAATCCAAGTAAGTATATTTGAATCTTTTTTATACTTATAATAGCCTTAATCTACAAAGATGAATCATTTTTATACTTATAATTCTTAAAGTTGCCGGCATGTTTCTCTCGCTTGGTTTATACGACCTATTTTTTTCACTTGGTTTATACCATTGTACCTCTCTTTGTCCCCCCCCCCCCCCCCTTTTTCATCTTATTCAGCTCATTAGTTATACTTTATCTCTACAGATTTCATCTCCAAAACATCAATATCTTCCAAGAACAATTATGGATTCGGTTTTGATTTATGTGAGGATGAATCAACAACTACCAATTGAAAAAGATACTTCTGAATTTGCCCAATTTATTCAGGAAAATGCATCCTCACACAAATCAAAACCGAACCCCTAATCTATATTTGAAAGGACTCACGATTTTGAAGACAAAATCATGACAAAATCATGACGGTGATAGTAGGGTTAGCGAGTTAGATAAAATAATAAGGGAGAAAGAAAGAGAAGTGTGGTTGCATAAATGCAAAGCGAGAAAGAACATGTTGATAGCCTTCAGATATTCTTTACACTAGCTTGATCGGAAATACAAAGGCTGGAGAGGGAAGGGATTTGTCCCCTTGGCCCCTCCTATGGCTTTTTTAAAGGACATTTCTCAACAAACTATCTATACAACATGACCCGAATACAGGATAACAATAAAACGAGTAAGTATATTTGACTCTTTTTTATACTTAAATTGCCTTGATCCAGGGTGATGATCTAAACCTAAGGGAAACGAAGAACATCCTCAAGCGATAATGGTTATGACTCTATCTGAAATTGTGAAACGACGAGGATATTCGGTATGAATGCCAACTCATATCAAACTATCAAATATCGGACAAGGGAGCTCGCAAAGAAACAATTTGAAGCAAGCTCCGCAACCAAGTCAAAAAAACATTCCACATAGACGAAAAGTAAGAGAACATTCAAATATTATGAATGCTTGCCTATATGTGTATTTGCATGCACGAGCACATATAGTGTGCTTTACGAAAAGGGAGGATGCCACTCCACTGCCGATACATGAAAATACTCGTACACCCTTTCCCACCACCACCCCTACCCATGACTAAAAAAATCCAGCACCTTGATCGTTTATTTCAAAATCTAAAATTTCCACTAAAAACAGCCCCACACTTATAATTAAACTCACCAAATTGTTATAATTATAACAAACCAAGTAATCAGTTACAATTTCACTCTCAAAACTTAGAATTTCATCCATCACATATTCAAAAACTTTAAATTCAGTTACCAATCCCACACCTATACTATATACAATGATATCAATAAAAAAATCACTATCGTAACAGTTTACTATTCACAAATGTAACACAGAAACAATTGCTAAGCACTAAATCGAACGTTCAAATATTCAGTAAAAAAGACGAATTTCTAATCTCTTACCCATTCGACGAAAGTACAAGAAGTTCGTAATAAGCCGCCAAAATATCCCACTGCTGCACAACCAGCTTCGGATTCAGATACAAATGATACGGCGATATAATCTGCACACACAACAACAACAACAACAACAACAACAACACGGGCTTCAGCCCTAAAATCGCCCGGGTTTCCACCGCTTCAGCCACACGGGCAACCGGGTCCAGACCCGGCCCCAAACAGGTCCAGACTCGGTTAGCATCTTCTATAAATACCAGACCCCTACTCCTTCTCCAGGTAATCAACTCTTGCCCACTCAAACCCTAGTTACTGTTACTCTTCCTTAGTGACTGACTAGATCGTCGGAGGGTCTGCCACCGGGACCAACCCCGGTGTTCCGAGACCGTCTGCAGGTACACAAGACCATCAGATCCGAGCCCCAGAGATCCGAGCCGAGCATCAGCCTCCACCTCAAATACCGCCTACCTCAGTACCATTCATCCAGCCAAGGATCGTCTGCTTAGGTGTCTCCTCCTTCAATATAAATCGAGTAAGAACTCACGCCTGGTGCATCCACACGTTCCCCAAAAACAAACCGCATCAGGATGGCGCCGTCTGTGGGAAACTGCCTATCGTAGATGCCAATCCGAGCCTCGCTTCCAACGGTACCCTAGTAAATGCCGACCCGAGCTCCGCCCCTGTCGACATTCCCGTCGACCCGAGCTCACATGACGCCCAAAGCCGCAAAAGCTGTTACCTCCGCACGCCGACACGACGTGCCTCTGCAAGGCATTGAAGCCAATGCCCAGGGACCAAACAACAAAAGGTCAGCCACGGGCCCCAGCCGAACGCCTCCCGCCCGGTCCAGAGCGACCTACGGGGGGTGATCTCGAACCGCCAGGCCAGCCGTGGTAGGGGAGGAGCCGCTTCCAACTCGGCTCCGAACCATCCCAGACCCCCATCCCAAGGGGCTCCGAACCATCCCAGACCCCCGTCCCAAGGGCGGGAGCCTGCGCTCAGCCGAGTCGGTCGGCAACAGTCTGCCCAACTGAACTGAGCCGAAGGGGCCCTGGTTACCCACCAGGAATTCCAGGACTTCCGAAGGAAAATCTTGGGTGCCCTCCGAGGAGTCCCCGTCAACGAGAACGCCCGCCGTTCCCACACACGGTCACAGGCCGAAGCTACCGTGTCTCGCCACTCGACAATCCATCCACAGTATGATGGCGACATTTTGAAGCGCCTCCAAGAAATGGAGGAGCGCCTCGACCACGTTGGTAACGGCGACCCAAAAGCGACCCAAAGCACAATTTCCGACCGCCTCAGTTCGAGACATACGACGGCGAGGGCGATCCTGCTGATCACATGGAGGGCTTCAAAACCCTCATGATGATTCACAGCGCATCGGATCCCCTCCTGTGCCGAGCCTTCCCCGCAACACTCCGGGGTCCGGCTCGGGAATGGTTCTCCAAGCTCGCCCCCGGCTCCATCTATTCTTTCGACCAGCTAGAGGGCAGCTTCCTCGCCCACTTCGTAACCAGCCGAAAGGCCGAAAGAACGAGTGCATCACTACTCGAACTCCGACAAAAGGAGGGGGAGCCCCTCCGGGTGTTTGTCCGAAGATTCACCGCCGAGGCGAGGTCAGTCTCATCCCTCGACCCCGGTGTTGCCACGGCAGCCTTCTGCCACAACGTCCGACATGGACAGCTAAAGGCCTCCTTGGCGAAGAAGCCGCTGATAGACTTCCCCGACCTCCTCAACTGGGTCGAAAAATATATCCGAGCTGAGGAGGCCCTCAATCCCGAGGACCAGAAAGAAGCTCCTAGGAAGGGGAAAGTGCAAGGCCAATGAGATTAAGCCGGCGAAAAAAGCTCCAAGAGACGGGGGCTCCGCAAAGAAGGTTCCGCCGATCCCCCGCTTCGAGAGGTACACCCCATTGACGCAGAACGTGTCGACAATCCTCTTAGCAATTGAAGACAGCGACCTCGTCCAGTACCCCCCTCGACCGTCCAACAACACCAGCAAGAAGAGGGATTAGCGGTTCTATTGCCGTTTTCACCGGGACAACGAGCACGAAACAGATCACTGCCGCGCCCTGAAGGACGAAATTGAGGCCCTCATACAACGAGGGTACCTCCGAGAGTTCAGACGAGAAGGCGCCCGGGAACCGAGGGACAACAGAAATAGGAGGGATTCCTCTCCTCCTCGAGGGCACCGACAGCGTCCCGAGCGGGATCCGGATCCCGAGGAGCCTGAGGGTCAAGCGATCCTGCATTGTGTCCACGGAGGGCCCATGGGAGGCAAATCCAACACTTCCCGCAAGGCCTTCATCCAGGACGTCAATACCATCCAGGGCCCTCTCTCCCCCCCGGTCCAGCAACTCCCTGTCTCCTTCTTAGGAGAGGATCTGGAGGGGGTCCGGCTCCCTCACTGTGACGCCCTCGTCATCAATCTCAGCATGGTGAACTTTGACGCTCGGAGAATCCTCGTGGACAACGGGAGCTCGGTCAACATTCTGTTCCTCGAAGCATTCGAGAACCTAAAGCTCTCACGTGAGAAACTAAAGCCAGCCGAGTATACCCTGCACGGATTCTCCGGCATCCCCGTGACTATAGAAGGGATCGTCACACTGGACGTCACGGCAGGCACGAAGCCCAACAGAAGGACCGAGTCCATGGACTTCATGGTTGTGAATGTAAAGGCGGCTTACAACACCATCCTCGGCCGCCCGGGGCTCTGCTCCTTCTAGGCGGTTCCCTCGGCCTACCACCAGAAGATGAAATTCCCTACCAATACTGGCGTCGGAGTTGTCCGCAGGAATCAGGAAGCAGCACGTTCGTGCTACATGACGACGATCGGAAGCGGTGTGTTTCCCCTCGACGCCGTCGAGCTGGAGCCCGAAAGGACCCAGCCAGAGCCGGAGCCGGCAAACGAGCTGCAAGATGTCTCGTTCGAGACAGGGGATGCGTCGAAGCACTTTCGTGTAAGCTGCTCCCTCGCCCCCGACCTCAAGTCTGCCATAATCGCCTGCATCCGGCGCAATGTCGACCTCTTTGCCTGGAAGCCCTCTGACATGCCCGGTATCTCCGAAGATCTCATCATGCACAAACCCAGCGTGATTCCCGGGTCGAAGCCAGTCGTCCAAAAGCGGCGCAAGTTCGCTCCTGAGCGACAACAGGCGGTAAACGCAGAAGTGGACAAGCTCTTGTCTGCGCATTTTGTACAAGAGGTCAGCTACTCAGAGTGGCTGGCGAACGTCGTCATGGTGAAGAAGGCGAGCGGGAGTTGGAGGATCTGCATAGATTTTATCGACCTCAACAAGGCGTGCCCCAAGGATCCGTTCCCTCTCCCCAGCATCGATGCCCTGATCGATGCTACCTCGGGTCACGAGCTTCTCTCCTTCATGGATGCCTTTTTAGGCTATAACCAAATCCGGATGTTTCCTCCGGACATCGCCAAGACGTCCTTCATCACAGACCAGGGACTGTATTGCTACCGGGTCATGCCCTTCGGGCTGAAGAACCCCGGCGCCACCTACCAGAGGCTCGTCAACCGAGTCTTTAAAGATCAAATCGGGCGTAACATGGAGGTGTATGTCGATGACATGCTCGTCAAAAGTCACCAAGGACAGCACCACGTCACCGACCTGGAAGAAGCCTTTGGGGTCCTTCGAATCCACAACATGAGACTCAATCCGGCGAAGTGCGACTTCGGCATCTCCTTGGGGAAGTTCTTAGGGTTCATCGTCAGCCAGCGCGGCATCGAGGCGAACCCCGAAAAAATTCAGGCCATAATAGACATGGCCCCTCCCAGGAATGTCAAAGAAGTGCAGAGGCTAACGGGGCGACTGGTGGCCATCGGCCGTTTCCTCTCCAAATCCGGAGAGAAGTCACTCCCGTTCTTCAAAGCACTGCGCGGCACAGGAAGGTTCGAGTGGGGTACTCAACAGCAAGAGGCCTTCGCACAGTTGAAGGAGTACATTGCCAACCCTCCTCTCCTCAGTAAGCCCGAACCCGGGGAGCCACTCTGGCTCTACCTATCCGCTTCGGAGAACGTACTCAGCGTCGTCCTCGTCTGAGAAGAGGAAGGGGTTCAAAAGCCCCTCTACTATGTGAGTAAGGTTCTGCTCGATGCCGAGACCCGGTATTCCAGAATGGAGAAGGTGGCGTACGCCTTGATCATAGCCGCGCGGAAGCTTCATCCTTACTTCCAGGCGCATTCGATCCAGGTACTCACGGATCAACCCTTGAAGGCCGTGCTCTACAAACCCGAGAACTCCGGTCGACTAGTTAAATGGTCGATCAAACTCAGCAAGTACGACATCGGCTATCAACCAAGAAGATCCATCAAAGGGCAGGCCCTCGCCGAATTCATTACCGAATGCACCATCTCTGAGCAACCCGGGAACAAAGAAGCCGACCAGACGTGGGAAGTTTACGTCGACGGCTCCTCTTGCGAAACGGGGAGTGGTGCGGGCATCATTCTTCGAGGTCCGGATGGTTTCCTCCTCCAGTATTGTCTCCGCCTCAACTTCCCGGCCTCTAACAACGAGGCTGAATACGAGGCGATGATCGCCGGGCTTAACTTGGCTCATCAAGCCGGTGCCAAACAGATCCAGGCCTTTAGCGACTCTCAGCTGGTGGTCAGCCAGATCACCGGGGACTACGAGACCCGTGACGTTCGGATGATCAGGTATCGGGCCATCGTCCAATGCCTATTATCGTCCTTCGACTAATCGGCTGTCATAAGAATCCCCCGGGAGCTAAACGCGCAGGCCGACGCCCTGTCAAAATTGGCTTCATCATCCTTCGAAGGCCTCGACCGCACGATCCTGATTGAAGTCCTGTTGAAGCCAAGTACAGACACCCCGGAGGTTATATGCGTCGAAGACGGAGCTCCTCCAGACGACTGGACCACTCTTATCAAAAATTTTCTAGTCAAGGGAGAGCTCCCCGAAGACCGAGCTGAAGCAAGGCGGATCAGGGTCCGATCTGAAAGGTTCGCGATCATCAATGCCACCCTCTTCAAAAGATCCTATACAACGACAGATGGCAGACCCTACCTCCGCTGCCTAAGCCCAGACGAAGTCAAGTACGCCCTCAAGGAGCTGCACGAGGGGATCAGCGGATGTCACATGGGAAGCCGTTCACTAGCACAGAAAGCGCTAAATTACGGGTACTACTGGCCCACTATGCTGCAAGACGCCCTCGCCCTAGTGAAGAAGTGTGGCCCCTGCCAACGGTTCTCCCCGGTGAAGAGGGCTCCCCAGGCGAACCTCTGGTCCATGGCCAGTCCGACCCCCTTTGCAATGTGGGGGATGGATTTGGTAGGCCCATTTCCGAAAGCAACAGGCCAGCGAAAGTTTCTCATTGTGGCGATCGACTATTTTACCAAGTGGATCAAGGCGAGCCATTAGCAACGATCACCGAACGACAGACTCAGCAGTTCTTCTGGAAACACATCGTCTGTCAGTTCGGGATTCCGCAGGTACTCATCACGGATAATGGAACTCAATTTGCGGGTAAGAATTTCTGCAAGTTCTGCGAAGATCTCGGGATCCAGCAGCGCTTCTCTTCAATATGCCATCCCCAGTCTAACGGCCAGGCCGAGAACGCCAACCGCCAAATCCTCGACGACCTCAAGAAACGACTCGATAACTCTTCCAAGGGGTTATGGGTCGACGAATTACCGAGCGTTCTCTGGGCCCACCGAACGACAAAGAGAATCCCCACGGGAGAATCCCCTTTCAATCTAACATACGGCGCTGAGGCCATCATTCCCTTGGAGATCAGGATCCCTTCACCCCGAATCATGGCTTTCGACGAGGCCGCCAACTCCCAACAGCTGCGAGCTGACCTGGACCTCATAGACGAGGTCAGGAAAAAGTCCGCCCTTAGAAGAAGCATCTACTAGTAGAAAATTGAGAAGTTCTACAATAAGAAGGTGCGCCCAACTGACATCAAACTCGGAGATCTTGTCCTCCGAAAGCTGGCGGTATCCAATCCCGGCCAGAAGAGAAAGTTGGCACCAAATTGGGAGGATCCAAACAAAGTATCTGAAGTCGTGCGCCCAGGCACATACCGACTGACCAGTGCCGAAGGCAAGCCCATCAAGAGGCCCTGGACCGCAGAACACTTAATTAAGTTCTTAGGAGGAGAGTAGCCTCCATGTAAATTATCATGATTGTAATCGGCACGTCGTGCCTAGTCTTTTGCAAAGTTCAAATATATTGTAACTATGCCAGCTTTCTTAAAACAAGCCCACGGCTTCATATTTTGTAACAAATAAAGAACAAACCTGGGGGCTCGGCGCTCGGATAATAGCGCGAGCCCAAAAAGCTTCTCTTACAAGCTTTGGGATTGGCGCTCGGATAACAGCGCGAGCCCAAAAAGCTTCTCTTACAAACTTTGGGATCAGCAATCGGATAACAGCACGAGCCCAAAAAGCCTCTCTTACAAACTTTGGGATCGGCGCTCGGATAACAGTGCGAGCCCAAAAAGCTTCTCTTACAAGCTTTGGGATCGGCGCTCGGATAACAGTGCGAGCCCAAAAAGCTTCCCTTACAAGCTTCGGGCTCAGCGCTCGAATAACAGCGTGAGCCCAAAAAGCCTCTCTTACAAGCTTTGGGATCGGCGCTCGGATAACAGCGCGAGCCCAAAAAGCTTCTCTTACAAGCTTTGGGATCGGCGCTCGGATAACAGCGCGAGCCCAAAAAGCTTCTCTTACAAGCTTTGGGATCGGCGCTCGGATAACAGCGCGAGCCCAAAAAGCTTCCCGGCGTTCGGATAACAGCACGAGCCCAAAAAGCTTCTCTTACAAACCTGGGGCTCGGTGCTCGGATAAACATCGCGGGCCCAAGAAGCTCCTCATACAAGCTTGGGACTCGATGCTCGGACGGCTCGGCCTGGTTGGTTTTTTGGTAACGTGCATCCAATCAAACAACTCTGCTTCCTCCATGCCTGCACCATCTCTCCCTGAGAACATGTGCAGGAGCTCGGCGTCGACCCCGAGCAAGGCGGGTGCCTTCTACAAGGCACCGCGACCTCAACGCTCAGCGGCGACCCTCTGCTACACCCGCAGTTGTCTTTCTTACCGGTATGGGGGCTCGGCATCCGTCCCTCTCTCGGTTTGGGCTTCTTAAAGCTCATCAACCTATGTACGAGGCGACATCCGCCAGCCACACCCACACCGTCTCTCCCTGAGAACATGTGCAGGAGCTCGGCGTCGACCCCGAGCAAGGCGAGTGCCTTCTACAAGGCACCGCGACCTTGACACTCGGCGGTGACCCTCTGCTACACCCGCAGTTGTCTTTCTCACCGGTATGGGGACTCGGCATCCATCCCTCGCTCGGTTTGGGCTTCTTAAAGCTCATCAACCTATGTACGAGGCGACATCCGCCAGCCATGCCCACACTGTCTCTCCCTGAGAACATGTGCAGGAGCTCGGTGTCGACCCTGAGCAAGGCGGGTGCCTTCTACAAGGCACCACGACCATGACGCTCGGCGGCGACCCTCTGCTACACCCGCAGTTGTCTTTCTCACCGGTATGGGGGCTCGGCATCCGTCCCTCGCTTGGTTTGGGCTTCTTAAAGCTCATCAACCTATGTACGAGGCGACATCTGCCAGCCATGCCCACACTGTCTCTCCCTGAGAACATGTGCAGTAGCTCGGCGTCGAACCCGAGCAAGGCGGGTGCCTTCTACAAGGCACCGCGACCTTGACGCTCGGCGACGACCCTCTGCTACACCCGCAGTTGTCTTTCTCACCGGTATGGGGGCTCGGCATCCGTCCCTCGCTCGGTTTGGACTTCTTAAAGCTCATCAACCTATGTACGAGGCGACATCCGCCAGCCACGCCCACACCGTCTTTCCTTGAGAACATGTGCAGGAGCTCGGCATCGAACCCGAGCAAGGTGGGTGCCTTCTACAAGGCACCGCAACCTTGACGCTCGGCGACGACCCTCTGCTACACCCGCAGTTGTCTTTCTCACCGGTATGTAGGCTCGGCATCCGTCCCTCACTCGGTTTGGGCTTCTTAAAGCTCATCAACCTATGCACGAGGCGACATCCGCCAGCCACGCCCGCACCGTCTCTCCCTGAGAACTTGTGCAGGAGCTCGGCTTCGACCCCGAGCAAGGCACGTGCCTTCTCCAAGGCATTGCGACCCTGACGCTCGGTGGCAACCTCGTCACTCTTGCAACTAGTTCTCTCGCAAGCAAGGCCGCGACTTTCTCCAAAACCGCTCGGCCATCATGCTCGGTTACGATCCTCAACCATGTGTTGACAATTTTATTAAGATTTAGAGCGTCCGCCATCGGCAGATGCCCCGAGCCTCGAGTCGAGTTATTAACTACCCTCTCACCCGCAAACAACTCGGGGTTTACGGCTTTTACCAGCCTAAACCCCGAGCTGTTCGAGGATGGCAGGGGGGCCATCGACCCGCTGCTCTCAACGTCTCGGAACAAACGCTCCGAGCCTTCGAGCTGTTCAGCTGACCCTCCTCTCGCCCCCGAACAACTCGGGGTTTACGGCTCTTACGAGCCCAAAACCCCGAATTGTTCGAGGACGGCAGAAGAGCCACCATGCTTCGGCTCCCTCCAAACCCCCGAACCGATCGGGCGGCCCACCGCTCACCAACGAACAACCCGGGGTCTCACGGCTCTAACAGCCTAAACCCCGAATAGTCCGAGGGTGATCGGTGTGCCTCCGATCCGGAGTACTTGGAAATAATGTATTCTTTGGGTGCCCACCTTTGGCAGGCACCCGAGTCAGACGACTCACTGCCTGATAACAAACAAGGAGAGTGGGGGATTATATAGCCCCCTGAGGCCCTCATTTATTGCATCTGGGAATGCGAAACGACGGAAGGCGAAACGTCGCCATAAATGCTCATGGGAATGCGAAACATCGCCAGTTATTGCTTATCGAAAAGCTAAACGCTGCCACCGTCGCCCCCGTTGCAACAAGTCACCTCGGAGCCGACCCCTGCGCAACTAGCCCGGCGACCGTCCCTAACAACCAAGATGATCAGGGCGTGGAAACTCAAATGTTCTTATTCATTACTCATTTCTTACAACTCAATGAACGTTGGTAAAAATACAAGGAAAAAAGCTCACAACTCACTCCCACTCGGCTGGGAACTCGAATTCGGGGGTCCTATCACGCACAGCCGGACCGGCCCGGGAAGACACTCCCGCCACCGAGCTTCCTGCATCCTCGGTCTGCGCCCCATCCGGTGGAAATATCGGAAACCGCCCCGGGGTCGCGTTGCTGGCCCCTTCTATCTGACCAGCGCCGAGCACCAACTTCAGCCTGCGGATCTCCAGCTCCTTCTCGACTATGGCCTCACGAAGAAAAGACTCGGAAGCCGACCCCCCGCTCGAAGCATCCGAGAGGGACCAGCCTGTCTCGATAACCCACCAATCCCGGTCGGCTACGGCCTTCTTCAGGCCTGCCAGCTCCAAGCCGAGCTCCCTAGAACTGTTCAGAAAATAGTTAACGGCAACGGCTCGGTCCCGAGCTTGCTTCTGTTGACGAAGCAAAGCTGCCTCCGTGGCCTCCTCCCCCGCTCGATCTAGAGGTACCTCGGCGACAATGGGGAGGGTGACACAGGTCCCGTGCGTCTATCAAAAGACGAGAACAAACATCACAAAAAACACAAGTCTGGAAGGATCAGCCCAAAAAATAAATTTTATTTCTTTCAAAAATTTGATACAAAAGCCGCGGTGGCCAGTCCGCCCAAGGCATTTACATCAAAACAAGAAAAAAGAAAAAGATCTATTCGTGGGGGGGGGGGGGTTTGGCACCTCTTCATCGACCTGATGACCCCCCGCATCGTTGCCCCCGGGGGTGGAAGGAAGGTTCGGCGCCCATCCGAAGTAGAGATGATCCACCTGCTGCTCGGGGTAGATCTGTTTAAAATGGGACTTGGCTTGTTCGTATGCCTCGTCCTGCGCCACCATGATGGTCTCCCCCAAGACCGATTTCATCTCCTGCAGTGCCTTCTTCCTCCTTGTCGCCTCGGCCGCGATCTTCGCCTCAAGGTCCTCCCGGTCCTGCTTGTGGATCTTGCAGAGCGACTCTGTTTGGGCCTCGTGGACGGCCACCATCGCCCGGGCTTCTTTCAGATCATCTGTGGCCTTGTTTAGCTCATGGAGGTACTTCTCCGCGTTCCGCCTCTCGATATATATCTCCTTCTCCAAGCACTTGTGGAAGTGCTGGCTATGGAGCATCGCCTGTCCGAAGAAAGAAAGATCAGAAAAACTCCAAGTCATTGAGTAAAACAGATCCAAGCCAACTTACCGAGAGGGTCGCCTGAGACCACCGCATGTAGGCCTGGTCTGCCGTCTGCATCGCCAGGGCCATCCGATCGCGCTCGGTGGCACACTTCGAGACGAACTCGATCGCCACAGGCCCATCAAGCAAAGAATCGCCCCACACGATCGACCAATCAGGAGCAAATGGCAGCATGCCATGCTGGCTCACCATCTTCGCGGCGGTCGGCCGGAGAGGGGGGAGCCCTTTTTCCGGGGCATCCACGGTCTTGCCCGAACCACCCGCAGCGTCCCGAGCCCCCCTCGACGAATGGGAGGACTGGGAGTGTGGCCTCTTAGCCCTCTTCGCCGGGGAAGGCTCCTCGGCCGCCGGTGCCGGCACTTGGGAGGACGCACCGGCCTGCGCGGCCAGCCTCTGCTTAAAGATTACACACATTTTGGAGAGTTTGATTCAAATGCAGATTAAAGGATAAGGAGTACTTAGAGAAGTAACCACACGAGCACTCTCTTTATTCAAACGGAAGAAAAAGCAAACATAAGATGAAGAGAAACATGATTGACACCATTGCAAAGATAGGAACCACAATAAGTGATACGTGTATAATAGGTATTGGGGAAGAAATTGAGATTGGGGATAAGAGATTGAAGAGTTTGAATCAAGAATTGAGAGATTTGGGGATGAATTAGGGAAGAACAGAGGACAAGAGAAGAATACCAGATCAAGAGAAGATTCAAGAACCAATTCATTATTCAACCTCCTATTCTATTACAAGAGTTGGTTATTTATAATAGCTACAATCTGTTATAGCTCCTTATATCCCTTTCCGCACTTTCCTGTTTAAAAGCAAGAGTGCGTATAGCACATACCAACAAAACATACACTCAACAACAACATCAGTATTAGTAGCTCAGTCTTTCACACTTATAACAATGCTGTAATACCCCAGATTTTTAAATAATGCTTTTAAGATTAATAAATGAATTAAAATGATTTTTGGTGATTTAATAAATATTTTTTTTGAAATTTACCTTTTTACACGTGCAAATATTTTCTTGGGAAGTTCAAAGTCAACAATTATTTTGGGTAAGCCCATTATTTATTATTATATATTATTTTTGAATTTTCTAGATTTTTCTGATAATTTTTTGACATATTTGCAAATATTACAAAAAAGATAGACTTTTGTGCAAACTTATCACTTGGAGTGAAAACTCCACATTTTCGGATTTTTTGGCTGGGCATGGTGCCTAGTCAACTCAGAGGTAAAGAATTTACTTTTTTTTAATAATAAATTTGGCTTATTTTGCAAGTTTTAATAAAGATGGGTCTTTTTGCAAAATTTCCACTTATAGGGGGCAAAAGTGCAATTTCGTTTTTCTGTGTTTTTAAAACAGTGCTGGCTGATAATAGAGGGATTATTCTTGTTTTTAAATCTCAATTAAGATGGTTTCATTTAATTTCCAAGTATAAGAATTATATACGTAAAGACATATTTAAAAGAGGTATTTTACAAATCTATTCAAAACCCTAATTTCTTGGAATCCCGACCTATTCTAAGTGGGGTGCAGTCGTCTCTTTGCTGCACAACACAAAAGAATTTCTTTATTATTATTTTCTTGGAGTTTTAAAGCAAGGATCTTAGTTTTCTTGCGAAATGAAGGGTTTTCTTATTCTCTTTATCTTTCTTCGTTAATTTCTCAATAAGGTGAGTGACATATGTTTGTTTCTTATTATTCTAAGCATGTTGTATGTGATGATTTATCTATTAGAAAGCATGTTAGATGATGGTATGAAGATATAATAAATTTTGATGAGTAGATGAACTAAAAATTGAATCTTTTCATGAAACAATGCCATTAATGAATTAAAACCCTAATAGATGATTTGAGATTGCTAAAGAACTTAATAGAAATCATTCGTTTGCTGTTTGTACCATATTCTTTCTGTTTTAACCATCTATTATGAATTGTATGAGGTAAATTGCATAACAGTGAATAAAGTTGAGTTCTTTACTGCTAGTATGCATATATATGCACTGTTTTGATTTTTGATGAAGTAAAACTTGACTTAATACTTGTTGTAGTCACATATCCATGGGCAAACTTAAGTAGGGGGGTTGTGTGTGTGTTTAACAGACTTCGAGAGGAGTTTTGGAACAAAAGAATCAAGTCTTAAGGTTGGGGGTTGATGTAATTATTTTTGGGTCTAATGGTGAATGGCCGAACTTGGTTTTGTGCTCTTTGTGAAGTTTTTCAATTGATTCTTGAGTTGTTTTTGGTACTGAGATTAAATTAAACCTTACACCACTCCTCTATACTAATTCTTGATGCTTAAACACACATATATATAGATATATATACACATGTGCACATAGACCTTATGTTTCTGCTTTGATGAATCGCCAAAACTGATTTTAATGTTCTTTATGAAGTTTTCAATTGAGAATTGATTTGTTTTAGTACTTTGTTTGATTTGAACATTATACTACTTTTAATTGATGAGATCTTAATGCTCTGATGATGCTTAACTTTCCTATACATATATATATATACACATATATGCACATGAATATACCTCACTGTTGATGAATTACCTAAATTGATTTTTGCTGTTTTCATGAAGTCTTCGATTGGATTATATATATATATATATATATATATATATATATATATATATATATATATATATATATATATATATATATATATAGGGTAATGCTCAGTTGAAAACGCAACTGTCTGTGAAAACGTGAAAACGACCTTAAGCCGTTGTTGGATTATAACCTAGGCCGTTGTTTCGAACAACGGCCTTAGTGGTTTTCCACGTTTTCACACACATTTGCGTTTTCAATGGAGCATTACCCATATATATATATATATATATATATATATATATATATATATATATATATATATATATATATATATATATATATATCAGCTATCTTCCGTTGCAAACGCAAATGTTGTGCAAACGAATGCACACCACTTAACCTGTCATTGCCAATGACGGGTTAAGTGGTGTGCACGTTTGCAAATGCTACAGTAGCGTTTGCAATGGAAGAAAACTCTCTCTCTTTCTCTCTCTCTCTCTATATATATGTATATATTGATGTTTTGAAGAATTTTTGGTGAAAAAATACTCTTTTGAGATCACAATGTGTTTTCGATTGTTTTATAAACTCATATATGTTATACCAGATATGTTTTATCACCTCAGGAAGTTTAATTTTTTTTTTACAAAGTTTTAATCGAGTATCAGTTGAAACATGCACAAAACCCCAACTGGTTGTGTCACAGGTCACGGTCGGCCGCCGCACTTCTATTTGGGGATTTTCAATCGCCAGTCGACTGCCCTTCTTGAGCAGTCGACTGTCAATTGTTGTTTTTGGCTGTTTTGTTGATTTTCTTCGTTTCTTTTAAATGATTTTTTTCTTGATATTATTGATTATTGCCCTACTATTTTAGATGATGTTTTTTTACTACAGATTACAGTATTTTACAGAGAGTTATATTCTATTTATAATAGAGTTTTAAATATATTCTTATGATCTTATTAAGTGAGTTATATGTGTTTTCAAAAGGATTGAAGTTTTGATGATATTTTACGTCTTAAAAATATGGTTTTCTGTTATTTAATGGATTTAATATTTAATTTGAATTCTGGAATTTTATGAGCACATTAAATGAATTTGAATTTTGTTCATTTTAAAAGGTTCTTATTATAAACGTTTCGATGATGGATTTGTGAGTTTTATTGGAAGTTTTGGTGTTGATTTTTGTTTTGCGAATCTCTAGGAGTTGTGTGGGAGTCCTGTGAACCGGTAGATGAGGTTTTGTGGATTTAGATCAGTGGGGTCTTGGGTTTGTTGTTGTGGAATTAAGTCCGGCAGGATACACCAACTCTAGAGAGGGAAATTTGTGTCTTTAATAATAACCAACTTAAGGACATGCACTAGTGGAGATGTGATGAAACTTGAAAAATGTAAGTATATGCTATTGGTTTAGGTCCAACGGATGGGTTCCAGGACTTGTGTATTGTTCTGCCTCGAGCGGACATTTGTATCTTCGCGTGTCGAGGGACTGCAGGCCTATTCACGGAGCATGCAGGGTGCATTCGCGTGTTGAGGGTCGGCGGGTCTATTCACGGAATGTACCTGGTGTATCTGCACGTCGAGGGCCTCACAAGCCTATTCGTGGGGCAAGGAGGTGATTCTCCGGTTTTTGAGCTATTCTTACATGATGCTTGCACGTCGAGGGTTGTGATACCTATTCACGGAGTATTCTGGATCTTGTTTCCATCACCGTGGTAGGATTAGTTGCATAACGAGGGATTCAACCCTATAAAGTGGTGAACGATAAGGGCTTGCACCAGACTTATGTATTGTGGGATGCATAGAATCCGACAAGTATGCATTAGAGAGTCAACATATAGCATTGATGTTTTATTGACTTAGTTTTATGCATGATGTTTTCTGCTTTTTCTACACTTGACACTTAGCCTAGTTTCACTTGATGTTTTCATGTTTTATTTATTGTTATTTCTTACTTCATTTATTCTTGTTGTTGATACATGTTGTGTATGACTCTATGTCTTATATTTTATTCATGCTGCATTTATTTTTATGCCACTCACACCGTTATGGCTGATCCCTGGGATTTTGGGGGTTAGGGTTATCTCTAGCCTAGTATTTTACTGGTAGGTACTTATAGCTTGGGGATTGGATGCATAAGATAGATTGATGTTATGACTTATGTAAATTGTAAAAGAATGTGTTGTAAAAGAAAATATTGTAATTCAAGGTGTTTGTTTTTTCGCTGTGTTTTGTAATGAACTAATGTAATAAAAGTTGAAAAAATTTCTCTGTATTTTGGCTATGTTTACTATTACAATTGAGGTTGATGCTGGGAATTGTGCCACGTATTTCTGAGATATCATATTGGAAATTTGGGGCGCTACAAATGCCTTCCCCTTAAGAGAACCTTGTCCTCAAGGTTCAGCAGGACTCTTGCGAACTTCTCATGCATCGACCATGTATCCCTTTGAATTGCATCATCATTTTCATCTGCATCAGGTTGAAACATTAGCCAACTTCTTTTGTTCACCTATCCAGTTGGCCCAGTCAGACTAAGCTGTCACAACCACTTATTTCTATCAATAAGAAACATCTCATCTCTCTTCAAATTCAAGATCGAGTGTGTTCCCATCTATAGAAAATGGAACTACTAGTATCCCTTGTTCAATAAGACCATCAGTGAAAGGCTTACTACGACCAAAAGAATCTTTGATAAATGGAACAGGACCAGCAAGGATAACCAGCCGTGTAATTGCTCTCAAAGAATCAATGGACCTCAGGTCCACCTCAGTTCCACAAATGGCCTCTAACCTCTCATCTTTATGTCTTGCTCTTCCAACTATGTATGCAGTTTTTTCTTTTCTTTTCTTCAGCTAGCTGTTCTATTACTGATATGAATCTCCATTTATCAATTGCAAGTTTGAAGCTTGTGCAAGTGAGGTGATGATGCAAGACAGCCCAAGAAGGAGCTGGTGGAGGCCGACAAGTCAAGACCTCACAGGAAACAACCTCAAGCCTCAACCCATCATTAACAGCCACAAAAGAAACACCATCTCTCAACCCAATTGGCCAATGTGTCTCCATTACCTCAAAATGCAATGAATGCCCACCCTCCTCTGATGGTGACTCATGCTCGTCTTTCACACTCCCTACCACCCATTCCTCTTGTTTGCATTGCTTATCTGCTTTTATTGATATCAACTCAAATGGAGCTCTTGATTGCAAAAAATGTGGCATAAAATCAACCACAGCGCCAACGTAGGGAGGTGCAAGTAGGGCATCAAAAAGACCATGTGCATGGTGTAAGGGTAAGCAATGAAGAACTTGATCAGCACATGTATACTCCCAAGCCTCTGTCAGAATCTAGACCTGAGAAAGTACACTCTTGTGTGTATGCACAACACCATTAGGCTTGCCTATTGTACCACTAGTATAGATAATCAAAGCAGGTTCATCTCCATCAGCCCTCATCAAATTATCAAGCTCTGCCTCAATTCGAGTAAGTTCCTCTCCAACAACTTCAGCATTATCACCAGTAGCAAGAACAATAGCAGCTTGCATTTTTGTAACGGGTTTATTAGGTTGAAAAAATATGGTATAACCAAAAACAGGAGTAGTAATGCCCTGTTCTCCAGTAGTCAAGTCAGCTACCAATGCAGGCCAAGCTACTTTGTTTATTTTATCAATGTCTATGTACCCAGAACACTGGTACAAATGTCAAGTCAGCTTCTGCTAAACCTTGAATACATGAATAGTCTGGGTCTTCGGGAGTGATATCATCGAATGCAGGCTCTGTAACATTCTCAATGTACATTGCAGGATAAACTTTGGAAGTTGTACTCCTTGGAAGTGCACTGCTTGCAGATACTAATCACCGAGCATATTCCCGATGATTGCATAGATCACCTAGTTGAACATCGGCCTCAATTACCTTCAGAACTTGCAAGGCTACCAATGCCTGGCCCTGGACCTGGTTAACAATTGCAGGAACCAAAACTTCCCCCCGAGGCACCTGTAGAGCTACAGAGACGAGAGATAGAGCAGGTATGCCAGCAAAGGAGATGGGTTTCTCCGGCAATGTTGATCCAACTATTAAGGTTCTACCAATTTGGCTATGACTGGTATCAGCGAGCACCACTTCAGAAATATGGTACATATGGGGCATAATGTTCTACTACAAATGATTCTGAGGAATCCATAGGATCTTTTGGGAACATCAGTGTTTCATTTTGATCGACGTCAGATCTAAAGATTGTACCCGATGGAACAGACTGGGGCGTTTCTTTAACTTCGAGAAACATATGGTTGTTGCTATGCATTCTGACCTCTTCAACATCAAGATCAGAAGGCCTTAATTCTTCCATATCCAGTACTTCAATTTCAGAAATTGAATGGCTGGAAATCAGTTGGTGAGTAACCTGGAATTAAAGAACTATAATCCACAAACTTACTTTCCTTGATCTTCATCGTACTCTTTCGCTAACTCAATCGCATCAAATAAACTCTGAGGTTTATTAGCTAACACACTTCATCTTAATTCTAAGATGAAGATACTCGAAATCAATTTGTCTCCTAAGCCATTTGTGTTACTCACCAAAGCTTCAAATTTCTCTAAGTATTCAGCAAGAATCGATGTCTGTTGCAACTTAAAAAGCATCCCAACATAATTCACCCTGGGATTTTGATCATGGATTTCTTGATTAGAGAGAGAAGAAACCTTTACATTGCTATGGAATTCTTGAGCAGTTGCTGGACGTTGCTGAAGAAGATGATCGAGCTTCGTTTCAATCGATTTACACACACGCATCATCTCCGCCCTCAACTCATCCCACGATCGGTTTTCAATCGCCATTGCCGAATTCAAATCAGTGAAAGCACCAATTGATACGAGTATAATAGGTTCTGGGGAAGAAATTGAGATTGGGGATAAGAGATTGAAGAGTTGGAATCAAGAATTGGGAGATTTGGGGACGAATTAGAGAACAGAGGACAAGAGAAGATTCAAGAACCAATTCATTATTCAACCTCCTATTCTATTACAAGAGTTGGCTATTTATAATAGCTACAATCTGTTACAGCTCCTCATCTCTCTTTCCGCCATTTTCCTATTTAAAAGCAAGAGTGTGTATAGCATGTACCAACAAAACATACACTCACAGTCTGTTGTCAACAACAACATCAGTATTAGTGACTCAGTCTTTCACACTCGTAACAAAAAGGAAGGAAGACGGTTGCCTCACATGAGCAGCACGTACATTAGACGAGCAATGGATATGGCTCCTTGTCCTTGCTGAGACCAGAAAATTCAAGCAGTACATTATTATGTAACCATTTCTTCCCTGATTTGATCCAAAATGTAAGAAATGTTAAAAGGGAAAGACGGAGAACTCTTTAGATTCATGCAAGCAAATTATATGTAGTTTAGCTCTCTTTTCTAGTGTGGCAAAACAATTTTTTTTTTCTTCAGTAAAATTTAACAAAATTTTCATTTTCTTTTCATCGTAAACGGTGGGTCTTAAACCCCCGCGTGCTTCATTAAAAAGTTTTAACAAAATTAAACAACCAAGATATGGGAAATCCGATGTTCATGAATCCCAACAAGCAGGTCATGGTACTCATTCCCCTTCAAAAAAGAGAACACATCCCATACAAGATAGCTCTCTACCAAAAAATAATGTAGATACAGAAAAATACAGAACTATTCATCTATCCACACAAAAAACGGAATTCGCCCAAAATTTGTTACTCCTTAACCTCTGGTTTAGAAATTGCCTCCTCCACATGCCAATCACTCATCCTCCAGTGTCCCTCCCCTTTCCTCGGACTCTGCATCTGCGTACATTTTCTTGATTTTCTTTGTTTGTTCCACACACTAATTTTTCATTTTCATGAATAAGGTGGACATGAAAATTTCGAAGTAGGCAACTATATTACCAAAATCTGAGTACTGAGAGCATCTATAATCGTTCACACTCAAAATTTTCATATTTGACTTTTAGAAATAGGAATTTTGAGTTAAGCTTGTAGTCGTTGAAACCCAAAATTTGGTCCAACGGTGGATGATTGTTTTAATTATGAATCTCAGCCGTTCCTTTTTTTAATGGAGTCCAAAACATTTATTAAAAAAAATTGTACGCATATGAACACATAAAAATTCCTATAGGCCCATTCCATCTCATCTCTTGATCAAATAATCAAATCAATCTTAAATTAACTTTATATGCATAAATAATACTATAGGAAATTTAAAATACAAAAAGGGGGGGGGGGGGGGGGGGGGATCTCAGGGACGCAACGTGATGTTGCGTCTGTCCCTTTTCTTTTCTTATTTTTTTATTTCGCTCGGACGCAAGATGATCTTGCGTCCGATTTCTTCAGCGATTTTTTTTTAGTCAGACGCAATATGATTTTGCGTTTGACACTTTTTTTTAAAAAATTTGATCGGACGCAAGATCAGATCTTGCGTCCGACTTGTTTATTTTTTATTTTTATTTTTATTTTTAAAATTCTTCATACGCAAGATCATCTTGCGTTCAAGACATTTTTTTTATAACGGACGCAAGATGATCTTGTGATTACTATACTTTAGAATTTCTGATTATTTTCATGAAAAGATTACACTAAGTAATATTTTTCATTAAGTACATATAATTTTAGAATAATTGTAGTATTTTTTCAAATTTTATAAGCCACAAATCCATTTTTTAAAACCAAAAAAAATAAAAAAAAGTTAAATTCCTGCCGAAGTCGGGAATCGAACTCACAACCACAGGGTAAGGTAACCAACCGCCACCGAGAGCCAGAACAGCCAAGGCACCACTTCGATACAAAGTAGGGTCAATTTAAGATAAGTTGTGAGTTTCAGTTTTCGAATTTTTGAAAAAAGAAACAAAAGCTCACACCAGGTTTCGAACCCAAAGACCACCAACCCAAACCCGCTGCTACAGTAACCGAACCCACCGCACTGACTATACCAGTATGGCCATGATGCCAAACTGATATGGTTTAGATTACTGGGGTTATAAGCGGGGTCTCTGTTCTTTTCGAATTTTTACAAAAACAAATATTTTTGAGTTCTTTTCTTGTCTAAATTTATTCAGAAACTCCAAATTTTATTTTTCATCTCAGTACAGTATTCAGTAAATAAAAAATTAATTTTTGACAAAAAAAAACATAATTTGCTCTCTAATTCATTTTGTTCTTCAATTTTCGAATTTGGGGGAAAAAGGCATATTCCCCTTATAATTTACTATTCAAATTTCCCTAAATCACAAATAGTATTTTTGTTAACATTGTACAATTATCTCAGTAATAAATTTCATTTTTCATGTCATTTAACAACACATTAATCAAAATCACCTATATCCATAGTTCTTTATTCAATTGTTCAACATACGAGCATGTATTTGTTTATCTAGCACATCACAACAAAATTGAGTATGGTAGCATGGTAATCATTTAACAAATCATAATTTGGCAATCAATTTAACACTCTTTTAGCATATAATCAAACTAATAGCAATTTGTCTCATTTTCATAATGCATGGCTGTATTAGTTAGAGTTTCTCCTTAATTTGTCAACCACATCCTAACATGATGTCTAATTAGAAGTTTAAGAGAAACACCCACCTTAAAATGGAGAGAAAAATTAAAAGAACTCCTAGAGAATCTCCTACAATGAATGAACAAAGCCTTCTCCTCCCAGATCAAGCCACGAAAATCGCCTTCTCCTTGATCAAACTAGAACCCGAGCTTTCTTGGTCCTTGAAATGCTGGCCTCCTTGTTGTTGAACACACAGAATACTCTCTCTTTTCAATCTCACAAAACTCCTCAATCTTTTGCCTTACTACTTGTATTCTTTCTTTTTTCTCTCTTTCTATTCTTTCTTTTAAAAAAATTTCAAGTGTGAGAATGAAGAGTATGGGAGGGGGTATTTATACAATTTTCTAGGGTGAATGGAGGGCCAAGATTAGATCAAATGGTTAGAGATTAAGGGTCAAGATGCATTAGGGAGTTATAGAAACTACCCATGATGAGCAACTACCTCTCCACCACTTCCATCTCTCCTACTCACTCCAAACCTATCCGGCCTAGGTGAGAAGGTGTGCAATGCACACTCCATTGCATGCACATGCCACCTAGTGTCTCTCATTTACAAATTTGTTCATGTGACAAATTTAATTGTCCATGAAATGAGTCTACACTACAAGTTAGACCATTTCAAAAGAGAATTAAAGTAAATGGGCTCACTAATGGGCCAAACTAACCATGGGCTTTAAATAATTATTGGAACAAAACTCATTCTATGATTCTGTCCTGATTTCATACATAGTTTCAAAAAATCATCCTCTTCGAATATATGGAATTTTAAGATGATTTTTTGATATGTAACTTCAGTATGAGTCTCTAATATGCTGACAAAATTTTATGAGTTTTGGATATCGTTAGCAGTTAAATAAATTCGGTCTTGTGAACTTGTAGCTAAAAAGGTTTCTGTTTTGAACTCATTGTTCATGCATGTTGAAATAATAAGGATTGATGCTTAAATCTGAGTTTAATGAGATATGTTCATGCTATAATGTAATATGAATGTGCATGAGAAATTTTAGTTAATTATAAGATAATTTAAGCAGGTTTACACACCATGGAAACAAAAGTATAGTCTATGTTTACTATTTTCTGTACTTTTGATTCACCATTAGTTTAAGATGTTATAATGAACTTAAAAATCATGTTTTTAAACTCTAGAATTGTAGTGCCAAAATGCGAAATCCGACACTCAGAAATCGGATCTTGGAAGTTATATGGCAACTTGAGAACTTACTTATAATTGTAAATCAATCACACACATATAAGCAATCACTAACACAGAGAATTTTACGTGGTTCACCCAAAGGCTACGTCCATGGCCGACAGAACAATCACTATGAATTATCAAAGAGTTTACAAAGATTCTCCGATCTTAACTCTCCCTCACTTAACAATGATTATTCTAAAAGATGGAGTACAGATGCCAAACACCAAGGTCTCTGATGAGAAAGACTTACAGAGAGTTTCCAATCTTCAGGGCGTTCTCTGTTGTGGGGTGTGGAGATGATGTTGGAGGATTTTTTGATGATAATATAATGGCTCAAAAAACTTATATTTATAGCCTTCAAAATCTGTTATTTTGATAAGACCCAAAATAAACCTCTTCAAAGATAAACGCTAGTTCAAAACAACTTTCCCAAGGAATAGGGAAGACCCAACTATCTTTGACTATTTCAAGCCAAGAGTGGCTCCACACATTGCCTAACAAGAATCATATTAAGTGGTATTAGAAAGGTTGTGCAACAACAGATTTTAATTTGCATCTGAATGAAGTTGTTAACCAAGCTCATTTATGCAAAACAAGCATATGTGTTTACTGTTTATGACTTGTATTTTAGTTTTGAGTTAAATAGACATACATGTGTTTATAATTGATGTTTTGGGGATGAAATTACCCCCATTCTACACTTTAGTTTGCTATTGATGTTGTGTAATTGTTTGGAAAATGTCCGGACAAGTTTAACCATTGAAACGGGCCCGTAACCTATAAACGGCAGATTTTTGCCATGAATGCTTGTAGTTTGGAAATTTAAAATTTGAAATTTTAGTGCTTTAGACCACTTTTTTGCATATATACCGTGTGGATATAAGTCCTCGAGTGTTGAGTTAGTGTAGGATTACTCATGGGTTGAATTGATCACCAAAACTAGTTCAACTAGTCGATTTAATTGCTATTTTGGGCTATCGTTGTTGGCTGGTCTTGTTCGCTGTTTTGAGCACTTTTGCTCGCCCATTTGATAAGCAAAAGATACTCATAAGGACCTTAGCTCACTGATTACTAATGTAGTAATATGAACTCTGGGCCTAAATTGATAATACATGGTTAATCGGGTAGAATAGGCGCCTGTAACGCATCGAACACGACGGATGAAGACTGTTTTCATGCGCCGACATGATCGTTTTCCATGGAGGGATTCACTCGTTTTGATCACTGTCCATAGAAGAAGCTAACTACAGAATAAGAAGAAAAAATGTGAGTTGGTCAAGGAAAAAGAGGTGAATATGGTCTGGAAACTACAGACTAGAGTTCACCCTGCCCTCTAATACCCCCTCCACATCTCCGTCCACTTCACCCTGCCCTCCGCCATCTCTTTCCTTGCCAAATTTCATTCTTGGGTCTGACACCACAATCATCTCCATCTTTAATCACTACTCCTCCCCAAATCCAAATTTCGGGATTTCAAAAACACAAATTAAAAATTAAAAATGAAACCAGGTAGTAAATTAGGGTTTGAGAAATTAATGCATACACCACACATAGATACAATGGATTTAGTTAAGCAAAATTTTTCAAAAATATTTTTGGTAAACTCCTTGCGAGCTCCCGTAGTCATTTCATCGAACACTTGATAAGCAAAGCACAGTTCTAGAAATTAAGTACCAGATTTCTAGATTTTTCAAGTTTTCTTATTCAAATTTGCATGAGGTAATAACAAAAAGGGAAGTCGAAGAACCTGACCAAATCTCATTATTGAATTTGACACCGCAATTATCCTCGCTTCAACCTATTCTCTTCCCCAATTCCACTGGAAATACTGCCTTGATGAACGCGGTGGTTCGAAACGACGAAGGATGCGGCACGGTGCATGGGAGGCGGCAGCATCATAGGTGAGGTCGAGGTTTGGGGAGAGTCGCGCAGGAGGGGAAAACTTCTGAGCTCAATTATTCTGCGATCATCCCCATCTTCCAGAGCATCTGTGATCTCCTTGGATTAATTTTCTAAAAAAAGTAGAAGAAGCAAACTACTGAATAAGATGAAAAAATGTGAGTTGGTTAAGAAAAAGAGAGGTGAATATGGTCTGGAAACTACAGAATAAGAGTTCATTAGTTGAATGGATACAACAAGCATCAAAAGAGGGTGCTATCAAAACCCCAATCTGTAAATAAGAATGGTTATCTGAAGCATATGGGAAGAATTGCTATACACCACAGAGTTTGGCTACTTTCAAACAACAGATATACTCAAACACCGACAGTAAACATAAAAATTATAAATTTTCATGACAAAAAAGTATGAAATAATATATACCTTGATGATTTCACCAAAAAACTGAGAAATCATCCTTCTGCATGCTCTTTGAAGCACTGCATCCAAGAGTCACCTATAGGCAGAATATATAGGAACTATAAAGTTATAGGATCAGTATATAATGTATAAGATGAATGCATTCGATCTCTACAGGTTGGTTGTATTACGATATTGAAAGTTTGTTGATCAAATATGCACAACCATTAACAAGATGATGGTGCCTAACTCAAATCATCAAGATGAAAATATATGAGGCAGAAGTACACAAGTTATAGCCTGAATGGAGATACAGAAGAATTTTACCATATCATCAATTGCACATAAAAAAATATTCAGAATTTTTCACCAACGAACATATTTATTTATTTATTTATTTTTGATCAAAAGATGACTAAGTCATCGCTTCATTAAAGAGTACTTAACGAAACAGTACATAAAGATACAAAAGCAGCCCGTAGGCCAGCAAAATGAACAATCCCACAGCTACGATACAACATCTAAGCAAAGAAGAAGAAACATCAAAATACAAAACAACTAAACCAAAAGCTTTGATGTCTCCATCTCCATCTTTTGTAGGAAATCTCCCAACCTCCAATGGAACTACTACTCCTCTCCCACTTGCATCTTCTTCCTGGTCCTCAGAAGTCCTGTCCATTCATAACAACATAAATGAATTTTGTGCATCAGAAAGGAAAATCTATGATTAACATTATTGAAACAATAATCATTCCGGTCTAACCAAAGGTTCCACATAACTGAAGCAACAGCCAAATCCCAATCTAATCTCACTTCCTTTCTAATCCTGTTCGATCTAATGTCCCCCCAGACCTGTGCACTAGACCCCGGACACTGTAAAATCCCGAACGTGTGACTCATTTTCTCCCAAACCTCTCTAGCTCTATGACAATTGAAAATGATGTGATTCGTATCTTCCTCGTGATTTGTGCATCTATTGCAACTCACATTGTCCGTAATTCCACGCTTCCTCAAATTAATCTTAGATAGTATTGCGTCGTTCTCCACCAACCATAGAAAAACTTTAACTTTAGAAGGCACATTGATACCCCATATAACATCCGCGATCTCGCTTCTAATCCCTCCGTCATTCAGCCATTTGTATAGTGAGGCAACCGAAAACTTGCGATTTGCCTCCAACGTCCACCATCTCTCATCTTCCGACTAGTTAGTGTAACTTCCTTCTATACGAATGAAATTGTTAACCAGCTGTAACTGAATAATTGATTCATGATTTAGAGAATCCTTTACCTCTAATCTCAGCTTCTGGTTCTTCCAAACATCACTGACAAGGGTATCTAAATTCAGGACTGCCTCTGCCGCCGAAGGGAACAATCCCATCAGCGAGTTACTGCCACACCATTTGTCTTTCCAAAATCTCGTACTATTGCCGCTCCTAACCCTACACAGGGTGTTGCTATGATATAAGTCGCCCGTCTTGTATACCCCTTTCCAAAAGAACGACTTCTTAGTGTGAACTCTCTTACCCCCAAATCTGAACTTTTTCCTTGCCCGATAATTGGTGAGCGACTTACACCACCAATTATTCCGTCGAGTTGCCATCTTCCACCACCACTTACTGAGAAGGGCACTGTTCATTTCCTTAAGATTAATGATACCCAGACCACCAAATTTCTTCCTTTGCACACCCTCCCCCAACTAATAAGATGGATCCCTTTACCTCCATCGTTTGCTCCCTTCCAAAGAAATCTCCTTCTACATTTATCTATCTTTTGAATTACCCAACCCGGTAGTTCATAAATAGACATAAGGTAGATCAGTATGTTGTTGATAACTGAATTGAGCAAAGTGATCCTGCCCCCCAGAGTTAACATTCTCCCTTTCCAACCAGCAAGCCTTTTCTCGATCCTATCGATAATCGGCTCCCAATCCTCCTTAGATAGCTTCCCCGGCCTGATAGGAATCCCTAGATAAGCGAGCGGGAAGTCACCCTTTTTGTATCCCAGCAATTGCTGAATCTCTGTGATGGGAATGGAACAGTTGTCACTAAGCTGTATGACACAGCTTTTATAGAAGTTGACCTTCATGCCGGACCATGCCTCAAAGCACTTCAGCACAGCTCCCATTGCAATGATATCCTCTATCGTTGCCGATCCAAACAAAAGAGTATCGTCCGCATACTGAAGGATTGAAATTGGCTCAGTAAATCCTTTGATATGTATTCCGAATTTAGCCCTCTCCTTTTTGCCATTAGCTATCATCTCTGGTAACCCATCTGCAACAATTGCAAATAGCAATGACGATAAAGGATCACCTTGTCTAAGCCCTCTCTTGCATCTGATTTCTTTTCCTTGTGCCCCGTTAATGATAAGAAACGACTTGCCTCCTCTAATGCAATGAAAGATCCATTTCCTCCACCTTTCCCTGAAACCTTTCCAGAGCAAAGCCTTGTCCACAGAGTCCCATTCTACCGAATCGTAGGCCTTCTGAAAATTCACCTTAAATAAGAAGCCATCTGTTTTTTCTTTGCATCCTCTGAAGATGATCTCATTAGCCGATGCGACGCTGTCCAAGATGTCTCTTCCCTTAATAAAACCGCTCTGAGACTCTCCAATGTTATCCTGTAAATGTGGACCTAACCTATTAGCCAACACTTTAGTGATGATCTTGAATGAGCCGTTTAGTAGACTGATGGGTCTCAAGTCTCCAACCTCCTTAACCTCAGTTTTCTTTGGGATCAGAACAATATTCGCGTAGTTTAGTCTATCTAAATCCACCTCCCCTTTATAAAAATCTTGAACAATGCGCATGTAGTCTGCTTTGATGATGTTCCAATAGATTTTGTATAAGAATAACGGAAAGCCGTCTGGTCCTGGCGACTTATCCTGACCCAGACTATTGATGGCTTTTACAACTTCCTCTTCAGTGAAGCAGTTTTCGATGCTGTCGCTCCCGTTAATCCTTGACTCCATCCACATATTTTGATTCAACGAACACCTATGGTCTCTTCTTTTACCCAGCAAATCCTTATATCTCTCGTTAATATGCAAGCAAATTCTTTCCTCGTTCTCGCACCAGACTCCGTCTATCATTAACCCCGAAATGTGATTGTTACGCCTTCTTCCGTTGGCGATTCTATGAAAAAATTTAGTGTTAGCGTCTCCCTCCTTCAACCACTGAATTCTGGAGCGTTGCTTCCAATAATTTTCCTCCATCCTTCCAATTTGAAAAATATCTTGTCTACTCCTAAAAAGCTCGTCGAATTCTGCCTCCATTAAGTTTCTTTCCTCCTCTATGAGTTCTAATTGCTCAATCCTCTCCCCTAATTCTTCTTTTATTCTTTGGTTCTGACCGAATTCCATCCTAGCCCGCTGCTTCAACTTTATTCTTAGTCTCCTAATCTTCTCCATCCAACATCCCACCGCCGAGTCGGACATGGTAGGTGCTTTCCAGCACTCCTCAATAATCTTATGAGCTTCCTCACATAACGTCCATGACTTCTCGAATCTAAACTAGTGTAGATTCCTTCTCTGTCCGTCTCTACAATCTAAGGCAAACGGAGTGTGATCAGAGGTAAATCTGGCCATTGCCTTGGCACTTGCTAACGGGAATTTGTCCTCCCATTCGGAGGAAACTAAAATTCTGTCTAATTTCGCCAACGTTGGAGCTGCTTGTAAATTCGACCAAGTGAATTTCCTATTCGTAACATCAATTTCCAATAACTCTAAATCGTTGATTAACGTGTTGAACTGCTCCCTATCTCCCCTAGACGCTCCCCTACCAAGGTGTTCGAATTGAAATCTAGTTATGTTGAAATCCCCTCCCACCACCCATGGTCCCCTACATCTTCCTCTAATAGTCTTGAGCTCGTCCCAGAACAATGATCTTTGAGCTGACTCATAAGGACCGTAGACCGTGGTGACAATCTGTATCCAACTGTCAGCGCGCCTTCTAATAATAATCGTGACCGAGAATGTCCCCGAAATTTTGTCTATAATCTCAAATAGTCTAGGATCTACTCCAATAGCTATAACCCCTGAAAACCCTCTCGAAGCTTTGAACCTCCACTCAAAAGATCCTATACCCTTAATGTTTTGAAACTCTTCCGTGGTCGGAGATTCGACTCTAGTTTCCTGAAAAGCACAAATACTCGGCCTATACCTAATTATAGTATCGCTAATGAGCATCTTTTTTTATTTCTGCCTCATCCCCCTAACATTCCAAAAGATGTATAACATTAATAAAAATATACTCGACCTCCTATACTCTACCCCCCCATGCGTCCCCCTCATTATTCTATCTGTCTTTTGCTCTCTCCTCTAATAATATTCACGTGATACAAGTGCTCCTCTCTTGTGGAACCCATAGCTAGGCCGTAAAGACTAGCAAAATATATAAGCGACTCATCATTTAACAGATTTAAAACTGAAAAATTATTGGAAGAACTACCTTGACAGGCCGACGTCGGCTCCCTAGTCTTTGTCGCTGCTTTAATCAAGTCCTCTTCATTTGGTCCACTCGAACCCCATTTGTCCAACTGCCTTTTGCTTTTCCGCTGATATTCAATTGAATTCCTGACCACGCTAACACCATCCCTCTCCCCTGCACCGTCCCCTGCCAATTCTCTGACTTGCTTAGCCCACTTCTCATGTTCAGAATCGTAAGTACTTCCCCTGATATGGAGCCCATCTAGTGCTCCCATCATAGTCTCTGAATAAACCACATTACCGTTGTGCTCTAATGACTGCTTCGAATTTACCTCTACCAAGTCATTCTCCTCCTCGAACGCTTCATTCACCCTATTCGAATTTTCACCTATATCTTCCTCCCCTACAATTTCTTTCTCTCCCGAGGTTATCAACTCAGGCCCAGGTGGAATAGCCTGTCGTTCTGGCCCATGAAGAAGCGAATCCTTCTTCGATCCAATAGGCCTCTCATCTTTCCCACAAATATTCCTTGGATCATTAAGCAACCCCTCCTGTTTACCATGTTCGCTGTCAATACCCACCCTCTTCGTATGACAAGACCCCTCTTCTTCATCCCCAGTTTCACGCGACCGCTGCTTCCTGCCAAAATCCCCTCTTCTAGCAATCTCCTCTATGGCCCTCAGGATTGTAGCTTGCAACTCATCTTTCGAAAGCAGCGCAAAACCAGTATCCTGTCTTGATATCCGCTCGCCAGCTTCAGTGTCCACAGTCGACGCAATCTTAAGTATCCCGGGTTTTCGAGAGTTCAACACTTGATCCTCTGTACCATCGATCTGAACCCCCTTCCCATCATGCCGCTTCCAAGGTAGCTTCTGCTTAGGAGCTTCCTTAGATCCCGCTAGCCGTACCCCTATTTGATTAGCCACGTTGAGATTTGTTCCATACTGGTTTTGAATTTTGATTGAGTCCTGATCATTGAAGTGGGATGAGCGACTGTGATCTTTTCCCGCCTGAATGGACGACCCTCCTTCATCGTGTACCTTCGACTAGTGCATTTCCTTTTCATTTTTTCTATCATCCGATCGTTCTTCTTCCTCCAGTGTCGACACTTTCCCAAAGGAAACGTTCTTCTTCTTCTCAACAATCACTTTAGAATTCACCCTCAAACTCTGCTTGACCATCGACGAGATATCGGAGAAATTTTCGCATCCCACCCTAATACGCGCAAACTCTCTCCTCTCCTGTAATATGGTGCTCTTGTCCACTTCTTGAAGGAATCCAAACGATCGCACTAAGTTTTGAAAACCGAAACGGAGCCAGCAATGAAAAGGAAAATTAAACAGTCTAATCCAGATCGATGGCATCTCAGTCACCTTAAGCGCGCCATACTTGCGCGACCATTGGGAGAAAGTAACGTAGAAATCATCGGAACCCACTCCTTTAATACTAAGCACCTCATTCAATCTATCCTCGTCATGACAATAAACAAAGAATGTGCTCGAATTCAGCTGCTGGACATGCCATTTAAGCGTCTCCGACGGAGTAGTGTTGGCGCAGAGAAGGCTTTCTGTAACACCCCGATAATCGATAATTTTCAAAGTATAACATATGTATATATAATATATATATATATTCAAAAGAAAAGTATAAAGTAGTTGTTGAATGCATAACATATGCATGGATATGCATGAAATGGTGCTGTTGAATTGATAATAATGCATGGATTAAATATGTGAAAGTAATTGATGGTATTATTAAGAGGGGGCCCACGTGAATATGGTAACAGCATGAGATGCTATTGCTATTGCTATTGCCTTGACTTCAGTCAAAAAGTCACAAAGGTGTAGATGAAAATGTCCCATATCGGTTAAATACACTAATAAAATAATATATAAATAATAATAGCCAAGGATCAAGAGTCACCTAATCGGTTAACCAACTTTTGAGAGGCAGCCTGTGGTGGGCAGTTGTACTACATGGTATCTAATTTGTCTTATAAATTGTATAAATTGTCTGAGCTAGGGGCAGGGGTGTTACAAATGGAATCAGAGCCGACTTTCGACACCGAGTGTGGGTAAGAGTGGGTGAGATGTATGCCTGAGAGGGAGCGGGGTTGTGGCCAGGATGCCCGGTAAATCCACGGGGGTGGGCTAGGGGTCTGGACAACACGCAGAATCAGGGTACTCCACTCCACATCGGCTAGAAAGTAGATCCTGCACTAGTTGTGCATGCCCGTGCTCAGCGAGGACGCTGATTTCTGAAGGGGGGGTGTGTGTAACACCCCGATAATCGATAATTTTCAAAGTATAACATATGTATATATAATATATATATATTCAAAAGAAAAGTATAAAGTAGCTGTTGAATGCATAACATATGCATGGATATGCATGAAATGGTGCTGTTGAATTGATAATAATGCATGGATTAAATATGTGAAAGTAATTGATGGTATTATTAAGAGGGGGCCCACGTGAATATGGTAACAGCATGAGATGCTATTGCTATTGCTATTGCCTTGACTTCAGTCAAAAAGTCACAAAGGTGTAGATGAAAATGTCCCATATCGGTTAAATACACTAATAAAATAATATATAAATAATAATAGCCAAGGATCAAGAGTCACCTAATCGGTTAACCAACTTTTGAGAGGCAGCCTGTGGTGGGCAGTTGTACTACATAGTATCTAATTTGTCTTATAAATTGTATAAATTGTCTGAGCTAGGGGCAGGGGTGTTACACTTTCAATGTCTGCAGCTAAAGGATTCCCACTTTGAACTTTAATAACGCTGCACATACGGAATCGGCGTTCGAACTCCGCCATAAGCGAAGTTGGACTGATTAGAGCTCTAACCATCGACCTCCCCCCCGCGAAGCTCTCTTGAGTTTTGCTACTGTTCGTATTGGTCGGAGAATTCCTTCTTGGCACTGATGGCGTCGGAGTCGGCAAACGCTTGATGCTTGGACAATCTCTCGAAATGTGACCAGATTTCCTACACGCATAACAAAACCACTCATTAGGACAATGGTTTATGGAATGTCCCCATTGTGCGCACTTATGGCACTGCTGGCCAGATCCCGCCGATGCCGACTCTTCCTTTTTCTGGCGTTTCTTTGCTTTCATCGCTTTTCGAGAACGCACAAGCAACCATTCCCCCGTCTTCGTCGTTCTTGGTGATCCGTTCCTTCCTATCCGGAGAAGTTCTTCTGTTGCTGTATCGAATCGGCGACGACCTCCTCGACGAACCCTTGGTGACCTCTGCGAACGTCAGCCTCTTATGCTCCGCATCTGAGTTTCCCCTGACATCTTCCAAGCTTGATGGCTCATCTCTCTTCGCCTTCTCCTTTCCTCTTTCGTCTTCACCCCTATAGTAATCGCTCGCCTTCCCTCTATGGGAAGAGCGATGCTCTCTCTGGACTGTACGACTTCTCGATCTATTCGAGTATTCATAGTCCCCTCTATCTTCCTGTTTCCTCCACCCGCTCATCTCCAAGTGATCTTCTCTTCGTCGCTTTGCCATAAGCCTCTCCTCCTCTTGCTCTGTCTACTTGGAGCTCTTCAGGTAGTAGCTGCTATGGTGGATGTTACTGAGAAGGTGAGAGCTCCTGCGTGATGGAATCTATCGCTCTTCTCTCGCTCTTCTTTCGCTCATGTCTGTCCAAAAATTCATGAGGTTTTCTTATTATCTTTTTTTCCTAAGAGATAGGTTGGGTACGTTAAAGAGAGACTATGAAGAAATACTGATTGAAGTTTCTTTCTTTTGGGGGAAAAGAACACAATGGTCAAAGTTGGAAGACATGACCATTAGGTGAGTTAATCAATTCTTTATTAACACCAAAAAGGTAAAATCTTGAGCATTATTAGGGAAGGAAACTGTAACAACAACAACAACATGATGAAAACATATTTATTTAAAGTAGGGGATGCCCACTTCAAAATTATTACAAATAAAACAAAGTTCACACATATATTGCATACCAATCAAGGACACAAAGAGTACATACCACAGACACTCTATGCAAGATGGAAAAAAACTTAATCCTGACAGCTGGGATCTAGGAGATCCAGACCAAGGAGGAAATAACACAAACAGTGCATGTCCTGATATTACAATTATTACAGCAATCCAAAAGAAACATAACCGAGTGTATAATAAAACCAAAAGCAAGCCTGAGAATCATCATCCATTGTCTTTATACATTTTTTTCTTGTTGTGACAGCCGAAGAACATCTCAGGATTAACCCGATTAACCCCTCTGAAGGTGCATATCTGCTTGCTGCCTCCTATGTGGTAAAATTAGCAAAAAATGATTAGCTCTCTAAACATATTAGTAACTATTAGTAATCCTGGAAAAAAATATTGAACAAGTTTGAGAAAAAAGCTAAGAATAGATAATGTTTTTTGAAGAATTAAAAAGAGTATATTTGGGCATTGGGTTCAAGCAATATATGTTTCGACCGGGGCGATACTAAAATTGGATATCAGCAAAGGGTGTGTGCATGCAGCATTCAAACATTGGAAAGATGAAAGATAGAAGTGGGTTATAGAATAACAAGAAAGTATCAAATAGAGATGAGTGAGTCAGGCATTAATTATATCAAACAGTTGATATATATGCTCAAAGCTTAGAGTTGAAAGACGTACAGAACATTGAATTCGATCGAGGTTAATTATAAGAAAGTTGAGGGGAAATAAATGACATGACCCTTATCTGTCCAATGTCAAATCCCTTCTCTCCCTGATTAACCTTTTTTTTTTTGATTAAAAGATGACCGAAGTCATTGCTTCATTAAAAAGTACTTAACGAAATAGAAATAAGAAATACATAGAGCCCGCAGGCTATAATCTCCAAAAGTGTCTACTCCGGGCCAACTTCCCGAACATCAGACAAAATACAAGAAAGTAAAATAGCATCTAATACATCCGCCCTAAAACCGGATAACTACTGCCAACAGATTCTCGTCCCCCAGCTAGCAGGCTACTCTACCCCCTCTCCTGAATGCATCTTCTTCCTGGATCTGTTGAGGCCTGTCCATTCATAACGACAAAAGTAAATTTTTTGCATTAATGAGGAAAGAGAATGACGGACGCTATTGAAACAAAAATCGTTGCGGTCTAGCCATAGGTTCCACAATACGGACGCAACAACAATTTTGCACTGTATTCTAACCTCTTCCGTAATCCTGTTCTTTCTAAGAGGCCCCAAACCTGAGCATTAGACCCCGGACATTGTAATACCCCGAACGCAATACCCACCTCCCCCCAGACCCATCTAGCTCTATGAAAATTGAATAAAATATGATTCGTGTCTTCTTCTTCGGACATACATGTGCTACATAATGCAGATTCCACTATACCCCTTTTTCTCAAATTAACCCTGGATAAAATGGCATCGTTCTCCACCAACCAAAGGAAAACTTTCACCCTTGACGGAACGCTCGCTCCCCAAATGACCTCCGTGATCTCGTTTCTAATACCACCATCATTCAGTCTTTTGTATAAAGAGGAAACTGAAAACCTCCCATTGGCCTCCCAGGCCCACCATCTTTCGTCCTCCGACTGTTGGGTGTAATTCCCTTCTATCCGAATAAAATTATTGACCATTTCCAATTGGACAATCGCGTCCTGTTCCAGCGTATCTTTTACCTCTAATCTCAATTTGGAGTTCTTCCAAACGTCGTAGACCAACGAGTCTATGTTCAGAACTGCTTCTGCCGCTGCTGGGAAAAGGCTCATAAGCGAATTACTACCGCACCACTTGTCTTTCCAGAATCTTGTATTCCAGCCATCTTTTACCCTACAGAGAGTATTGCTGTGATACAGATCCCCTGTTCTGTAAACCCCCTTCCAAAAGAAAGATTTTCTACTATGGATACCCTTTCCCCCAAATCTGAATTTCTTCCTTGTACGGTAATTAGTAAGAGACTTACACCACCAATTATTACGCTGATTGGCCATCTTCCACCACCACTTGCTAAGAAGTGCCCTGTTCATGTCTCTAAGATTAGTTATACCCAAACCGCTGAACTCCTTCTTTTTGCAGATCCTTCCCCACCTAACGAGATGAATTCCTTCCCCCCCCCCTCGTTTGTTCCTTTCCATAGAAATCTTCTTCTAAGTCTGTCTATCTTGTGGATTACCCATACCGGTAATTCGTAAATAGACATAAGGTAAACGGGGATACTGTTGATAACTGCGTTAAGCAAAGTGATCCTGCCTCCCAACGTCAGGAATTGCCCTTTCCACCCTGCTAGTCTTTTCTCAATCCTGTCGATAAGAAATTGCCAATCTTCCTTATTGAGCCTCCCTGGCCTGATAGGGATCCCAAGGTACGTAAGCGGGAAGTCTCCCTTATTGCATCCTAACAGCTGTTGAATCGTAGTGATGGGGACGGAACAGTGTTCGCTCAGTTGGATTACACAACTCTTCTTGAGATTTACCTTCATTCCAGACCACGCCTCGAAGCACTTCAAAACCGCTCCCATCGCAGTGATATCCTCTTTAGTCGACGTCCCAAACAATAGCGTGTCATCTGCATATTGCAGAATAGAAATCGGTTTGGAATATCCCCTGACATCGATTCCAAAGTGCTTCCTGTCCTGGATCCCGTTGGCAATCATCTCCGGCAGTCCATCAGCCACAATTGCAAATAACAACGATGACAGAGGATCCCCTTGACGAAGCCCTCGCTTGCAAATGATCTCTTTACCCTGAGATCCGTTAACGATAAGGAATGATTTACCACCTCTGATGCAATGGAATATCCACTTCCTCCACCTTTCCCCAAAACCTTTTAGTAGGAGAGCTTCGTCCACCGAGTTCCATTCGACCGAGTCGTAAGCCTTTTGAAAGTCTACTTTAAAGAGAAAGCCATCCGTTTTGTCTCTGCTTGCTCTGAAGACAGTTTCATGGGCCGATGCCACGCTATCCATGATGTCCCTTCCTTTAATGAAGCCGCTCTGTGACTGACCAATAATATCATTCAATAGTGGCCCCAATCTGTTAGCCAATACCTTGGTAATGATTTTGAAGGAACCGTTCAGCAGACTGATTGGTCTGAAGTCCCCGACCTCTCTAACCTCCGCCTTCTTGGGGATCAGTACAATGTTCGCATAGTTGAGACGATCTAAATCTGTATCTCCTTCGAAAAAATCTCGAACTATTCGCATAAAGTCCCCTTTGATGATACTCCAATAACTCTTGTAGAATAGAATCGGGAAGCCGTCTGGACCGGGAGCTTTATCTGATCCCAGGCGATTGATAACGCATAGAATCTCTTCTTCTGTGAAAATGCTTTCGATGTTATCAGATCCATTAAGCCTAGAGTCCAGCCACATGTTCTGATTCAACGAACACCTTTGCTCTCTTCTTTTCCCCAGGAGGTCCTTGTAATTGTCATGCAGGTGTTGTTTGATTCTATCTTCATTCTCGCACCACCCTTCTTCGACCTTAAGCCCCGAAATGTGATTTTTATGCCTTCGACCGTTGGCAATCTTATGGAAAAATTTTGTGTTGGCGTCTCCTTCCCTCAACCACTGTAATCTTGACCGTTGCTTCCAATAATATTCCTCCATCTTCTCAATATGTAGGATGTCTTGTCTCTTCCTCCGTAGCTCCTCTAATTCTGCCTCTATAAGATTTCTTTCCTCCTCTAAGATTTCTAAGTGCTCGATCCTCTCTCCTATTTCTTCTTTGAGCCTCTGATTCTGCCCAAATTCCATCCTAGCCCAGTGTTTCAAATTTGAGCGTAATCTCCTGATCTTTTGTATCCAACCTCCTACTGCCGAATCTGACGGGATAGGAGCGTTCCAACTTTCCTCAATAATCCTCTTTGAATCTTCGCACAATGTCCATGACTTCTCAAATCGGAACTGATGAGCTTTCCTTCTTTCCCCTTCCCCACTGTCCAGAGCTAAAGGAGTGTGATCAGAGGTAAATCTGAATAATGCTTTGGCCGTAGCCAATGGGAAAGCATCTTCCCATTCTGAGGAGACTAAAATTCTATCTAATTTCGCCAAGGTTGGAACCGCCTGTAAATTTGACCAAGTGAATTTTCTATTCGAGGGATTAATTTCCACCAACTCTAAATCATCGATCAAGGCATTGAATTGTTCCCTGTCGCCCCTCGGAGCTCCTTTCCCTAGGTGCTCGAACTGAAACCTTATAATGTTGAAATCTCCACCCACAACCCAGGGCCCCTTACACCTTCCTCTAATATTCCTAATCTCATCCTAGAACAAATTTCTTTGAGCTGACTCACAGGGACCGTAAACTGTAGTAACAGTCTGAATCCAACTATCAGCACGTCTTCTAATAGTGATCGTGATGGAGAATTCTCCCGAAAGCTCGTCTATAATCTCGAACACCTTAGGATCTATTCCTATCGCTATACCCCCTGAATACCCTCGCGATGGCTTAAACCTCCCTGATTAACTTTAAACTCCAATTCTTGAAGAAAAGTTAATGTTCCTATCCAAGCTATCCCTTTCGTCGTACCTGCTTCTAAATGATGCAACCTTGTGAGTCTGTTAATCTCATATGGCAAAACACAACTTGCACCAATACCAGCCCGAAGCACTTGCAGGTGTTAAAGCTTGCCCACTAATTCCGGCATCGTAAAATAACGATACCCCTGTTCATAATGTATCTGCAACTCCAAGTACCGTAGATGCAACATTTTTTGAATAAATTTCAATGACAATGCCACTGGAAACTCATGTAGTACCAACACACGTAGACCTTTCAGTTCACTCAACACATCTAATGTCTTCTCAACAAAAGAGCAATCAAACACAACAAGGCTCCTTAAATTTTCATTACCAAGCTTATCATTATTGCAAAGTAGAGAAAGATTGTTAGAACAAATTGATATGTGGCGAACCTTCTTCGGCGGTGATGAGATGTGTGCTTCATCATTTTTTGCAATGTAAATTTCACCATCAGACAGAGACTGTGCAAGATCATGAAGTAAGTCATGGATCACATATCTGTCCCGATATAGCTCATGGATGAAAGATCTGCTTGGTAATTCATTAACGTAAGCCTCTCCAATCTTCTCTAGGAGTTGTTGTCCACTGGGTAATATACAGCCATGGGCAATCCACATTCGAACTAATTTTGTCTTTGAATATTCGTAATCTTTGGGAAACAAGGAACAATAAACGAAGCATTGCTTCAATTTTGAAGGAAGGTACTCATAACTTAATTTAAGTATCTCCATGATGCCATTTTCTTCTTCATTTCTTTTCCACAGTTCATTTTGCAAGACTTCCTTCCAGTGTTGGACATTCAAATTCTGCTTGAGCATACCGCCCACTGTCTTTGCTGCTAGAGGATTGCCTTTTAACTTTTTAGCTATTTTCTTACCAACAAACTCCAAGCCTGGATAATTTGCAGGATTCTCATCACCAAAGGAACGTTGTTTAAAAAACCCCCAAAACTTCTCATCAGCTAAACCTTCCAGCTGTATCGCTTCTTTGGTTCCCATCATCTTTGCTATTATTGGAATTCGAGTTGTAACTACAATTCGGCTTCCCTCCTTCCCACAATTCAGAACACTTTGCAACTGCTCCCATTTTGTGTTGTCCTCATTCCAAACGTCTTCAAGTACGATCAGAAACCTTTTACCTGTTAGCCCGCACTTCAAAATCTCTAGAATTCTATCAAAGTTTTGAAGCTTTTACAAATCATGGGGTTTATCAATGGAAGCCGATTCTATTATCGCTTTTGTGAGCCTTTTCACATCAAAATTATCAGACACACAAACCCAAGCCTTAAGATCAAAGTGGTCTTTCACATTTTGATTATTGTAGACATCTTGCACAAGAGTAGTCTTACCCACGCCGCCAATGCCAACTATAGGAAGAACATGGACATTTCTGCTACTAGATGCACCACCATCATCATCAGAGATTTTCAAGATAAACTTCATTAGCAGGGCTCTCTCTTCGTCTCTGCCAAACAGATTGGATTCAATGGGCATGGAGGTCGTCTCTCGCAACTGCATCATCTGACTGACCGTAGGTTCGCGCTTGATCAACTCAATCAAATGATCCCTATCAAAAACAATCCTTCTTAATTTGTCTAGTACCTCATTCAACTTATCAAGTTCATCACCAGAAAAGTTTATACTTTCCATCACCACACGTGCACGTTTTAATGCTGTATGAAAAATGCTACTTGTCCGATCAGCTTTTCCTTCAATTTTGTCATCGCGAATTTTGTATTCAACCATGTCGAGTACGTCCTCTGCATCGTAGATATCATCTCTGAGACTGAGGAGCCACTGTTTCAAGTCTGGATTTTTGATCCTCCGCTGGTCAGCTTCATGTAACACTGCTTTGATATGTATTAGATATGCGTGCAGACTCTTGAGGCTGTGTTTGGTATTAGCTTCATAGTTAAATTGATTGCTGATGTAGGAGCAGACATTATCAACTAATCGGCCAACGACAGCTGATGCAAACCATCCCCCCACTTCCCACCCCAAAGACATTTTCTTCTTTTTTGCTTTTCCACTAGACCAATCTCAAACGGCAAAAAAACCAAAACAATATGGAAATCAAAGGAAATCAAAGGATACAAACATGAGCAGGATCAACTACAGTTAATGAAATACATTGGCAGTCTTGAAAGTTTCATTACCTAAATACATATGACTAATAAACAAAAAGCAAATTAGATGCTATTTGGGGAAGAGGGGTAGAAGAATAAAGATAGAGAGAAATAGTGGGGGTAGTCGTAACTTAAAAGCAATTAGGGGCCCATCTGAGGTCGCTATTAGGAATAGCGACCTCAGTTAGCGGTGACAGCTAGTGCCATTAGCGACCTCCTTTACACATACTCAGCCCAATCCCCCCGTAATCTACCAAGTGTGGGAGTACAAATTTGGTGGGTATGAAGAGGCCGCTATTCCCAATAGCAGCTGCTGCTGACGTGGCAGTGGCTAGCCCACGAACGCTAATAGTTTGGGACCTGGCCTAAAAACGCAAATAGTATCAAAAAGTGGTCTAGTACGGCAAAAAATTCTAATATATGAGCCTCATCTCTAATAGCCTTATCTTATGATTTTGCTCATCACTATTGGGTCCCATGGCCAGACCAAAGGAAGTGGCATAATAGAGAAGCATATTATCTGAAATAACATTCAAAAAAGACGTATTAGCAAATAACATACCTCTACAAGCCGAAGCGGGAACCTTAGATTTTGCGGCCGATATGATAAGATCCTCCTCACTAGGCCCAGTCGATCCCCACCTGTCTATTTGCCTCTTACTTTTCCATGTTGCTTCATCTATGATTCTCCTTGTTGCTTTATTGAGAGCTTTTAAAGCTTATAAATTGTATTTATGAGATTGTTTTAAATTATTTTATTGAAGTTTTAAGAAGACTCATTTCTTACAGAATTTTAGTTATTTTCTTTTGTAATGGATTAAATAATTTTGTTAGCTCTTTAAGCTACTTTCTATTGATGAATTTTATCGCCATGAGATTTGATAATTATTATGTAGTTAAAATGGTTGTACTCGGTTTGGGGGCGTTAAAGATTCTGTATAAAGTCAGTACATTTTGAGCTGAAAGAGTTGTGGTACCAAACGACGCTTTTGGTTCTCAGGACCTGCACTTTGAAAACGACTCCCTACACAGTTCTTTTTTAAAGTCTGATCTTTGATATGATAGAGAGATCTCAGATAGGCATATTTTTCGCAATATTCCTAGGATCAGCTGTCGAACAAAGAAAAGAATATATATATATATATGTGTGTGTGTGTGTGTGTGTGTTGTATTCTTATACCACTGCTACACAACTCATCAAATGGTATTTTTGCATCAATCTTCCAGTTCAAATTTCCTTCTGTTAGCAAGATAACTAGTTCATTGAACAACGACTACTTTATGTCTAACTTCTGACTTGTTTGGACATGCAATGAAAATGAAAATAATGATTTGGATTGGATTGGGGAAAAACTACTTCTCCTGTAACACTCTCACAACAGCAAAATATCTATTGAGTAAAATAAATAAATAAATACATTTTCTTGTTAATTTCATCCTTGTAATACTAAGAATATTAAATAAATTAGATAGCTACAAGATCAATGGTTAATTGATGTTGACATGAAAACTTATTTGAACTAGAAACTTCAGGTAACAAAAAACAAATACATATTACCGAAGAATCATCAGGCGTGCATCTAATTTCCTTTTCGAATTTGCTATATTGCTCAAATTTGGAATCCGATCTCAAGTTGTGAACCTAATGAAGACTACATATTCATCCCAAATTTGGAGGAGTTTTCTATTCTCTGGGTATAATTGTGGTTCTTTAAGTTCAAATTCTCGCTCATGTGCAGTCATGGCATGAGAAGAACTTGAAGGGAGTAAATGAAAAATTGAAACCCATAGATGACTCAGAATCAAACATACTCAGTGTTCGACCAAGCCCTCTATTTATCGGCATGACCTATATTTAGCCTAGATCACTAAACCTCAGATGACCTGAATCTTAAAACAGTTTTTGTTTTGAGATTCATGATTAGAATACAAGCCATGTTTACTCATTCAATTTGTTCGGAATGTACCAATGCCATTGCCAACTGAATCCTTTCATCATGCATCTCTATTTCCATCTCCACTCTATAATAAGCCTTCCAATACAAAAAGTAGAAGGCATCCTGCAGTGTTAGTTTCACATCTCTATTTCCATCTCTTATTTTGAGTTAGTTTCGCACCCAGGCAGCCTGCAGTGTTATTATCGCGAGTCCAGTTTTGTGTTGCTGGCCCATTGCTCCTCCTCCTGTATATGCATGGTACTGTCTTTTTCTTCCTGCTCTGTTCGTAGCTGCTGCTTCCTTTTGCTGTCAAAGCTCTTTGGATTGTTGTATATGTCTCATTTATTTCGTGTATATATTTGCCTGTTTTTTGTTAGTCGTAGTTTTACTGCTTGTACTCTACTATTTGGTTATTATTTATATTATGTCGTGCTAGAGTCTTTCGACTCTATCCTTCATACAAAAAAAAAAATTACAAAAAGTAGAAGAAGCAAACTAGATTCAGTAAGCTAGTCAGTGTTAAGGCTGCTGGAAATAAGATGAAAAAAATGTGAATTGGTAAAGGAAAAGGGAGGTGAATACGGTCTGGAAACTAAAGACTAGAGCTCATCAGTTGAATGGATACAAGTCCAGGCACTGATACGATGCAACAAGCATCAAAACAGGGTGCTACCAAAACTGCAATATGTAAAGACTAATGGGTATCTGAAGCATATAAGAAGAATGACCATATACCACAGAGTCGGGTTGTTTTTAAACAACACATATATTCTAAAACAGACAGTAAACAGAAAAAATTTAAAATTTTCATGAAAAAACAGTATGAAATCATATATAATTTGCTGATTTTACCTAAAAACTAAGGAATTATCCTTCTGCACGTTTTTCGAAGCACTGCATCCAAGAGTCACCTATAAGCTGAATATATAGGAACTATAAAGTTTTCTTTTGATATAATAGGAACTATAAAGTTATAGATCAGTATATAATGTACAAGATGAATGCCTTTAATCTCTACAAGCTGCTTGTATTAGGATATTGAAACTTTGTTGGTCAAATATGCAGCTAACCATTAACATTTAACAAGATGATGGTGCCTAACTCGAATCATCAAGGCGAAAATATGTGAGGCAGAAGTATACAAGTTATAGCCTGAATGGGGATACGGGATACAGAAGATTTTCCCACATCATGAATTGCACATAAAGAAATATTCAGAAATGGTCACCAACGAACATATTTATTTAAAGTAGGGGATGCACACTTGAAAATTATTACAAATAAAAAGAAGTTCACACATTGCATACTAATCAAGGATGCAAAGAGTACATACCACAGAGAAACTCCATGCAAGTGGAAGAAAACTTAATCCTGACAATTGGGATCTGGGAGATCCAGACAAAGGAGGAAATAACACAAACAGTACATGTCCTGATATTACAATTATTACAGTAATCCATAAAAGAAACATAACGAGTGTATGGTGAAACCAAAAGCAAGCTTGAGAATCATCATCCATTTTCTATATCCTTTATTTTCTTGCTTTGACAGCTGAAGAACATCTCAGGATTAACTCTTCACTCTTCAGTCCTACGCTGTAAAATTAGCAAAAAAGATTAGCTCTATAAATTGGGATTCAATTGGATTATCAGTAAGTATTACTAAATCCTGGAAAAAATATTGAACAAGTTTGAGAAAAAACCTTCAATAGAGAAATATTTTTGACTTCAGTTAATCCTTCACTTCCGATCATAGACATAGAAGGATGCAATTTTTGATATGTTCATTCGGATTTGATTAAAATTAGATGGTGTAAGCTTAGGGCATCTCGCAAATCTGAAAGTTTTAAGACGTGGGAACAATTCAAACCCTCCTCCTCCTCCTTCTTCTTCTTCTATTTTGTACCAATCCTTCAATTTCGGCATTTCGAAGATATAAAGTTCCTCCAGTGATGGGAATATTGTTTTAGAAGACAACCCAACACTGTTGCTTGCATAAAATTCAGAGCCGATGCTTCTTACTGCATTCATTCTTTCTATTCTCAACTTCTTCAGGAAAGGAAGGTGTCCCAAAGGAGGGAGGAATTCCCATTTTGAACAATTATACAATTTAAGAGTAATTAGATTAGATGCCCAATTTGCATTCCACCAACTAGGAGTACCACCACCACCGTAGCCTCTGATTACTAATTCTTCAAGATTTCTATGTGGCTGAAGACCTTCAAGCACATCCTCCTCATTGTGAAGAAGATTAATATGATGATCTTCTTTCCCCTTCCATTCCTATGACCCTCTATGATTTGAAAGACGGTTTTGATTTTGGTGTGGTTGAGAACCTTCAAGTACCTCCTCCTCCTCCTCCTCCTCCTCCTCCCATTCCAATTCCATATCCAGCTCATCTACTTTAAGATACTGCTTCTGCTCCTTCTGCTCCTTCCAGTACAACTTTAAATCTTTAAGATACTCTTTGTTTTTTAGCATGGCCTGAGAGGCCTCCTCCTTTGTCTTCACAGTCTCAAGGCGATCCAAACAAAGTGTTCTCAGCTCTGACATGTCCCTTATCTGTCCAATGTCAAATCCCTTCTCGCCCTGATTAACATGGAACTCCAATTCTTGAAGCAAAGTTAATGATCCAATCCAAGCTATCCCTTTCGTCGGACGAAGCACTTGCAGGTGGTAAAGCTTGCACACTAATTCCGGCATATTAAAAGAATGATCCCACCACTTATCATCATATATCTCCAAGTACCGTAGATGCAACATTTTTTGAATAAATTTCAATGACGATCTCATTGGAAACTTATGTAGTACCAACACATGTAGACCTTTCAGTTTACTCAACACATCAAATGTCTTCTCAGCAAAGCAACGAAACACAACAAGGCTCCTTAAATTTTCATTAGCAATCTTATCATTATTGCAAAGTAGAGAAAGATTGTTAGAACAAATTGATATGTGGCGAACCTTCTTCTTCGGTGATGAGATGTGTGCTTCATCATTTTCTGCAATGTAAATTTCACCATCAGACAGAGACTGTGCAAGATCATGAAGTAAGTCATGGATCACATATCCATACTTGGTCATATGGATGAAAGATCTGCTTAGTAATTCATTAAAGTAAGCCTCTCCAATCTTCTCTAGGATTTGTTGTCCACTGGGTAATATAAAGCCATGGGCAATCCACATTCGAACTAATTCTGTCTTTGAATATCTGTAATCTTTGGGAAACAAAGAACAATAAACAAAGCATTGCTTCAAATATGAAGGGAGGTATTCATAACTTAATCTAAGTGCCTGCATGATTCCATCTTTTTGTTGATCAGTTTGCCACAATTCATTATGCAAGACTTCCTTCCAGTGTTGGCCATTCAAATCAAGTCTGAGCATAGCACCCACTGTCTTTGCTGCTAGAGGAATGCCTTTTAACTTCTCAGCAATTTGCTTGCCAACGAGCTCCAAGTCTGGATAATTTGCAGGATTCTCATCTCCAAAGGCACAATGTGTAAAGAATCTCCAAAATTCCTCTTCGACTAAACCTTCCAGATGTATCGCTTCTTTGGTTCCCATCATTTTTGCTATTTTTCCATTTCGAGTTGTAACTATAACTCTGCTTCCTTCCTTCCCATAATTCAGAACACGCTGCAACTGCTCCCATTTTGTAGCGTCCTCATTCCAGATGTCGTCAAGGACGATTAGGAACCTCTTATCTTCCAGCCCATGCTGCAAAATCTGTTGAATTCTATCCAGATTTTCAAGGAGATGGAAATCAGGGGGTTTAGAAATGGAAGCCGACTCTATTATCTCCTTTGTGAGCCGTTTCACATCAAAATTATCTGATACACAAACCCAGGCCTTAAGATCAAATAGGTGCTTCACATCTTGATTATTGTAGACATCTTGCACGAGAGTAGTTTTGCCCACACCGCCAATGCCAACTACTGGAAGGACATGGAAGTTTCTGCTGCTAGATGATCCACCACCATCACCTGAAAATTGGTTTAGCAACTTCATTAGTTGGGCTCTCTCTTTATCCCTACCAACTGATTTGATGGGCATGGAGGTCGTCACCCGCGACTGCATAATCCCAGATACCCATTGACTGACTGCAGGTTGGCTGTTGATCAACTGAATCATAACAGAGCTACCAGCAGCTATCCTTTTAAATTTATCTACCACCTCATTCAACTTCTTAACAACATCACCGGAAACAATGAATTTTTTTACTGTGCTATTTGCACATGTGAAGCATCTCTTGAAAATATTATTCTCATCATCAGCCGCCCCCTCTACTTTTTCTTGGATGATTTTGTATTCAAACATATCGAGCACATCCTCTGCATCGTATGTAGCATCTTTGATAGCTTGAAGCCACTTACCCAACTCATCATTCTCAATTCTTCGCTTGTCAGCTTCACATAACACAGCTTTTATCGTCTGTAGATCTTGCACTAAACGATTGAGATTAGCCTCAACAGCAGGTTGGAACTGAAAATGATCATTGATGTAGTGCTGGACTTGGTCGGCTATAAAACCAACAGCAATAGATGCAACCGATTCCATGTACAAGATCAGAATACATGTACTCAGGGTAGAGGACCTTGTCGTACACCTCCACTAGAGCATATTAATACTGTAAATGAATCCGAATGGAAATCAGGAGATACCACTATGAGCATATCATATGCAGCAGGATCAACAGTTATACTGAAATACAATAAAAAGAGTCATATATTAGAACTTAGAATACAATAAATACAAGTGATTCATAAACAAAACATAAACACGTACAATTAAGGAAGGTAGACACAAGTCTGCATATACCTTTGGAACTCCACACCAAGCTATGCTTTCTTCCCAAAGACATGGTGGTAGCAGTGATTCCTAACTTCTCTGAAAGGAAGCAAGATGGAAATTAATATATATGTGAATTGGTAAAGGAAAGAAAAAGTTTAGGAACTCTGAAGGTAGGCTGTTTAGAATTAAAAAATGTATTTCAAAATTTTTATTTGTGGTGGAAATGAATTATTAAAGTTAGCAACAAATTATTCTTTGATGACTAACAAACTTTTTTGTTTGTCTTTTTGTCCAGAAGGATTCTTATGAACTTGTATATTTCAGAAATGGTCCTAACTAATGTACGAGTTAGTGTGGAAATTGTCTTAACTAATGTAGGAGTTACACTGTTCAGTAGAAATTGTCCTAACTAATTTTTTGTGACTTACAAAAAAGGTGCACTCCTTCAAATTAGTTTCACTCATTCAAACTTGGTCGATTCATGTCTTGAACAACCAAGTTATGAAATATGTCTTGAACAACCAAGTTTTATTTCAAAACTTGAATTAAGCATTCAAAGACCTGGATGCACAAAACATGTACATGTTCCATGTTGATGTTTTAGTTTGCTCTGAACTTGTGCTTTGATTGGAGAATATACTTTGGTGGTGTATGTTTATTAGCGTGTCGTTTGTTGTAAGACACCTAGTATTTTTTGGTTTGTGCTACTGTGGTTTTGCTCTCTCTCTCTCTCTATATATATATGCTAGAGGCTGGAGCGTCCTTATTATCCACACACACACACACACAAAAACCATATTTTCCAGTGCAACTTGGTTTATTCGACTAAAATTATGATTAATTACTTGATCAGGAATTTCCTTGCACTTCCAAATATGTGTAACCACTGGTCATGTGGAGATATAAATATCTCGGTAGGTTGATGAAAAGTCTACATGAGATAATATCAATTAAAAGAAAACATTTTATGTGCTTGTTATGTTTTTTTTTTTTTTTTTTTTTTTTTTTTTGAAATAAAAGGTGACCGATATGTGCATGTTATGTTATGGGAACTGCATTAATTTATTAAACTTTGCAATGGAGTTAAAACTTACTATTATTTCGTTACCTGTAGAACCCTCTCCTGTTTGTATTGTTTGGATCCTGTTTTAATAGCACGGTTATATGACTTTATGAGTTCCCAAGTCCCAAGTTCCAAATCCCAAATCCAATTAGGTAAATTTCCTTTAATTTAGACTGCCCGCCCTAACTTGAATATATATACCCTTGATTCAAACTGTCATTTCATTTCATTTCATTTCTATTCCTCCATAGCACACAGTGTTGTACATTATTGATTTTTATTGTATCATTAATTCCTAGTTGCAAATTTTATCAGTCATTGACTTGACTTGGTGAGAGACAGAATTATTGAAAGCTGACATAGGTTAGGTCCACTGATACTGATACAAGAATCAATTGCCATCGCTCATTTCTTCTATCAAATCTTTCTTTTCTTTTCTGTTTTTCAAAGAAATGTCCTTTTGATATATTTTTTTTAATTAGTGCTATGGCTTTTCTGAGCATAGTAGACGTGTTTTAGGAAAGCTTGTTTATGTGATTCACTGATTTGTTTAGGATACGCCTAACTTCTTCTACTTCTAGAATGAAGTAAATTAAGCATGAACTAAACAGCTAAAAGATTAATACTTAATGGATAAAACATTACTTTTTTATAATTCACACCTAAAATGCATATTAACAGCTAGTTCCCGTAGTGGGGGTTGTTTTGAATTTCATTTTTTTTTTTTTGAAATTCGAATATGTGTTGAGTTCGGTGGCACTCCCTTACATCCAAATGATTCTTCACCCCTAATATCTAAATCACAACCAACCTTCAATTAGCAAGAAAATGAATCCTAGTTTGTGTGAGGCCACGGTAGTCGAGCGAGTTTATAGTTTGGATTCAACTTCGATTTATTCAGATCAAAGTGAGGGGTGCCTAGGGTCTCTCTCATATCAGGGGGCTTGGAGGCATTTGTGGAGCCATGGAAGGCGACGACAGCCTCCGTTGCAAGGTGGCGGTGATAGTCAATGGTGGTCAAGCGAGGGGATGCGAACGAGGTCAAAATCTGGACATGGGTATGTCAGATTGGTGAGTACCTGCGGTGTCTCTCGTATGGTACTTGTAGTTGACATATGGATCACTGCTAAGAGCAACGGCGATGCGAAACGGAGTACATGCGAGGGAGTGAGAGAGAATGAGCTCAAATTTGCACGAGAAACTTGTTGTGATGAGGTCGGTCGACCGGTAGGATTAGGTTTTGTTGTATTTTTGTTGGTTAGTTGGGGTGTATGAGTTCCAGGACCCAGATTGTTGGGTTTCCTGAACTGCATAAGCCTATTCTTGGTTGTATGTTTTATTAAATATTTTTTAATGAAACACGGGGCTGTAACCCACCATTTAACGAGAAAAAAAAATAGCTAACTCTTGGAGAGGCTTACTTGGGAACACCATCACCAAGTAAGCCTCTCCAATCTTCTCTACGATTTGTTGTATCACTAGGTAATATAAAGCCATGGACAATCCAAATTCGAACTAAGTTTGTCTTTGAATATTTGTCTTTCAGGTATAAGACATCTAGTTTTTTTTTATTTTCGTTAGTGAACCAGTGTAAGGTTGTACTTTGTATCCCCATGCTCTTTACCTTTGTTTCTTGTTACTTCAGTGATTAGACAGCTGAAATCAAAATATGGCATGATATTCAATTAGACTGATGGTTGTTAAACTGCAATTTTGGGTTCCTAATAACTACTTAGTCTTTCCACAAAAATCCTTATCCACTAGTTGGATGTACAAAAACCTCTGAACCAACTCCCACTATGTCTGCTCCCTCCTCCTCCCCCATCTCCACCACCCCATAATCTTCCCCGCCACTTTGCCTTCTCCTCCCCACAACCACCCAGCCTTCCTCAACCACCTCCCCACTACCATATTCCTTTTCAGTGTCAATGAAAAACCTTCCACTCTATCAACCTAGAGGTTCTAAAACTAAGGTCCCCGTCCACGCCACGATGAGATCCCATGGCCCTCTTCGGTTCCACAAAGACGATCAAAGTGAGAGGAGTAAGGAGGTCAAAATGTTACCTCGAGAGCATCTTCTGACAGTTTCCACAAGTGTCGATCAGGCTTTGGGAAACCAGGGTCATCGAGAAAGGAGGACCATTTCCATTTCGAGCGACAGATCACCCCGTCCTTCCTCTCAGGGAGGTGCAGGGGAGGTGAGGGCGAGCTTTCCTATCTCGGAGATCGTCAAGAGCAACTCCACTGCGGAGGTAGACATCCCACCGGCTAAGAGCTCTAAAGCTAAAGGTAAGTTGGTCTACGTGGAGAATGATGGGTGGAAAAACACAGACTCGAGTTTTTAGTCCGAAGCGGAAGGACGATCTGCCGGAGAGCCAGCAGGTACCAAAGGGTTTCCGACGTAAGATGAACGGAGAGCTTGAACCAAACTGTTACAATTGCGACAAGTGGGGCCATTGGAAAGCCAATTGTAAAGAGACTACTTAGTGTTTCTTTTGTAAACGGAGGGGCCACTAGTCGACGAAATGCGACCGTCGTCTAGTAAAGGTCGTAGAGGAAGGTTCTCAGGGTAGTGACATTGGGTCTGGCTCTCATCTAGGGCAGTGTGGACCTCAGGTAGCGCTCTTAGAGAAAGTGCAGAGGGGTAGAGCAGCTTGGTTGGTCGATCGACCTAAGAGTGATGTCGGGATCTCTGAGAGAAAGGTGGTCGCCGATGGACTTGGAATTCCATCTATGGTTGCCGAGGAAGTGGTAAGGACTCTCATCACACCTACTGTGGAGATGGAGGAACGTGGTAATCGCCTCCACTACAGTGTGGTGGCGTCGGTGGCGTTTGGCAACCCGAAGGAAGGTACTATCGGAAATGAGCTACTGTCGAGGTGGCCGAAAATGCCTGAGTGGGATTGGACCATTAAGAGATTGAGAGACGATGCGTTTATTATTCTATGTTCGTCGGAGTCTAGGGTGCAAATGGTTCTGAGCAAGAAGTCGTTCTCTGCAGATGGTTTTGCCGTTGTGCTCTCATGGTGGAACCTCAAATTCGGGGAGTTCAAGAGGGAGTGGCTCATGTCCAAATGGTTGTTAGTATCTAACTTCCCAGCTGAGTGTTGGAGCAAGGAGGGGTTCCAAAGTTTGATCCAATCTTTTGGATGGGTCGAAGAGCTCGACTAGGCTACAAAATTCCTCAACAGATTAGATTTTGCACAAATTCGAGTGAGTTCGCTCAATGGTAAGGTGACTCCTGCGTTGATATTCACTGTCTACCAAGGGAAGTATTACTTGGTTGGTGTTCATGTGGAGGTGAAGAGGTTCGTGCCGGAATATCGATCATCGAAGGAGGTGGCAGATGCAGCGCTCAAGTCCGGAGGTGTGAGAGATTGGAGTTTGGCAGAGGTAGAAGACGACCACAGGCCGTTGGATGGGGGGCCAGCAACGGTCATGATCAAAAGTTTTTAAAACAAGGGTATTTTAGAGGTAAATGATGTGGAAGAGAGTAGCAGACAGATTTCAAAGTCTGTGGGGCCATTGGGACAACTGCCTAATCGAGGAAAGGTGGGATGGGTGACGGGGGTAGTAGTGAGGACAATACGGAGCACAACGAATCTCGAGCTCCGCGTGTGCAGCCTATTCGGCAAAAAGTACAGCATGAGGTAATCAGGTACAAGGGTGCTGCTGAGGGTGTGAGTTCAGATAGGGGGGAAGCTACTTTGATTTCCATGCAGGTGCAGAAATCCATGCAAGAGGCCTTTGTACAATATTTTAGGGGAGATGTTAGTTCACTCTCTAGGGAGAAAATTGACTCTTGGGCTTCTTTGCTTAGGGCTTATTCTCATGGGCCGCCCCGGGCCATCATAGAGAAGCCAAATTGTGGCGAATCTAATTTTAATAGGGGAGTCAAGTCGAGAGAGAAAGATGTGGAGCCTATGAGAATGGCCCTGTCTGAAGAAGGCTACTCTAATGAGCCTACTTTATCTCATTCTGTTAGGTAGGCAAATCAGGGGGATTTATTGGCATCTCAGTCCAGAAAGAGAAATTATGAGAGTGGAGAGGATAGATCCAGTGTCGAACCTGATCGAGATTCTGTAAGTGAGACGGTGAAAATAAGTTTTGATTCTCCCAATGATGACAACTTGATTGACGCGCTTAAAAACATTGAAGAGGAGTCTCCCCTTACTACTGCTGTAAGAGCATGGGACATCGAGAGAGAGGATAAAATGGAGGCCTCCCATCCTTTCAGAAGAGAAATATCCGGTAAAGGGAAAGGGAAAGAAAAGGTTGTAGAGGACCTCAGGCGCAGCTCGCATCAAAGGGAAAAGCATGGGGACCGCCCGATCTCCAAAGATAATCTGATTGTCTCAGTAGTCAAACTTAAAGCTTCCAGTTCAGCCTTGGCAGGTGAGTCAAACAATAATTGTGCAATTATTGATTTCATTCCTGATTCCATGTTAATTAGTTTAGCCAAGGTTTGTAGAGTTGATTTGGGTAGTGACTCTTCGTCCCAACTAGATTGTGCTAAGAAAATTAGAAACCGGGTGAAATGCCCCAGCAGCTAGGGTTAGTTTTGCCTCTCGAGAGACCCGTGTATAGTTGTCCAATGGAATACATCTTTTGGAATGTTAGAGGGTTAAATTGTATCAAGAAATGTAGGATTGTGAGAGAGACACTGTCTTATCATCACCCCTCAGTGATAGGATTGTGTGAGACTAAGTTGGCTTACCCAGATTCATATTTGCTTGACAGGCTTATCCCTTATAGGAACTGGGAATGGTGTTGTAAACCATCTTGGGGTCAAGCGATAGGGATTCTGTGGGGTACAACGCTGACCTTTTTGAGTGCCTTGATGTTTTCATCGGAGAATTCTCTGTATCCTTGAGACTTAGCGCTAAGAGTGATGATTTTGTGCAAATTTTTTCAATGGTCTATGGTCCTAACAGTGCATCTGAGCTGTCATCGTTTTGGGCTGAACTAGATGATATTAACAATAAGTGGGGAGATGCGTGGATTATAGGGGGGGACTTCAATATCACACGCTTCGCTGGTGAGCACTTAGGTAGAGGGTGTAGCCAGGCAGATAGAGCTATCTTCAACACGGTCATCATCTTGTTAGAGTTACGCGAGATCCATTTCTCTGATCATAAATTTACTTGGTCGAATATGCATGACAGTCCCTTTGGCCAAATTAGATCAAATTTTTCTGACTCATGATTGGGAAGTTCAGTTCCCCCTAGCTGTAGCTAGGACGGTCTTTAGACGCACTTCCGATCATGTCCCTTTGATTCTCTCCTTTGGTGGGGAGAACCGATCCAAATTCAGTTTGTTCCGATTTGAGAAAGCTTGGCTTCGTTATGTTAACCTTCGCACCGTTGTTGAGAACTCTTGGAATGAACCTATTGAGAGTAGAGAGAGTGTTTGTAGGGGTGCTATTTCATCTTGGAACGTTAAAATCAGTAGACTTAGAGGTAGGCTTAGACGTTGGGCGGGTGAAGAAAGAAGGAAAGATAAGAGGGACAAGGAAATGATTGTGGGGGCAGATTCATGTTTTAGAGCTTATAGAGGAGGGTAGAGGATTATCCACAGGGGAGCTAGACGATATTCATAAGGCCAGAGCAGACCTTGACGCTCTTTTCCAAAAAGAGGATGATTATTGGAGGCAAAGGTCTCGAGACCAATGGCGACGGGATGGGGATGCCAATACGGCATACTTCCATAGGATAGCTAATGGACAGAGAAGATCGAACTTTATTTCTGGGCTTAACATTTACAATAGCTGGGTGTCAGACCAAAGCATGGTAGGTTCTCATATTGAGGATCATTTTAGAGGCCTCCAAGGGCGGTCTAGAGACTGTTTGTGCCATCTTCATGTGACCTTCTGATCCCGACCTAACATCGTCGGTCTGGAGGAGTTAGAGAAACCTTTTGAGATAAGTGAGATTCTAAATGCGATTAAAGACTTAGGCCAAGATAAATCTCCTGGACCTGATGGCTTTCCAGTCTTTTTTTACTCCACTTTTGGGATATTATCAAGATGGATCTCTTCTGCATCTTTGACGAACTCTTTCAGAGCAAAGCTCAGATTGAACGACTCAATTATGTGTCCATTGTCTTAATTCCCAAAAACGGCGAGGTGAAAGAGGTTGGGAACCTCAGACCCATTAGCCTCCTCAATTGCTCATTTAAAATCATCACCAAATTTTTGGCTAAAAGGCTTAATCCTTGGCTTAATGCTATCATACACCCAGCCCAGAGTGGATTCATTCAAGGGCGAGACACCTTAGGTAGTATAGCTATTGCCCATGAGACCATCTTTCAGTACGATAGGGACAGAGTAGAGGGCTTTCTGCTTAAACTTGACTTTGAGAAGGCCTATGATACAATGGAATAGGATAATGTTATAGAGGTTCTCGAGTCTAAAGGCTTTGGTCCCAAGTGGATTGGTTGGATTAACAATTGCATTAAGGGCGGTAAATCGTCAGTATTATTCAATGGCACTGTTAGCAACCTTATCGCTTGCAAAAAAGGCCTTAGGCAGGGTGATCCTTTGTCTATGCTTCTATTCACTTTGGTTTCCGATGTGTTATCTGAAATGACACAGCATTGCTTCAACCAAAATCTCCTTCGAGGCATTGGAAGCCTGGATGGTAATCATGGCATCCCCATTCTCTAGTACGCTGATGATACACTTCTTTTTGGAAGAAATGATATTACCAAGGTGCCCATCTACAAAGGGATTTTGGTGTTCTTTGAGGCATGGTGCGGGCTCAAAGTCAATTACGATAAGAGCAACCTCGTTGGTTTAGGCAGATGTGAAGAGGTGGCTCCGACTTTTCTGGCTAGCGTTCTAGATTGTAAAGTTGTGAAGTTTCCCATTAAGTACTTAGGAGTCCTTTGCGTCAAGAAAAACTAAAGCGGAGTGATTGGATGATCTTTATAGAGAGAATTCATAAACGACTTCCCGGATGAAAGAGGAAACATCTATCGCTTGGAGGCAGAATCACTCTGATTAATGTTGTACTCTCTAATCTCTTGATATATTGGATGTCCATATATGATTCCCTACTTGGGTTATCAATAAGATTGACAAAATTCATAGAGAGTTCCTATGGAAGGGTTGGCAAGAGGATGGTAGGGGTCTCCCATTAGTCAGATGGAGCGTAATTTGCCGGAAAAAATAGTTTGGAGGTTTGGGAATTTTAAATTACCGAGAAATGAACAAAGCACTTTTATGCAAATGGTGGTGGAAAATTCACTCCCGTCATACCCTTTCCCAAGCCTCCGTCTGGCTTCGGTATAGAAGGCAAAGAGGATTCAAATTTGGGGGGGGGGGACAACATCGTAGAGGCATTTCCCCAATTTTGAGGGGAATTGACAATGTAGAGGATCTGTTCCACTGTCATTCCCCGAGTAGGGTGGGGTGTAGTACCCGTATTTTTAAAATATTGCTTTGAGAATATTAAATGAGTTAAAATGGCTTTTGGTGATTTAATAAATATTTATCTAAAAATTTATCTTCTTACACGTGCAAAACACGTGAAAATGTTTTCTTGGGAGGTTTAAAATCCAAAATTATTTTAGGGAAACTCATTATTTATTATTTGAGATTATTTGTGATTTTTCTAGATTTTTCTAACAATGGTTGGAACCATTTGCAAATATTTCAAAAAGATGGACTTTTGTGCAAAATTACCAAATGGGGGTGAAACTCCAGATTTCTGGATTTTGGAAATAATATTTCCAAAATTAAATTTTAAATAATAAAATTGAATTATCAATATTTTGCAAATGTACTCAAAAACCCTAGAATCTTTAATTCCGGCCTATTTAGGGTGTAGTGCAGCCATCATCTTGTTGCACAACACAGGGGATTTCTTATTTCTTATTATTTTGGAGTTCTAAAGAGAAGATCTTGAATTTCTTGCTAAGGAGGGGCTTTTCTTACTTTCCTTTCGCCTTCGTTCGATTCTTTCAACAAGGTGAGTGATATAATTATTTTGTTTATTCTTTGAATGTTGTATGTGGTGTTTTATCTATTATGAAGCATGCTAGGGTTTGGTATGAATATATATACATGAAGGATTGAATAAATTAATGAGTTAAAATTGGATCTTTCATGAAAACCTAGTTATTTATGTTTGGAATTGCATGTGGATGAATCAAAATTGATGGAGGACCTAATATATATAAATCATGAGTAGGCTATTTCTTTTAGATTATTGCTGATTTTATTGGATATGGTGAATGTTATGCATAAATAGATTAAAGATGAGATTTTTTTGACTATTGGTGAGTTGGATGGATGCGACTTGGTCATGGTAATGTTAAATTGGTTTATGTTCATGAGTTAACTATTGAAAATAATTGTGGATGAGTTTGAGGAATTTTGAGAAAGACTAAAGAATTAAAAGATCATGTCTTGAGGATTGGAGTTGTGATAACTAGATTTGGATTTGATGCTTTATGACTAAATTGGAGATTTCGTGAATTTATGAAGTTTTTACTTGGATTTGAATTGCTCAATTATTAAAGATTTAATCTGAACATTTGTCTATTTCTAAATTGATGAATTTGTGAAATTTTCTTTGGTGCACAAACATGCACGAACACTATTACATGAATACCCTATCTTGTTGTTTCGAAGGAATTGAGTCTTTAAGTGTTTTTGAAGATTTTGGTTATATCTCAACATATTTTGGTATTAATATGGTTTGAAACATAGTACGAAGGTCTTTTGATGTATGATTGGTTCTTAAAAACTTTATTTTTGATATATACACATATTCATGTTTCAATTTGAAGGAATTCATCAAAAAGCTATTTTTATCAATTCAAAGTGGTTTTGATTGGTTTTGTGGACCCTTATATACTCTACAAGTCATATTTGATCATATCATAAATATACTTTTTATAGATTTCGTTTTTATAAAGTAAAACTTCGTATCGGCTGAAACATGCACAACCCAAACTGCAGTCTGTAGGTGTGACAGTAGACTCGTATGTTTCGACAGTCGACCGTCGCTACATGGCTGCTGTATTTTCTTGAAGTTTTAAGAATTCACGCAGAACAGTCGACTGGCCCATTTTTACAGTCAACTGTCTCTGCTCTGTTATGATGTTTTCTCGAAGTTTTGGATTTTCGCTCTGGACAGTCGACCGATGACTTTTACAGTCGATCGTCCTTGCTTAGAATTATTTTTCTTTAAAATGTTGGATTTTCGCTCTGGACAGTCGACCCATGACTTTTACAGTCGACTGCCATTACTTAGAAATATTTTTGTAAAGTGCTGGTTTTTCGCTCTGGACAGTCGACTGACTTCGGTTACAGTCTACTATTACTGGTGTTTCTTGAGTTATTATGTTGTTCTTTAAATGGTTGGTTCTTTAAATGTTTTTGGGATCTATAACTTACTATTCTAAACACTATTTTTCTACATAACATATGTTTTCAAGTTGTTTTATTAAATTTCTGATTAATGAAAGTTTAGTTTGGATGGTTGAGTGTGAGTCTCTAGAGGGTGTGTGGGACCCTAGTATACCAGCAGTTGAGTTATTGTGTTTTGGGCTTGTTGTGGCATATTGTTGACCAGTTGTTGAGTTAAGTCCGGTAGGGTACACCATCTCTAAGTGGTTCGTAATTAAATTAATTGACTTAAAAAGATAAGGACAGGCACTATAGGTGATATGATGAATGAGAACATGGGTTATGGACCACAGTATGACTTGCAGTGTGAGATAATCCCCGGAATTATTCAGGTTAAAGTGAAATAGTCTCCGGAATTACCTATGGTGTGGGATTTATCTCCGGAATTATCGGGGTCGAGGCGACACTCATGTGGTATTCGTGTGATGAGGTGCCATAGCTTGCGGTGTGGGGTATTCTCGAAGATTTCCAGGTGTGAGTGAAATAGTCTCCGAAATTATCTGTGGATAGAGTTTGACCTCCAGAATTATCGGGGCATGGGCTAATACTCACAGTTTACCTATATCTTGTAGTAGTCTAATACTCACAGTTTACCTATATCTTGTAGTAGTCATCGTGGTAAGATTATTTGCATGGCGGGGGATTAAACCCTATAAAGTGAAGAACGTTAAGGGCTTGCACCGGACCTATGTAGAGTGGGATGCATAAAATCTGAGAAGTACGCATTAGAGAGTCAGCATACAGTATTGTGTTTTCTTGATTTGGTTTATGCATGTGTTTTTCCTGTTTTCTACACTTGACACTTAGCCTAGCTACACTCGATGTTTTTCATGTTTCATTGTTATTTCTTAATTCATTTATTATTGTCTTTATTCATGTTGTTTATGATTCCATGTTTCATGTTCTATTTATGTTGCTTTGTTTTTATGTCACTCACACCGTTATGGCTGACCCCTGTAGTTTTGGGGGTTAGGGTTATCTCTAGCCTCATGATTTACAGGTGATTACATATAGCATTGGAACTTGGATGCAAGAGATAGAATGATAATAAAGCTTATGTAAAATTGTAAAGAAAGTGTTGTAATAAAAAGACTGTAATTCAAGGTGTTTGTTTTTCCGCTGTGTTTTGTAATGAACTAATGTAATAAAGGTTGAAAGAAAATTTATCTGTATTTTTGGCAATGTTTACTATTATAATTGAAGTTGATGCTGAGAATTGTGCCACGTATTTTTGAGATGTCATATTGAAAATTCGGGGTGCTACATGGGGAATGGGGAAAATACTAGATTTTGGCTTGATGCTTGGGTTGGTCCCAATACATTGCCTTCGTTATTTTCCGAGATTTTTGCAAGGTCCATCAATAAAGCAGCGTTGGTGGCAGACTATTGGGCTCGATCCTCGTGGTACATTTGGTTATTACCGTTGACTAATGCTAACGCCCATTTCAGTCTTGTCCCAATTTATACCTTCCTTGAGAATTACCCAACTGTTTTGGGTAACCAACTGGATGAGAGGTGGTGGCGCACTGAGTCCAACGACAAGTTTTCAGTCAAAGCCATGTATTCAGCTCTCTGTGATGGGGGGATTAGATGTGTTGTGCATAGAGTCATCTGGAATACATGTGCTCCTCACAAAGTCCGGGCATTCCTGTGGTTGGTATCCAAGGAAGCAATTTTGACTAGAGAAAATCTTGCTAAGAGATGGTTAATCACCATGGTCTCCTGTCCGAGGTGTAGGAGCGGGCTTGAGACTATTAGTAACCTTTTTCTCAATTGTGCTCATAGTAAAAGTATTTAGGATTTCATTTTCTTAGGCTTTGGCGTGTCCGGTTTTCCCTCATGTGTGTCTCATCTTTAGGATGATTTTAGAGAATTGGAGTTAGTTCGGGGACGTAGAAGGGAGTGGGATTGCTTAGTGGCTGCTTGTTTATGGGTCATTTGGCTTGATAGGAACGATGTCTGCTTTAGAAGTCATTCTTGTAATTTTGCTCAAATGATGTATAAAATTCTATCTCTCACGTCTTCTTGGTTTTCCATCCCAGGGACGAGGAAGAAACCACGCACGGGTCTCGTGTTCGCTCCTTCTGATGCGGGGCCTGGCTTCAGCAACAACTGAGGGGATCATTTGTCCTCACCTTACTCTAGGCTGGAGGCCGAGTTATGGTGGATTTTGGTTCGGTGATTGGGTGGGGATTGTTGGCTTTTGTAGTAATTATGCTGCTACTTGTATTTTGCAGTTGTATGAGAGAATTTTGCGTTTGTTATGTTTATGCATAACTTGTTATGTAATTTCAAGGTAATGGACGGTTCTATTTATGAGAATTCGGGGTTCAAAAAAAAAAAACTACTTAGTCGTGGCATGTTCGTCAGATGAGTAGTTTCAAGGGTGATTAACAAATTCAGTTCGAGTTAGGCTATAATACTGAGCCCGTGTACCTTCTTGCAACTCGCTTTCATGGTACCTATAGATTCTTTCTTTTGTTTTTTCGGTCTTTGATTTGTTTTGTTCTGGACACTGAAAAAGTTTCGAAAATGAGGCCGGGTTACTTGTCAAAACATGAAAACTCAGGAGGATTTAGTGAAATTTATCCTTTTCAGAAACTTAATTTTGTGAAATACAGAAGCAATCACATGTTTATCTTCACCTATGAAAGTTTAATAGAAAGTGAGTCGGTTGTTAGATTAGGTGGAGAGGTTGAAGATGAAAAAATCATCCATGCATCATATGGCTTATGTATTTATGTCATAATATTTTTTTCTATGTGAACATTTCTTGAAAAATACTGAATAAGAAGATAAAACTTTCTGGAAAAACTAATTCTTCTGGAGATTACAAATTCTGGAAAAACTAATTATGACGGAGCTGGGTATTGTTTGGGGAGGAGGCCTAAGAGCAATGTGATTCTTCTGGAAGGGAAAGAAAAAAAGGAGTATCTTAACAGATCAGTTGATCAAGAAGAAGAGGAAGATGGTAGCGAGGGGGACAACAACGATATCGAGACACTTCTAAAAAATGAAGTGGATAAGAGGGTAAAATGGGAAGCAAAAAAAATGAAGGCTTTGTTGGGGAACTGGGTTGTGGGGAAAAAAAAAGAAATTCAGATGGATCTTCTGAGTCAGATTGTGAGTTCATCAAGACTGCTGAGGCGCAGTCTGAGGATGATAGAGGGTTAGAGACTATCTCGAAAGTTAATCCAAATGAGGTTACAAAGTGGAAAGTGGCCAAAGCTAAGGAGGGTAACAGGCGTAGCGTCAGGCAGCATAACAGGAGGGATAAACCGATGACGGTTAAAGAAATCTATCGAAGGGTGGGGAAACGGAAAAGCTACGAGAACATCGCAGGTATACATGCGCTAATATCTATTTTTGGTTATATTCCTGATTCCATGTTAATTCCATTAGAAAATGTTTATGGTATCACCCTGCATCATGATCATAGTGCACACACGAACTTGATTGACATTATTAGGGCTAGAGAATTGGACAATGTACACAAGGTTCAAATGGCTCTAGGGAGGGAAATGCATGAGAATTGTGTTTCCTGAAACCTGGTTGAGTTGGTTACAACTGATCAAGGGGAGGGAGGGTCTATAAGTCTTAATGTCTAACGTCCTTTTTTGGAACGTTAGAGAGCTTGGCCAAGCGGCCAAGCACAGGATGGTGGGCGAGGTGGTGAAGAGAAACAACATTGATATTGTCTGCTTGGAGGAGATGAAACTAACTCAACCAACAAACAGGGTCCTTACTGGTCTTAAAATCCCATATATTAATGAGTGGAGGCTTTTGGACGCTCAGGGACCGTCGGGAGGGGGGGGGGGGGGGTCATGTTAGGGGCCAATACCAGTATTTTTGATTTACTGGATGGTTGGGCGGGTAAATTCTCTGTATCAGTAGTGGTGCAGAGGAGGAAGGACCGGTGCAAGGAGACAGTTACGGCCGTGTATGGACCTAACTACCGGAACGTCAGAGAAGAATTCTGGGACGAACTAATTCACATCAGAGGCAGATGGAGTCTTCCATGGTTGGTAGTGTAACACCCCATACTTAAGAGTGTATATATAATATTATATAGAAATATATAATAATAATAATAATAATAATAATAATAATAATAATAATAATAATAATAATAATAATAATAATAATAATAATAATAATATATATATATATATATATATATATATAATGCTAAAATGAGATGGTGAGATGGGTGAGATGAAGATGTATTTTGTGAGAGGAGCAATTTGAATGATCCAAATCTCGATCACACCATTCACATCATTCTACATATCATCTAGTTGGTGTGTACAAAATTTCAAGCGATTTGGAGACCTCTAGCCTATGCATCAAAGCGTTCAAATAAATGCATATATATGTATTTCACATCATCTTCATGATGTGTTGAACGCTTTGATGCAAAGGCTAAAGGTCTCCAAATCGCTTAAAATTTTGTACACACCATCTAGATGACATGTAGAATGATGTGAACGGTGTGATCGAGATTTCGATGATTCAAATCGGCCATCTCACAAAAAAACATTCCATCTCACCATCTCATAATAGCATGACTCTCTCTCTCTCTCTCTCTCTCTCTCTCTCTCTATATATATATATATATATATATATATATATATATAATATGAGTGAGAGAAAATTTGGTTGGCCTATAGGATTTCTATAGGGATATGAAATTAATGGAATTAATGGAGGTGGCCTATAGGAATTATATAGGGCTTAGGATATCATGTTGCATTAAAAAAATAAGATAATAAGAGAAGTGGTGGCTGTTTGCTTTTGGACGTGGGTGGGTTTAAGTCCCACATCGGAAATAAGTGAGAGAGAGTGAGAGTTTATGATATAGAGCCAATGATCATAAGGCACTTAACGGTCCGGACACGTTTTGTGAGGCACACCTGTGGTGGGCAGTTGTTAGGATTTTATTTGTTCGCGTATTGTGCGCACGTGTAGCCACATGCGCAGCTGAGCCGGGCTCGGGGCATTACAGGTAGGAGGGGACTTCAATATCGTTAGGCACACGCACGAGAGAACATGCGGGGTTTGAAATGGAAACGACATAAGAAAGTTCAATCAGGTAATTTCCAAGCTCATGCTTATCGAGATTCCGATCAATGACAGGAGTTTTACGTGGTCAAATCATCGTCGAAGGCCAGTTCTCGCTAAACTGGATCGCATCCTGGTATCGAATGATTGGGAGACGAAATTCCCTTGGGCATTGGCAAGATCTTGCATCCGGAACACCTCCGACCATGTTCCCCTCATTATTAGCATAGGAGAAGAGGACAACAGAAGGGCAAAGGTGTTCCAATTTGAGAAGATGTAGCTGGGTAATAAGGAGTGCCATGAACTGATAAAGGCAAGTTGGGAATGGGTAGTTACCCATATTGACCCGGCTATTAGGTTTGTGAAGAAACTCGCAAGACTGCGAAAGAGGCTAAGAAGGTGGAATAGGGACACATTCGGCAATATCTTACAAAGGAAGAACTACAGTTTGAAAGAAATTAAGGAGCTCGAGAGAAAAAAGGAGACAAATGGGTTGGACGACATCCAATTTCAAAGATTGACCAATTGCAGGCAGGAAATTCTGGATACCTATAATAAGAAAGAGATCATATGGCAGCAAAGATCGAGGGTTAAGTGGCTTTTGGAAGGGGACTCGAAAACAAACTACTTCCACAAGACTGCAAGCATGCGGCGTAGAAATAACTACATACATTTGTTGGATATTGCGGGAATGATAGTTTCTGATGAACCGCAAATCTCTGAGCATATTCACGAAACATTCAAGAAACTGTTCGGTAACAATAGGGATGGAATGTGCGGTTTTGGCGAGGAACTTTGGGACGACCTAGAGGAGGACCTTCTTGGAAAAGTTGCAGCGCTTCAAGATCCTTTCACTATATAATAGGTCAAGGCCGCAGTCTGGAATATGGGTCAGGATAAGGCCCCAGGACCGGATAGCTTTCTAGTTTTTTTTCTGCAAACAATTTTGGGACATATCGAAGAATGAATTTATGGACATCATGAAGTCGTTCTATGAGGGAACATTGGATATAGGTAGAATTAACTATGCCAACATTTGTTTAATCCCCAAAAGAAGGTGGCCACTGGGGTTGGGGACTTCCGCCCAATTAGTTTGTTAAACTGCTCGGTAAAAATTATATCTACGGTTTTGGCAAATAGGCTGAGAGGCCTTACTGGGGAGATCATCGACAATTATCAGACATGATTCATTACAGGAAGAGATATTTTAGAAGGGGTTGCTCTAGTCCAGGAGGTAATTCAAGACAGCAAAAGACACAAGATTGCCGAGTTTATGCTTAAACTTGATTTTGAAAAGGCATACGACAAGGTCGAATGGAAATGCTTGCTGGAGATACTCAGAAGACGAGGGTTGGGGAGAAAATGGATTGGGTGGATAGAAACCTGGCTTCAATCAGCAAAGGTACGTGTCATCGTCAATGGAACATCGGGAAAGGAGATTATTTGTCGGCGGGGTCTACGACAGGGAGACCCATTATCACCACTGCTGTTCACTTTGGTGGCACACGGCCTGTATATGATGTTAAAGTCGTACAGGGACAAGGGAATGATTAAAGGGTTGGGAATGAGTAGGAGGGTTTTGCAGTTATGAACATCCAATATGCGGACGACACACTAATATTTGGCGAATGCGATATTGCTCAGGCTACCTTGCTTAAGCTGGGTTTGTATCTTTTCAAGGATTGGTCAGGACTGAAGGTGAACTTCCACAAAAGCACCATTAGCTTTTTAGGAGACTCGGGAGATAATGGTACAACAGTTGCGGCTATTCTGAATTGTCATGTTCAAAATTTGCCAATTAAGTACCTTGGCCTACCAATTGGTAACAAAAAAATTAGGAGGAAAGACTGGCTCGAAATTATTGAAAAAAATTGCAAGTAGGCTGGATGGGTGGAAGGGGGAAATGCTTTCCTTCGAAGGAAGACTCATTATGCTAAATTTAGTTATCAATTAAATACCGATCTATTTGCTGCCATTCTTTGAAATTCCAGTTTGGGCTATCAAAAGAATCGACAGGCTAAGGAGACGTTTCCTTTGGCATGGGTCGGGGGAGGACAGGAAAGGGTACTCGTTAATCAAATGGGGGTTAGTCTGCAGACAAAAGGAATTTGGAGGATTGGGGGTTATCAATCTCCGACAAATGAATCAGGCACTGCTGTGTAAGTGGTGGTGAAAACTCAAGTTAAAGAAAAAGGCAAAATGGTGTACCTTAATCAGGGAAGCCTACATCAGGAATGGAAGTATGCACCGAAAATAGAAAAACTCTGCTTCCATGTCAGGGTTCTGGCGGGGCGTCTCACACACGAGAGACATTTTTATTGCATGAGTTTCGTTTTCCATTGGGAACAGTGCCGATATTAGATTCTGACAAGATAGGTGGTGCGGACCAATTAATCTTAAAAGAAGATTTTCAGTGGCGTTTAGGTTTGCAAAAGATGAAAACGATTGGGTTGCCAGACAATGGAGGAACAAAGCATGGAGGCCTAAGATGTCTGGCAGACTCAACTCTGAGGCGAGAAGACAGAAAAGGCAATTAATTCAATTCTTAGAAGCATGGAAGCCAACAGGGTAAGAACATCAGGACAAAATGGGTTAGGGGCCAGAGAATGATGGGATGTTCTCGGTTAAATCGACCTATGAATAGCTCAAAGATGGGGGAGTGCGGGTGCATGATTACGTATGGAAAGTCAAAGTTCCACTAAAGATTCGTGCTTTCAATTGGTTGGCGATTAAAAATGCGATTCTCACTCGGGATAACCTTGCAAAGCGCAAATGGCAAGGGCGGGGGTAGTGTGTCATGTGTAACACAGATAACAAAATGGTGGATCACCTTTTTGTAAATTTTTGCTTTTTTACTCCTATATGGGCAAATTTGCTGCGCAGACTGGAGGGAAGACAATGTGTGCAAATGCAACACTATCATTTGGGGTATTGGGGTTGCAGCTATATGTTGGGGAATTTGGTTAGAAAGGATCCATAGAGTCTTTAGACCAACACACAAGCACATCATTCATCAACAACTGTCACCTGTGATTAATGCTAATATCATCTTCTGGTTTCAAACAGCAGGTGCGGATGCGATAAAGAAGATCAAGGGGTTGTACGTGGATACTCCAACTCCAATAAAAGAAGAGGATCCAGAGGACAGGGATGGGACGATAGATGGTGAGTGATCGTCATGTGGTTTTTTCGTGGTTATCCTCTTCCTTAGGGATGAGGAGTATTTAGGATGTTGATTTGGATTTTTTGGGGCTGAATCTTGTAACTTCTGTTCTTGTATTACTGCATATTTGTGTGTGTGTGGGGGGGGGGGGGGGGGGGGGGGGGGTTATTTTACTAAATGGTGAGGCCTCTCTTTTCCTTGTGGGGTATGAGTCTCATGGCACTCCGGTGGTGAGACATGAACATCATACTCCTTATTCTGATTGTATGTTTCGTTAAATTCTTATTAATGGAATGCAGGGGGATTTCCCATCGTTAACGATTAAAAAAAACTTTTTTCCTATTTAGCCACTCTAGTCGAGCCACATGTCAGTTTTTGCTGTAAAATCTCAATAACACACTTCCAACGCAGTACTTATAAACTTTCCGAGTATCGGTGTGTAACATGTTGCATCATGCCCATGTCGGTGTTTCTTTGTTCATGCTTCTTATCCTATATTACAGAAGTACTAATCCAAAAAAGATAATTGCCAAAATCCTAACCAGTGAACATCTTGAACTTAATTATGCGTACACACCAAACTTGAATATAAACTCTCTTGATTCAAAATTTTTATTCCATTTTATTTCTATTCCTCTAACTCTACATACAGTAGAAATGGATGAAAAGTGCCACACAATCGTAGTAACCGAAAAAAATAATTTAGAAAATTCAACCAAAGAACAACCTGAGTTAGCTCATATATGCTTATACTACAAATGGGTCAATCGGTTAGCTTGAATTTAGACTACCCACCCTAACTTTATAGTTGAATATAAACTCTCTTATACTAGATTCAAATTTTAATTTCTATTCCTCCATAGCACACAGTGTTGTACATATTTGATTTTTGTTGTATCATTAGTTCCTAGCTGCAAATTTTCACGACACCAATTAGTCCTCTGGCATATTGCTAATCTATTTCGGTTATAAGAGGAAACATCTATTGACCTGTTATGGTAGTTTTGCTTTTTCAGTTTGTGCATTTCTAGAAAATCAATAAGAGAGTAACATGTGAAAAAGGAAGAGGGCAATAGTGGATATCGAGCAGATGCATACTTTTAAAAATCAAAATATGGAAACAAGAAAGTGATCATTGATGCCATTTGTTTTTGGGGTGTGGGGGCAACATGGGTGAGTTCTTGTAATTTGTGAAGCGAAAGATGTGGTACTAGCACTCATCCAATACTAGCTCGTAGGACGGGCTCGGGAGTAGTGGGATGGAGGCGGAGGCCGAGTGCTCGGCTCAGATCTCGGAGCTCGACTTGGATCTTCGTAGCTCGACTCGGACTTTTGTACATGCACACTGCTTAGAAACACTGGGAGAAGTCCCGACGACAAGCCCTCCGACGATCTAGTTAGTCACTGAGAAAGCAACAGTAACTAGGGTTCAGGTGGGAAAAAATTTATTACCTGGAGAAGGAAGGAGGGGGTCTGGTATTTATAAGCAGGGGCTAACAGCTCTTTGACCCTGATAGGCCGAGTTGAACCTGTTAGCCAGTGGGCCTGAGCTGGGAGAAGCCCGTTAGGCCCGTTTGACCTGATGATCACAGGGGAGCAAAATCTGAGGAGATCTGACGGCCCAAATGAGGCCACGTCATCTACACCATATCAGGAGCCCTCCACTCCGGGAGGGCTGCATAAGCCAGCCGTGGAGTAGTCTTTCTCCGTAGGGAAAGCGGAGCGGTGTGTTTTGTAGTTTCTTGGAGCGGCAAGTGGGGTAAGACGAAGGAGATCCCCCGGAGAAAAAGGATGCCGAGGGTCGAGCACCAAGGGTCGGGAGCCGAGCGTCGAGCATCGAACCCTAACCTGTGATACAACCAGGAATTACCTCGAAGCTCATGACGGGCGTTCGAGGGTCGAGTATCGACGGTCGAGCCTCCATGCTTGTGTGCCGAGTGTCGAGCCAGTGCCAAGCATCGAGCCCCTCTACTTGTGTGAAAGCTAGGGCGTGGCTCGAGTTCATTGCCGAGCGTCAAGCCCCCCATGCTTGTGAGAAATCTAGGGGGTTTCTCGAGGTCACTGCCGAGCATCGAGCCCCCCTGTTTGTGTGGAAGCTAGGGGTGGCTCGAGGTCACTACTGAGCATCGAGCTAACCTGTTCGTGAGAAAGCTAGGGCGTGGCTCGAGGTCACTACCGAGCGTCGAGCTACCCAGCTTGTGTGAAAGCTAGGGCATGGCTCGTGGTCACTAACGACCGTCGAGTCCCTTACTTGTAAGAAAGCTAGGGGGTGGCTCGAGGTCACTGTCGAGCATCGAGCCCCCATGCTTGTGTGAAAGCTAGGGCATGGCGTGAGCTCACTGCCGAGCGTCGAGCCCCTATGTTTGTGTGGAATCTAGGGCGTGGCTCGAGGTCATTGCCGAGCGTCGAGTCCCATGTTTGTGTGAAAGTTAGGGGTGGCTCGAGATTACTGCCGAGCGTCAAGCCCCCCCCCCCCAACCCACTTGTGTGAAAGCTAGGGGGTGGCTCGAGGTCACTGCCGAGCGTCGTGCCCCTTGCTTGTGTGAAAGCTAGGGCTTGGCTCATGGTCATTGCCGAGCGTCAAGCCCCCATGCTTGGGTGAAAGCTAGGGCGTGGCTCGAGGTCACTGCCGAGCATTGAGCCCCTATTTGTGTGAAAGCTAGAGGTGGCTCAAGGTCACGGCCAAGCATCGAGCCCTCCTGCTTGTGTGGAAGCTAGGGCATGGCTCGAGGTCGCTGCAGAGCATCGAGCCCCCCTGCTTGTGTGAAAGCTAGGGCATAGATCGAGGTCACTGCAGAGCGTCGATCCCTCCTGCTTGTGTGAAAGATAGGGGTGGATCGAGGTCACAGCCGAGTGTCAAGCCCACCTTCTTGTGTGGAAGCTAAGGCATGGCTCGAGGTTAATGCCAAGTGTCGAGCCCCCATGCTTGTGTGAAAGCAAGGGGGTGGCTCGAGGTCACTGCCGAGCATCGAGCTACCATGTTCGTGAGAAAGCTAGGACGTGGCTCGAGGTCACTATCGAGTGTCGAGCCCCTTTGCTTGTGAGAAAGCTAGGTGGTTGCTCGAGGTCACTGCCGATCGTCGAGCCCCCATGCTTATATGAAAGCTAGGGGTTGGCTCGAGGTTACTGCCGAGTGTCAAGCCCCCTCCCCCCCACTTGTGTGAAATCTAAGGGGGTGGCTCGAGATTACTGCCGAGCGTCGAGCCCCTCCCCCCCACTTGTGTGAAATCTAAGGGGTGGCTCGAGGTCACTACCGAGCTTCGAGCCCCCTTGCTTGTGTGGAAGCTAGGGCATGGCTTGAGGTCGATGCCGAGCGTCGAGTCCCCAATGCTTGTGTGAAAGCTAGGGCGTGGCTCGAGGTCACTGCCGAACGTCGAGTCCCCCTACTTGTGTGAAAGCTAGGGGGTGGCTCGAGGTCACTACCGAGCGTCGAGCCCACCTGCTTGTGTGGAAGCTAGGGCGTGGCTCGAGGTTGCTGCCGAGCGTCGAGCTACCCTGTTCATGAGAAAGCTAGGGCGTGGCTGTAGGTCACTATCGTGCGTCAAGCCCCCTACTTGTGAGAAAGCTAAGGGGTAGCTCGAGGTCACCGCTGATCGTCGAGCCCCCATGCTTGTGTGAAAGCTAGGGGGTGTCTCGAGGTTACTGCCGAGAGTCGAGCCCCTCTCCCCCTCACTTGTGTGAAAGCTAGGGGTGGCTTGAGGTCACTGTCGAGCGTCGAGCCCCCCTTCTTGTGTGAAAGCTAGGGCTTGGCTTGAGTTCACCTCCGACCGTCGAGCCCCCCCCCCCCCCACCCCCTGTATGAAAAGCTAGGGCATGGCTCGAGGTCATTGTTGTGCGTCGAGCTACCCTGTTCATGAGAAAGCTAGGGTGTGGCTCGAGGTCACTGCTGAGCGTCGATCCCCCATGCTTATGAGAAAGCTAGGGCGTGGCTTGAGGTCACTGACGAGCGTCGAGCCCCCCTTCTTGTGAGAAATATAGGGGGTGGCTCGAGGTCACTGCCAAGCGTCGAGCCCCCCTGCTTGTGCGGAATCTAGAGTGTGGCTCGAGGTCACTACCGAGCGTCGAGCCCCCCTTTTTATGTGGAAGCTAGGGCGTGGCTCGAAGTCACTGCCGAGCATCGAGCCCCCCTGCCTATGTGTCACGCCCCGCTTCCCAAAAATAGGAAATACGGGCGCGAGACTAAGGCCCAGCGAATGGTGCGAACACACCATTCTTAAGCTGTACAAGTAAACTCAACAACAATAAAATAAAATAATCCACGCAGGCATGTAAATCACAATTTGATAATGAAAGTTCATGATATAATCCATAAAAGTAACCAACAACTGGGAATTACAAATTATTACGGGTCAAACAAGCCCGGATTACAAATAAAGAGTTGCAAGAAATAAAATATAACTAAAGACAACATGAAAACGATAAACTAGAACACTTGGTCTGCGGCACCTTCTGGTAACTCTCCATTAGGGCCTGCAAGTATATTAAACAAGAAGAAAAGAAAAGGAGAAACAAGAAGACCCGTTAATACAAGTTACGGGCCGCAAGGGGAGTACAAGCTAGGGGAAAACAGGAACAAACATAGAACAAAAGATAAACTGGGAAAGAGCAAGGAATCAAAAGTAAGGGAAATTGCAATAAGTAACATGGAATGAACAAGTCAATATGAAACAAGTGGCGTGTAAAACATGTACAAGTAAACAAGTATCGAGTCAACATGAACATGTAACATATAGTTGGATCATGAAAATGCACGTGTTAATCTTATGTCTAATGTCTGATTCTATCTAGGTAGCACTTCATGCACCCCATATTTTTATTACATGGTTGCTACAGTCAATACAATTTCGTTTAGATTTAGTGGTGGGTTTTATAGGTCACGTACTCGGGAAAAACATGTACATTCAATATTGTATCAAAGATACGTGCAAACTTGTAACGTGAAACATGTAGAGTGTAAACTTGTAACGTGCAAACATGTAAACTTGTCATTTGCAATCTTGCAACTTGTAAGTTGCAACTTGCGTCGGGAAACCACGAGCTCCCGTCCGAGTACGCTCTTCTATATTGCCCACTACTTAAATCTTTCCCTTATACCCCGGCTTATTACTTTTATTTTAATTTAACAAGAAGAACTAGATGTCGTATTCGTATTTAACTACTGTCACGGGCGAAACATTCCTGCACAAAAACATGTATAACCCTAAGAGTACATATGTGTATATTTATTTGTGTTCGTGTCATGCTTAGGGTAACAAAATATTCACGATCATATGTGAATACAGGATCGACGGATAAACAGGTATCAATTCGACTTATGAATGCGAATTGGAGTCCAAAGAATAATATACTTGCGGTATTTTGTCAAATGGCTTGTACTAGAAAAATAAAGTGGTACAAGAGATACTTGCCTTTACGATGGTAAATCCGAACACGAACCAATACGGGATGCGGATCCCGAGAGACGAGGCACGAGCACAGACACAGATAACGCACGCACATGCGGAACACGTACAAACGCCCACATAAGATCGGATCCGGAGCGGATCTTGATGGAAGATCAAGATCGAGACGGTCGGACGGCTGGATCTGCTTTGATCTGAGCTGATAATCACGATCGGGTGGACGGATGAGATCTGATCTGGCCCAAAAGATCAGATCTGATCAAGATCAGATCTTGATCGAATCTAACGGCCGAGATTAAATCCCGCACTCTCCTTCTTCTTCCCTCCTTCACTGGAACAGAGCGCGAGAGAGAGAAAGACCTCGGCGGAGAGAGAGAGGACGGGACCGGCGGGGGACTCCAGCATGGCGACGCGAGCGGCAACAGGCGGCACAGCGGCAAGGAGGGCTGCCGGCGACGATGGGCTGCCGACTGCAGCGAAGGGGAGCATGGTGCAGCATCGCGAGGAGGGAGGAGTGAGCGGGGTCTCAGCGCAGGGTAGCTGCGCTGACCGTCGCGGTGGCTTGTCGTCGGAGGAGCGCAGCTTCGGGGCGCGCTGGTCGAGAACGACGGCAGCGCGGGGCCTCTGGTTCGCGATCGAAACAGGCGACGATCGCGGTGTGGAGTCGATGGGGACGTTGGCGAGGACAATGGCGGGATGTGTTGCGAGGTGAAGACGAAGTGGAGGTGAAGGGATGGGTTCAACAGCAAAGGGAAATTGGGTTCAGTTGAGCGAGAGTTTGGGCGGCGAGGAAGTGGAGAGGAGAGGGAGACGATGGTGATGTGATGGTGGCGACGGGAATGGGAGAGCTTAGGTTGGGGTCGGTTTGGGTTTTTGTTTTGTTTGTTTTTGTTCGTTGGTTTTTAACAGAGAAGGAGAGAGGGAGAGTGTACGGGGACGGGAGAGAGAGAGCTAAATATATTATAATATATCAAAAAGGAATATATTAATTTGGATGGGAGAGATTTAAGGGAGGGGGTTACGGGGATTGCACAATGAGGAGAATCAATAGGCTCATAATTAGGGATAGAGATTAGGAGGTTACAGGAGAGATTCTGGGGTTGATTAAGAAAGAATAGATCTGGTCAACAAACAACTAAGGAAAATTGGGCTAGTGGACTTTGTTAATTGGCCTAAAAAATATATAAGTAAACAATTAGTTTGTTGGGCTAGATTTTGGGCTTAGATTTAAATTAATAAAATCAAATACGAATTTGGGCTTTAGAATAAACAATTTAGTTTTAGAATAAAATCAAAATACAATTTGGGCTCACATTAATAATTAATAAAATCAATAGTGTAAACATTGGCTTAGAAATAAACAATTAAACAATTGGGCTAAAAATAGTTTAAATAATAAAATCAATTAGAGATGAATAATTACAAGATACTGAGAATTTAAATACGGAAAAAAAATACTTTGAGAATACGTATTAATGAAAATGGGGGTTACACTATGTGAAAGCTAGGGCATGGCTCAAGGTCATTGTCGAGCATCGAGCACCCCTGCTTGTGTGGAAGCTAGGGGTGGCTCAAGGTCACTGCCGAGCATTGAGCCCCCTACTTGTGTTGAAGCTAGGGCGTGGCTCGAGGTCACTGCCGAGGGTCGAGCCCCACATGCTTGTCTGAAAGCTAAGACGTGGCTCGAGGTCAATGCCGAGCATCGAGCCCCCCATGCTTGTGTGAAAGCTAGGGCGTGGCTCGAGGTCACTGCCGAGTGTCGAGCCCCCCTGCTTGTGTGAAAGCTAGGGCGTGGCTTGAGGTCACTGCCGAGCGTCGAGCCCCCATGCTTGCGTGAAAACTAGGGTGTGGCTCGAGGTCACTGTCGAGCATCGAGCTACCCAACTTGTGAGAAAGCTAGGGTGTGGCTCGAGGTCATTGCCGAACGTCGAGCTACCCTGCTTGCATGAAAGCTAGGGCGTGGCTCAAGGTCACTACCGAGCGTCGAGCCCCCATGCTTGTGTGAAAGCTAGGGGGTGGCTTGAGGTCACTGCCGAGCATCGAGCCCCCATGCTTGTGTGAAAGCTAGGGCGCTACATGTGATGCTGACGTCATGGATGTGGAATTTGAGGCATCGAAATCTCACCAGCCGTTAGATCTTGATGATCAAGATTGAATCGATCAGGATTCCAACGTAGAATTCGAGGTGTCAAAATCTTATTAGCCGTTAGATCTTGATGATCAAGATTGAATGGTCAGGATTTCAAAGTGGAATTCGGGGGGTCGTTAGTCCCTCTATAAATCCTCCACCCCTTCTCCATTTCTTCACTTTACTTTCTCTTTCTATAAACTGGAGCTTCTCTCTCTACCCGTCGGCGATGAATTTTCCATTGATCTCTCTATTTACGAAATCCAGGTTAGTACTATTTTTGTTATGTAGCGCTTTCAGTTAGTTTCCGAAGCAAGCATCTATGGCCGAGATAAGGGGGATCGTCAGTCGGACTCCACGTCCTGTGATCTTGACGACCAAGTTTTGGACGTGGTGCCGCTCCGAAGCTGCAAGTCACATGTGGTAAAGTCCAGCACTTCTACTGGTGAGGTCGAGGTATTAGTTGAGGAGGTTGAGGGAGTGGTGGATCAGGAAGGTAGTGAGGAAGGAGTCGAAGGGGAGGCGGTTAAGGAAGGTAGTGAGGAAGGAGAGGCTCTTCCCCCTCTCTCGCCTTTGGGGACATCATCTCCTCTGAAGGCTCCTCGCATGCGGAAGAAGAAGAGGAAGCGGCGCCTACCGGACAGTCCGAGGACACCAGACGAGTTCGAGCCAACACACGGGCTCGACGTCCCATACTTCAAGAACCCTCGGTCTATCAGGATGTATCCTGACGATGTCGATAACTTGGTTCAATTTGGCATGGAGGTATCTTCACCGAGCTGGACCCAAATACAGATGGACAAGGTTCAGTGCTGTAACATCCCGTATAAAATTATAAATGAAAATACATCTTTTTTTCCTCCTACTTTTACACATGCAACGCACATGCAAATTTCATCCTCTTTCTTTTCTTTCATTCAAAATTATTTTAGTAGTATGCATATGTTCTCTTTTTATTTTTATTATATTTTGTCTACTTATTATATTAAAACCCATAGGCCTAATAGAAGACTCTAAACCCACTAGGTTAATTAATTAAATTAAAACAAGCCCACAAGAGAAAGCCCGCTAACTTAATCTTACCAATTAGTTATACATAGTCTCACACATGTCATGTAACAACTAGTTGACACACAAATAAGAGTATAAAATAAGTCTTAAAAAAATGAGATTGTGTGCACTTGTGCACTACACGTGCACGTGCATGCACAAGGAGAGAGTGGCCGGTTTTGGGAGGAGTGGAGAGAGTGGGAGAGTAGGAGAGTGGAGAGAGTGGATAGTTGCTTGGAGTTGAGATCAAATCCTGCCCCCCCCCCCCCCCCCCCCCCCCCCCCCCCCCCCACCCACACACACACACACACACACCCATTGTTTGTCTCTTGCACCAAATTAAGAATCAAATAGAGAAGAAAAGAAACAGAGAGAGTTCTTGTCTTGCTTTCTTGGAGGCTTGGAGTTGCTCTTTCTAGGAGGAGAAGGGCTAGGCGATCGTGTTGGAGCTAGGAGCTTTCTAAGAGTTGTGTTTCTACATTTGCAAGTCTTCTTAGAGGTGGGTGTTCTTGAATGCTTTCTAAATTTGTAGGGTGATGCATGCTAGTTTTGACATGAGTAATGTAGAATTTTTTATTAATGTGATTAATGTAGATTGCTCCATGTTATTGTGATTGTGCCATGGCGTGTAGAAATGATGTCGTGTTCAATTCAATGGCTAGATATCATGGTAATTAGAAAGAGGAAAAGAAAGTAATATCTAGTAAATTGTTGGCATGAAATCTACTAGTTTATACATGTTAGAATGTTCATGTCAAAATAATGCAACTTGCATGAAAGAGCCTTAAAATTCTATTGTAGTAAACGAATTATGGAAATAGCCTCACTAGTATATATTTTATATGGTATAAAGAAGTTCATAAAATTGTTTTTTTTAGGTACAAAATTTTATTTCAAAGTTTGGGTAATATGAGTTTATGTGTGCAATTAAGAGGAAATTATTTACAATGTTAAAATATATATATATGTAATGAGAGTCTTATATTTGCTGTTATACAGTATTTTGTTAAAGAAAATGTTCTCGGGAAAAGTTTTGATTTGAAAGATACAAATTAAACGAGAAATCGAAATTTTGTAAAGGAGTTTTGAAATCAAACCGAAAGCATAAACTTAATTCAACCCCGCTTCATAAAAGAGATTGGGTTTGGGATTACTGGTCATGGCGTCGGCTTTAAGGCGTTGTGTACAGTGGCTTGGTCGTGGGTTCGAGTCTTGTAGAGACTCTGTTTTTATTTTTAAACCAAATCACCGAGAATCGATTCAAGAGGAATTTGAGTTCGCCTTTAATCACTCAGCGTTGTTGGCCTTCTTGGTCTTCGGGTGCACTCTGGGTTGGTTACTGTAGCGGCGTGGGTCTTGGGTTCGAAACCTGGTAGCCTCTGTTTTTTATTTTCTTTTTATTTTCTTTTTTTTTTTGGTTTTTTTGGGTTTTGAAGAGTTTTAAAATACGATAAAAATGGGAAGTTTTCTATTATTATTTAGAATTTATAAAAAAAATAATTTCCACAATATTTTTATGTTATATGGGCTCAGCACTCGGTAATGACCTCGATCCCTCAATGCCAGATATCAAAAACAAGTTTAGAAGGGTTGGTAAAATTGAATTTCATTTATCACAACGCCGAATGTTGAGCCCCGTAGCTTGTGAGAAAGCTAGGACGTGGCTCGAGATCATTGCCGAGCGCTGAGCCCGTATAGCTTGACAAAGCTAGGGCATGGCTAGAAGTCAATGCCGAATGTTGAGCCCCGTAGCTTGTGAGAAAGCTAGGGTGTGGTCTGAGGTCATTGCCGAGCACTGAGCCCGTATATCTTGACAAAGCTAGGGTGTGGCTTGAGGTCAATGCCGAATGTTGAACCCCATAGCTTGTGAGAAAGCTAGGGTGTGGCCCAAGGTCATCGCCGAGCGCTGAGCCCGTATAGCTTGAGAAAGCTAGGGCGTGGCTCGAGGTCATTGCCCAGCGTTGAGCTCGTGTAGCTTGAGAAAGCTAGGGCGTGGCTCGAGGTCAATGCCGAATGTCGAGCCCAAAGCTTGTGAGAAAGCTAGGGTGTGGCCCGAGGTCATTGCCGAGCACTGAGCCCGTATAGCTTGAGAAAGCTAGGGCGTAGTTCGAGGTCAATGCCGAATGTCGAGCCCCATAGCTTGTGAGAAAGCTAGGGTGTGGCCCGAGGTCATTTCCGAGCACTAAGCCCGTATAGCTTGAGAAAGCTAGGGCATGGCTCGAGGTCATTGCCGAGCACTGAGCTCGTATAGCTTGAGAAAACTAGGGCATGGCTCGAGGTCATTACCGAGCGCTGAGCCCGTATAGCTTGAGAAAGCTAGGTCAATGTCGAATGTCGAGCCCCATAGCTTGTGAGAAAGCTAGGGTGTGGCCCGAGGTCATCGTTGAGCGCTGAGCCCGTATAGCTTGAGAAAGCTAGGGCGTGGCTCGAGGTCATTGCCGAGCGTTGAGCCTGTATAGCTTGAGAAAGCTAAGGCGTGGTTCGAGATCAATGCCGAATGTCGATCCCCATAGCTTGTGAGAAAGCCAAGGTGTGGCCCGAGGTCATTGCCGAGCGCTGAGCCCGTATAGTTTGAGAAAGCTAGGGCGTGGCTCGAGGTCAATGACGAATGTCGAGCCCCATAGCTTGTGAGAATGCAGAGAAATTTTGGAAAAAATAAAAAAAAGGGAAGAAACAAAAGGTTACACTTTATTTTTTCTACCAATCTACGTTTATACAAAAAGAGAGGCACGTAGTGCCGATTACAGGTGATTACTTACATAAGTTGGGTTACAAAAGGAGTTTAGTCCTCCCCTTTGAGGAACTTGATGAGGTGTTCCGCGTTCCAGGGCCTCTTTACTATCTTTCCCCCTAGGTCTGCGAGTCGGTACGTACCGGGGTTTACCATTTCGGAGACCTTATACGGGCCCTCCCAATTAGGGGCCAACTTTCTCTTTTTGCTGGGGTCGAATACTACTAACTTTCTAAGCACGATGTCACCTTGCTTGATGTCAGTGGGGCGGACCTTCTTGTTATAAAATTTCTCGATCCGTTGTTGGTATATGCTTTTTCTGATGGCGGATTTTCCTCTAACCTCGTCGATTAGATTCAAGTTGGCTCTGAGGTTTGTTGAGTTGTTCTCCTCGTTGAAGGCCATGATCCTGGGCGAAGAGAGCCTGATCTCTAAGGGGATAACCGCCTCGGTGCCGTAGGTTAGGTTGAATGGTGATTCACCTGTGGGGATTCTTTTAGTTGTCCGGTGCGCCCATAGTACGCTCGGTAACTCGTCGATCCACTGCCTCTTGGGTGAATTATCCAACCGCTTCTTAAGGCTGTCAAGGATATGACAGTTCGCATTTTCGGCCTGACCATTTGATTGAGGATGACATATCGATGAGAAGCGTTGCTGGACACCGATGTCTTTGCAGAACTTTCGAAAGTTCTTGCCCGCAAATTTGGCCCCGTTGTCTGTGATGAGTACCTGCGGGATCCCGAACCGACAGATGATGTGCTTCCAGAAAACTTGCTGAGTTTGGTGTTCCGTGATCGTGGCCAGGGGCTCTGCCTCGATCCACTTAGTGAAGTAGTCAATGATCACCACCAGGAATTTCCTTTGGCCCGTCGCTTGTGAGAAGGGGCCAACCAGGTCCATCCCCCACATGGCAAAGGGGGTCGGACTGACCAGGGAGCGGAGGTTGGATTTTGGGAGCCTCTTCACCGAGGAGAACCTGTGGCAAGGGCCGCACCTTTTAACGAGGTCCTGAGCATCTTGTAACATGGTTGGCCAGTAGTATTTGTGGTTTAGGGCTTTTTTGGCGAGTGACCTACTCCCCATGTGACACCCCTGATTCCCTCATGTAGTTCCTTCAGAGCGTACTTGGCCACATCGGGGGCCAGGCAGCGAAGGTAGGGTCTTTCGTCCGTTGTTGTGTATAAGCGCTTGAAGAGTGTCTCGTTGATTATGGTGAATCTTTCAGAACAAACTCTAGTCCTTCTCACCTCGGCCCGATCTTGAGGAAGCTCGCCCTCTGCTAGGAACTTCCGAATGGGAGTCGTTCAGTTGTCCGGTTGCGATTCGGTGGTGAGGCAGAAGGCTTCGGGGGGGGGGGGGGGGTCGCTGCTGGGCTTGAGGAGGACTTCGATTAGGATGATGTGGTGGAAACCTTCGAAGGATGATGAGGCGAGTTTTGACAAGGAATCGGCCTGGGCATTTTTCTCCCTAGGGATCCGTTCCACTGAGAAGAAATCGAAGGTCATTAAGAGCTGCTAGACTACCGCCAAGTATCGGATCATCCGAGCATCACGAGCCTCATACTCCCCGGTGATCTGGTTAATAACGAGTTGGGAGTCGCTAAAGGCCCTGAACTGCCTGACCCCAGCCTTGTGTGCTAGGGTGAGCCCTGCGATCATAGCCTCATATTTTGCCTCGTTGTTAGAGGCGAGGAAGTTCAGGCGTAAAGAATACTGGAGGATGAAGTTGTCAGGACCTTTGAGGATGACGCCTGCGCCGTTTTCCACCTCGCAAGACGAGTTGTCGACAAAAACTTCCCAAATTGGATCTGCCTCTTGAATTTCGAATGGTTTAGAGATGGTGCACTCCCTGTTGAGTAGGTCGGGGAAGTCGATGGGTGGTTTTTTGGCTAAGGAAGCCTTAAACTAGCCGTGGCGAACATTGTGTCGGAAAACTGCGGAAGAGACGCCCGCGTCGAGAAAGGAGACAGACCTCGCCTCAGCGATGAACCTCAAAACAAACTCGCAGAGTGACTCCCCTTCCTTTTGTCTGAGGTCCAGAAGGGACACGCTTGTCTTCTCGGCCTTCCTGCTAGTCACGAAGTAGGATAGGAAGCCTGCCTCCAACTGGTCGAACGAGAAGATCGAGCCGGGTGTAAGCTTCGAGAACCATTTCGGAGCCGGGCTGCGCAGGCTGGCAGGGAAAGCGCGGCATAGGAGGGAATCCGAAGTGCTGTGAATCATCATGAGGGTTTTAAACCCTTCCATGTGATCAGCGGGATCACCCTCGCCGTAGTATTTCTCGAATTGGGGAGGCCTAAAATTTATGGGGATCTCGGCTTTCAAGATTTTGGTGGAGAATGGGGGTCGGGTCGGCCTATAATCATGGCCTGGCATCGGCCCGCCCTCGCCGAGATGGACAAGGTGGTTCTCCATCTCTTGGAGGCACCGAAGGACGGCGTCTTCTTGTTCTATGGGGTAGGTCGATCCGTGGGATTCGCCGCCCCTTGCTTCTTACTAGGGGTAGGAGTTGTTGCGCGCCTCAGTTCTAGGGCCACCTCGGATATCCTGGAGGACCTCGTTCTGAAAGTTTTGGAACTCGGACCTCATGATTGGGGCTTGCTCCACCGGGTCACGCGGGGGTTAAGGTCCCTGGGGTGAGTGGCTAGGGCTGCAATCGAGCCGAGCCGAGCTGAATACCTTCAGGCTCGAGCTCGGCTCGTTTACGAAACAAGCTCAATTTTGAGCTTTGACCATATTCGAGCCGAATAGCTTGCGAGCTTAGCCTTATAAAAAAAAAAAAGGCTCGAGCTCGGTTCGAGCCGAGCTTTGACCGAGCTCGAGCCGAATAGCTCGCGAATAGCTCGATTCGTTTGCAGCCCTATGAGTGGTTGTGTCTTGGTTCCCGCTCTAGAGACGGCTGTTGGCGATGGTTCGGGACCGAGTTGGAAGCGGTCACTCCCCGTTTGACTGGCCTACCAATTCAGGATGACGCGCCATAAATCAGTCGCGATCGAGTGAGAAGCACCTGGCCCCGGGTCCGGCCACACCGTTGACCCGCGGTTGGTTAGAACCCTGGATGTTCGCGCGGTTGTGAAGAGGAGGAGGGTCTGGACGACATCCCAAGGTGATGACCCTTCTGGCTTTGGGAGCAATGAAAGAGATCGGACTTGAGATGACGTCCCTGGCTGGGATCGGACTGGCGTCAATACCTAAGGTTCCCACAGACGGCGTCAACCTGATGCCGTTTGTTTTTGGGGTATGGGGGCAACAGAGGTGAGTTATTGTAATTTGTGAAGCAGAAGATGTGGTACTGGTGCTGGTCCAATACTAGCCCGTAGGACGGGCTCGGGAGTAGTGGGAGGGAGGCGGAGGCCGAGTGCTAGGCTCGGATCTCGGAGCTCGGCTCGGATCTTCGTAGCTCGGCTCGGACTCTTGTACTTGCACACAGCCTTAGAACACAGGGAGAAGTCCCGGCCACAGGCCCTCCGACAATCTAGTCAGTCATTGAGAAAGCAACAGTAGCAAGGGTTCGGGTGAGGAAAGATTTATTACCTGGAGAATGAAGGAGGGGGTCTGGTGTTTATAGGCAGGGGCTAACGGGTCTTTGGCCCTGATGGGCCGGGTCGAACCCATTAGCCAGTAGGCCTGAGCTGGCAGAAGCCCGTTAGGCCTGTTTAACATTATTATCATAGGGGAGCGAAATCTGAGGAGATCTGATGGCCCAGATGGGGCCACATCATCTACACCATATCAATCATCAAGTAGATTTTTGAAGAAAATGTGTGTAGCATTTGCACAAAAAAATGAAAGGCTCAAAACTTCAAGATGAAAAACACACAGTCGCAGACAGTTTATTTTCATATGATCGCATGAAATTAAAAATCAGAACAAAAGAATGTACGAAATGGAGAATAAGAGACTATATTTACCAAAGAGGTCGGTCGGGTCTGCTGCCTTTTCTTTCTCTCAGATGAGTTTGATCGAGGTATTAAATATTTGAAGATTTTAGATTTCAGATGAGTATGCGAATAATGTAAACCAGTTAGGTTAAGGCAGGGATAGGAGGAAGGTCGGAGAAAGCCCTACCCCAGAATTACCGTTGAATATATAAAACCCAGGTAGAAAAAAGATAAGGTTGTTCACTGGACGAAAGCCCAAAATTCGAATGGGATTGTCATCTACAAGATCAGAATACATGCAAATGAATCCGAATGGAAATCAGAGGATACCACCAAGAGCATGCAGCAGGATCAACATACACTGAAATACAATAAAAACAGTCATATATTAGAACTTAGAATACAATAAATACAAGTCATTCAAACAAAATTAAGGAAGGTAGAGACAGTGCTTGGTGACTCAAGTCTGCATTCATACCTTTGAAACTCCGCCATGCCCTCACCAGCTTTTCCTTCTTTCCAAAGACATGATGGTAGCAGCAATTCCTAACTGATCTCTCTCACACTCAAAGAAAACAAGATGGAAACAATTCTTTGTTCCTGCTTCTTAGCCTAGATAGATTACAAGATCTATGCCAATAATGCTAAGTAGAGTCGTTGACTTGTCTTGGTGAGAGACAGAATTATTGAAAGCTGACATAGGTTAGCTCCACTGATACTGATACAAGAATCAATGCCCATCACTCGTTTCTTCTTGCGAATCTTTCTAATAGTCTTTAACATAGGTTAGTTTCACTCATTCAAATTTGTCGATTCATGTCTTGAACAACCAAGTTTTATTTCAAAACTTGAATTAAGCATTCAAAGACCTGGGTGCAACTTGGTTTATTAGACTAAAATTATGATTAATTGCTTGGTCAGGAATTTCCTTGCATTTTCAAAAACGTGTAACCACAGGTATCATTCAGTTTTAAGCAACACCAAATAAATATCTCTGTAGGTTGAAGAAAAGTCTACAAGAGATAATATCAATTAAAAGAAATCATTTTATGTGTTATGTTATTGAATGGGAACTGCATTTATTTTACTTTGCAATAGAGTCAAAACTTACTATTATTTTGTAAGGAGTAGAACCATCTCCTGTTTATATTGTTTGGATCCGTCTTAATATCACAGTTATATGACTATATATATATAAGCTCCCAAGTCCCAAATCAAATTAGGTAAATTTTCTTGAATTTAGACTGCACGTACGAACTTGTATATTACAGAAACCCAACTTTGTGACTTACAAAAAAATGTGCACTCCTTTAAATTAGTTTCACTCATTCAAACTTGGTCGATTCATGTCTTGAACAACCTAGTTTTACTTCAAAATTTGAGTTAAGCATTCAAAGACCTGGGTGCACAAAACACAGGCTTTTAATAGCCATATTTTCCAGTGCAACTTGGTTCATTCGACTAAAATTATGATTAATTGCTTGATCAGGAATATCTTTGTTCTTTCAAAAACGCGTAACCACTGGTATCATTCATTCCTTTTGTTTTAAACAACACCTTATCATCACAAGTTGCAGATAGTCAGGGCCTTTAGAGAAGTAAATATCTTGGTAGGTTGAAGAAAAGTCTACACAAAATAATATCAATTAAAAGAACACATTTTGTGTTATGTTATTAAATGGGAACTGCATTTATTTAGCTTTGCAGTAGAGTAAAAACTTACTATTATTTTGTTAGGAGTTGAACCCTCTCCTGTTTATATTGTTTGGATCCGTCTTAATAGCATGGTTATATGACTATATAAGCTCTCAAGTCCCAAATCCAATTAGGTAAATTTCCTTGCAGTTTACAGCCTAACTTGTTTGTTCTTTCCTGTAGTTTCCTCAGCATTATTCAACTTTTTTAAAAGCAGGGCTTTTGTTAACTAATGATTTAGATATGCAAGTCTGAAATTGGCCTGTGCAAGCTTGTATACCAAAAAAGACAGAGCTCAATTACAAATAAGTTTGGTTTAGCAATGACTTTGGTGCTCTTCTAATTCCTTTTAGTTGTAGAATGTATAGAATGAGTATGGGTATGCATGAAACTGCAATAAAGATCAACCAACCAAATTTAAGTTCCATACAAAAATAAAATAACAGGAATTGTAACCTCACAAAATTTGCGTGTAAGCATAACATATTTCATGAAGGATGAATGCAGCATGGAAATGATGTTGTAAAGCTGGAGATATTAATTCAATTTTAATGACAATGGCAACTATGGCATTTTTTTTTATTGAACAGTTGATATGCAAAACTGTGCCATTTGAATCCAGAACAAGTCTATTAATCATATTAGAGGACAACTCTAGTACTCTGCATCAGTCCGAAACATAAAGATCGAAGAAAGTGGAGATGTTCAATAAACCTTACAACGTCAGTATAATAGATGACTGCTCGATGTCTTAGTTAACAATTGATCCTTTAGCACTAAAAACAACTATTGATGACTGCATGAAGTTCACATAAACAAAAGCTTTACACATTCTACAAACACGAAAACAACAAGCAAACAGAACATAATCGAGGAAACCATCACTGAGGTATTGGAAGAAAATGAAAATAGAATGATTACCACAAAAACAGTACCTTCACTATATGCAGCTGGAAGATGCACTTCTTCACTGAAATATTACAAGTATTATGATATTGAAACTTTATTGTTCAAACATGCACAACAGGTAATGGTGTCTACAGTATGTGAGGCCCAAGTACACAAGTTATAGCCCGGATAGCGATACAAAAGAATTTTCCCATCATGAGTTGCACATAAAGAAATATTGAGAAATGATCACCAACAAGCTTATTTGTTTAAAATAGGGGATGCCCACTTCAAAGTCATTACAAATAAAACGAAGTTTACACATTGCATACCAATCAGTGGAAATAACACAAACAGTGCATGTTATGATATTAAAATTATTAGAGCAATCCAAACGAAACAAAACGAGTCTATGATAAATGCAAAAGCAAGTCTGAGAACCATCCTTTGCCTTCATCCCTTATTTTTGCCCTTTAACAGACGAAAGATGAAGAGGTCCTGGAAGGACATTTCAGGACGAACGATGCAAATCTGCTGCCTCCCTTGCTGTTAAATTAGCAAAAATGATTAGCTTTTTAAACAGCAATTCAATAATCCAGAAAAGTTCGAATTTTCCAATTCGAGTTGTAACTACAACTCGGCTTCCCTCTTTCCCACAATTTAGAACACTTTACGTTATCCTCATTCCAAACGTCGTCAAGTACGATCAGAAACCTTCTACCTGTTAGCCCGCACTTCAAAATCTGAAGAATTTTACTTAAGTTTTGAAGGAGATGGAAATCAGGGGGTTTAACAATGGAAGCTGATTCTATCATCTCCTTTGTGAGCCTTTTCACATCAAAATTATCAGACACACAAACCCAAGCCTTAAGATCAAAGTGGTCTTTCACATTTTGATTATTGTAGACATCTTGCACAAGAGCAGTCTTGCCCACGCCCCCAATGCCAACTATAGGAAGAACATGGACATTTCTGCTACTAGATGCACCATCATCATCATCGGAAAATTTGTTCATTAGTAGGACTCTCTTTTTGTCTCTGCCAAACAGTTCGGATTCAATGGGCATGGAGGTGGTCTCTCGCACTTGCATCATCTGGGATACCCTCAGACTGACTGTAGGTTGGAGCTTGATCAACTCAATCAAATGATCACTATCAGCGGTCCTTCTACATTTGTCTAGTATCTTATTCTACTTATCAAGTTCATCGATCACTAGAAAAGTTTAAACTTTTTACTACCACATGTGTACATTTGAATAATGTATGAGAAATGCTACTTGTCCGATCAGCTTTCCCTTCAACAATGTCTTCCAGAATTTTGTATTCAACCATGTCGAATACATCTTCTGCATCGTAGATAGCATCTTTGAGATTGAGGAGCCACCGTTTCAAGTCTGGATTCTCGATCCTTGGCTGGTCAGCTTCATGTAACACGGCTTTGATCTGTGTTAGATATTCCTGCATACACTTAAGATTATGTTTCCTTTTAGCATCATACTTAAATTGATCACTGATGTAGGAGCAGACTATATCAACTAATCGGCCAACAACAGCTGATGCAACCCATCCCCCCACTTCGCACCCCAAAGACATCTTCTTCTTTTTAGCTTTTCCACTAGACCATTCTCAAACTGCAAAAAAAAAAAAAGGCTAAATATAAAAAAATGACACAAAGTTTTGGGCCAGTTTAAAAAAAAAGGACACAAAGTTTCAAAAAACTCCACTGGGTTAGTTAGGGTTAGGGTTAGTTCAGGGGGGTTTATTTAAACATCTGATTAGTTAAGTGATGTTTTTTTAAACACAAATAAAAGATGAATGTGATTTTTTTAAACACAAATGAAAAATGAAAGTGGTTTTTTTAAACCCTACCCTAACCCAACCCTAACCCTAATTAACCCAGTGGAGTTTTTTGAAACTTTGTGTCCTTTTTTTATATTTAGCCACACAAAAAAAAACAATATGGAAATGAAAGGATACAAACATAAGCAGGATCAACAGTTAATGAAATACAATGGCAGTCTTAGAAGTTTCATTACCTAAATACATCTGATCGATAAACAAAAACAAAATTCAGGAAATACAAATGAATCCGAATGGAAATCAAGGGATACCACCATGAGCAGGATCAACAGTTACTGAAATACAATAACAATCATATGTTACAAATTAGAAATACACATATATACCAGTGAACCATGAACAAGACAAAAACAAAATTTAGGAAGGTAGACAGTGAAAAGGGTTTCTCTCTAGAAATTCTAGAGAGAGAAGCTCCCAAAAAAAACCTAAAACAAAGAAAAAAACCTAGATCTAGAGTTTGGAGGGGGCGGCGGCTAGGGCTTCGCCATCCCCCTCCTGTCTTCAGCGCCGACCTCTCCTCTTCTCTCCTTTTCGACCTACTCTCAGCTTACTTCTTCCCTTATCTCATCCGATCTATCCATTCCAAAGAAATAAATTGATGGGGATTTCAATGGCTTCTCGACCTTCTAGCATAGCCGGACTCCAGGGGGGTCAAGAAAATGCTCGCTACCAAGGGGGGGTTTGGAACGCAGCGTTGCTGGGGCATTGCCGATGGGGGCCGACTTCAGGTGCGGTGCGGCACCGTGGTTTTAGGGCAGCGAAGGTTGCAAGCGGGGAACCCGTGGGCACACAACAACACTTCGGTGGGGTCGAAGGTGCAAAGGACGTAGTCGACGAGGGACTCTGGTGTAGCCAGGTGGTCGGGGGTGGAGCCTGACGTCGGCATGGGCACGACGAAAGTGGGATTCAATGGATCTGGCTGCAGGCTTTCGGGCTTGTTCTTATCGGGCTGAGCATCGGAGAAGTAGGTAAAGTGCGGGTTGGAACTGGGGGGGGGGGGGGGGGGGGGAGGAGGATTTTGGACTGGACTTTTAAATTTATTTTTGAAGTTTGGTCTTTAATTGAGGTCGGTGACATCACTAATATCCAAATGTTTTAATCCAATTCCCTAAATATCAAAATTAAAACCGATTCACAATTAGCAATGAAATGTAGGCTGTTCCGTCATCTGGAAGGAAAGAAACTGTAGGCTGTTCCGTCATCAACGCAAACCGATTGTGGCTATTATCGACGAATTCTTTTTTCTGTTCAATCTCTAGGCTTCTAGTCCAGGATTCAAAGAGAACGCCTCGGTGGCATTCCAAAAACTGATGCAATCTTTTAATTGTCTAAAAAATCTTCAAGCTTTATAAGTACTTTTTATAGTTTTCTTTCTCTCAAGTTTCTTTCTTTCTCTCATACTTTTCTCTGTGCTCTTATTGTGTATTGCAGGTTTAATTCTGGGCTATTTCTTGGTTGCCTTTACTGATGTTTTGGCTGGCTGATCACCAGCAGTATCTTTCTTTTTGCTTCCCTATGGGCTCTTGTTTCTGTTGGGAGAGGGATGGTCTTGGCTGGCTTCGGTTATGACTGTTGTTTATATTCCTACTACTCTTTTGTTTCTGGGTCGTATAGCCTAGTTGGGATACTATTGCTCACCACTGCTCTCCATTTTACTTCCTTGTCTGGAGCTTATTTGTTCTTGTCTTTTCTATGTTATTTATCTATTTTCTGAGTTGTGTGAATGGTCTGTTGGTTTCTGTTATTACTATCTGCTCATCTGGTTGCTTTTTGCTGCGTGGATTGCAGCATTGCTTGTGTTAATTTGAGCGCATCTCCTTTATGTGCGGCTGTATTGATGTGGTTTCTCTGGCTGTTTCTCTTCAGCTGTGATGGTATTTGGAGTTTGGACTTGTGTTCCATCTTACTATTGAGTTTTGTTCTGCCTGTGCGCCCCATCAGTGTGTGTGGTTGAGCCCACTATTGTGCTTCTTTATTTTTATGATCTCTTCTCTGGGAATTCATTTTCGATTCCCTTTTCTTGCCACTGCATCGTCCCTCTGCTGGCGATTGTGCATGAGTTGCTCTGTGCCTAGCTTGTTTCCTTCTCTGGGCTGTGCTTTTTTTGGTCTGCTGTGCAGTTTGCAGTCGTCCGCTTGGCTTGGTGGACGTAGGCATTGCGGATCGCTTGGCCATTGTGCGCTTCCCTTCAGCCAGTGGCCCCAGGCTAGCTCCCTTCTCGCGCAGCTTGTGGCGCGAGTTGCTGTTGCGATCATTTTCCAGCAGCATGCCCTTCTGCTGTCTAGTTCACTTATTTGTAGTCCCTGTTACATTGTAGTTTTGTTGCTCGTTTCGCTATATTTAACTTTTCCTTTTGAGTCATTTGTTTTACCTCTGGTAAAGCCCTTCTTGTAAACTATTATTTATTTATTCGATTGATTGGCTGGAGTCTTTGGACTCTATCCGTTGCATCAAAAACAATTAGCAATGAAATGTACCCTAGTTGGTGTAGGCGACGATTGTCAGGCAAGTTTATAGTTTGGGCTCTACTTTGATCTTGGTTGGTCAAAGTGATAGGTGTCTTTGGTTTCTTTCATGTCAGAGAATTTGCAGGGGTTAGGTGCAACGTCTACCATCGTTGTGAGGTTGCAGTGAGAGTCATCGAGGGTGAAGCGAGGGATGAGAACGATGACTCAATCTTGACATGGAGTTGTCAGATTGGTGGAGTGCCTGCGGTGTCTCTAATATGGTGTTTACACTTATCGTTTGGGTCACTACTGGGGGCGACGAGGGAGAGTGTACGATAATTGGAGAGGATAAGTGAGGGACTGAGTGGGAGAGTGAGCCCAAATTGGCAAGAGAAATTTGCTCTGACGGGGGCGGCCGATCAATAGGACTACATTTCGTTGTATTTTTTGTTTATTGGTTGGGGTGTATGAGTTCCAGAACTCAGCCTGTTGGGATCTGTTATTTTTTTTTTGTATGTTTTGTTAAATTCTCTTTAATGAAACGAGGGGGGTTTTTACCCACCGTTTAACGATATAAAAAAAACAGTGTTGGTCACACAAATCTGCATACCTTTGGAACCCCATCATGCCTGTATTATTTCAAAAGGATTCTTACGAACTTGAATATTTCAGAAACTCAATTTTGTGACTTGCAAAAAAAGTTGGTCTCCTTTAAATTAGTTTCACTCATTCAAACTTGGTCGATTCATGTCCTGAACAACCCAATTTTATTTCAAAACTTGAATTAAGCATTCAAGCCCTGGGTGCACAAAACAGGTATTTGAATAGCCATATTTTCCAGTGCAACTTAGTTTATTAGACTAGAATTATGATTAATTGCTTATCAGGAATTTCCTTGCACATTCAAAAACGTGTAACCACTGGTCTTGTGGAGATATAAATATCTCGGTAGGTTGATGAAAAGTCTACACCAGATAACATCAAAAAAAAGAAAACATTTTATGTGCATGTTATGTTATTGAATGGGAACTGCATTTATTTAACTTTGCAATAGAGTCAAAACTCACTATTATTTTGTTAGCAGTAGAACCCCTCTCCTGTTTAAATTATTTGGATCCGTCTTAATAGCACGGTTATATGACTGTATAAGCTCTCAAGTCCCAAATCAAATTAGGTAAATTCCCTTGAATTTAGACTACCCACCTTAACTTGAATATAAACTCTCTTACACTTGATTCAAATTTTCTTTTCATTTCTATTCCTCCATAGCACAGAGTGTTGTACATTATTGATTTTTGTTGTATATTAATTCCTAGTTGCAAATTTTATCAGTCATTGACTTGACTTGGTGAGAGACAGAATTATTAAAGCTGACATAGGTTGGGTCCACTGATACTGATATAAGAATCAATGTCCATCACTTCTTTCTTCTTTCAAATCTTTCTTTTCTTTTTTTCTTTTTTCCTTTTTTTTCCAAAGAAATATCCTCTCGACAATGTCTTATAGTTATCCTTTGTATTCTTCAACTTTTCTAAGTGCTAGAGCTTTTCTGAGCATAGTAGACGAAGTGTTTTAGGAAAGCTTGTTTACGTGATTCAATGATTTGTTTGGGATACGCCTAACTTCTTCTACTTAGAATGACATAAATTAAGCATGAACTAAACAGCTAAAAGTTTAATCAAAAAAACTAAACAGCTAAAAGATTAATATTTAATACTCAAACTTAAAAGATAAAAAACATAATTCCCGTAAGACAAAACATAGAGGGAACACATCACCAAGTAAGGCCTTTTTTTCAATATGAAATTATGAATTTATAACCTACACTTTACTTTGCCTCCAAATTGGGCCTATTAAAGAGTTTGAATAGTATGCAGAGGGGCTGTCATTAAGGAAAACTCATTTTTAGTCATGAGCTAATGATTATGTAAGCATCTAAGGCTACAAAAGAGCTTTCAGGAAAAATATTCGATGTCTCTACAAGACTTAGCCTCAACATAACGATGAAAGAAATGCAATTTCGCTTAATCATATAAAAACATAATTTTTTTGATAATTCACAGTTAAAATGCACATTAACAGCTAATTCCTGTAAGACAGAACATAGAGGGAACACATCACCAAGTAAGGCCTTTTTTCAATATGAATTTATAACCTACACTTTGCCTCCAAATTGGGCCTAAAGAGCTTGAATAGTATGCAGAAGGGCTGTCATTAAGGAAAAAACTCTTGTTTAATCATGAGCTAATGATTATGCAATCATCTAATGCTACAAAAGAGCTTTCAGGAAAAATATTCGATGTCTCTACAAGACTTAGCCTCAAAATAACGACGAAAGAAATGCAATTTACCTTTGTTTCTTGTTACTTCATTGACTACACGGTGGAAATCAAAATATACTTAATTAGACTGATGTTGTTAAACATCAATTTTGGGTTCCTAATAACTACATAGTCGTAGAATGTTCGTCACATGAGTAGTACCTTCTTGCAACTTGTTTTAATGGTACCCTATAGTTTCTTTCTTTTGTTTTTTTCTGGTCTTTGGTTTGAATTTTTTCTGGGCAGTGAAAAAATTTCAAAAATGAGGCCGGGTTATATGCCAAAGCATGAAAACTCATGAGGATTTAGTGAAATTTATCCTTATCAGAAACTTAATTTTGTGAAATACAGAAGCAATCACATGTTTATCTTCACTGATGCAAATTTAATAGAAAGTGAGTTGGTTGTTAGATTAGGTGGAGGACGAAGATGACAAAATGATTCATGCATCATATGGCTTATAAATTTATGTCATGATATTTTTTTCTATGCGAACATTTCTTGAAAGATACTGAATAAGAAGATAAAAAAAATTTCCCCTATTCCGCCACTCTGGTTGTAACACACTTCCAGTACAGTACCAATAAATTTTCCGAGTATCGGTGTGTATCGTGTTCCATGTCCGTGTTTCTTTGTTCATGCTTCTTAGCCTATATTACAGAAGTACTGATCCAAAAAAGTATTACCTTCATCTCCCGTTCATTCGCAGCTGGCAGAACAGGTCCAGCAGGAACAACTCATGATTTGCTCCTCTATACGTCGCTGTCTGCTACCTTCTTCACTGAAACATTACAAGTATTATTAGCTTCTCAAGAAGAAGTGTTTGGTAATATAAGTAAAACAGTAGCCCAAGTCAATTCAAACTCGAAATAGAATTGTAAGTGCAGATTGCATTATCATATTATGTTGCAATTAGATGCAATAAGCTTAATTGCATATTTGTGATCCTAATTGACGCATGCACCATTGAAATATTGGAAAGATGGAGATGCAATTGATTTTAGACAAGAAAAGATCAAATATCAAATGCTGATGACTGAGATAAAAGACAATCAACACACTAAGATGACACAACTAACTTCAAAATAGACCAATAAAGGAAAATATGAGGTCATACAAAATGACTTCCAAAATAGGTCATAAATAAGTAATTGATCAGACGGTAATCAATCAAAGCGGGTTAACTAGTAATTTGAGCAGATTGGAAAATATCTTTCTTAGCACAAGTGCGATCTTAATTATGAGAAGAACCTTATCCATCACGCGAGATTGCCATGAACAAAAGAGAGATCAGAAAAATTTATGTGATTCAACCAAATTTACCAGAGGTTGAACCCACTGGCCATGTGCTGATGATGAAGGTGAAGAGGTTGGATTGAAAAACCACCAAAATGGCCATTATAAGTAGAAGGGAGTTAATATGCTCACAAACGAACTGATACTGCAAAATCGCAAGAGGGAGTAACCCAAATAACACACTGAGATTAGTACATACATATGACAGAATCTATAACAGACTTTATTCAATCTCATTACAGGATAGTACAGAGCTAGAACAGAAGGTATAAAACTAGATGATATTATCTGAACTGAAGCAAAAGCACATGCTAGGCATTACTGCGATGCAATCAGCCTCAAAAGAGGGTGCTATAGAGAGCATCTGATGAAACTAACAGGTATATTTGAATCATAGAAATTACCATAGACCACTGAGTGAGATGCTTTTTTAACAGTAAATACGCTCAAAACCGACAACATTTAGAACACAATTCTAAATTTTCATGACTAAAGGTATAAAATTAGATATCCGGCGGATTTCACCTGAAACTGAGAAATCATCATTCTCCACGCCTCTGAGCACGACACGTGAGAGAATTTTGAGCTGAAAACAATTCCTATAGGCTGAATATATAAGATAATGAAAGTTACAGATCACATTATAATGTATAATATGAATGCATTTTGGTATCTACAGATTGCTTGTATTACAATATTAAAACTTTGTTATTCAGACATGCACAACAAGTAAAGAGATGACAGTGTCTACCTCAAAACATCTAGCGGACATTTATGTGAGGCACAAGTACACAAGTTCTGGGCCCGAATGGAGATATAGAAGTTTTTCCTATCATGACTTGCACATAGAAAATAATTCAGAAAATGGTCACCGAGAAGCTGATTTATTTAAAATAGGGAGCGCCCTACTGTTAAATTATTACAAATAAAACGAAATTCGCACAATGCATACCAAATCAAAGACACAAAGATTACATAGCCTAGAGAAACTCGTTGCACGATGGAAAAGACTTTCCCACACAGTTGGAATCGATGAGATCCAGACAGATGAGTAATAACTAGTCTTTCCACTTGACAAGAATATTCATTGTGGTTGAGATAGCACAAACAGAACATGTTCTGATGTTAAAACTCATTACAGCAATCCAAAATAAACATTACGTCTAGGATAAGTGAAAATCAAGCCTGAGAATAATCCGTTTCTTTTATCCTTTATATAATTCCATTCACAGCTGAAAAAACATCTCATGATGAACACCTACAGAGATGCATATCTGCTGCCTTCTTCGCCGTTAAATTAGCAAGATGATTAGATTTCTAAACAGTGATTCAATTGGACTATGAGTAATTATTAATAAAGCAGATAAGATACCAATACAGTTTGAGACGTAAGCAGAGAATAGAGAATCATGAAAACTTCAAATTAAAATAATATAGATGAGCTTCTATTTGGGCATTGGTTCAGAGCAGTATTTTTCAAACAGTGCTACTAAAATTGCATATCAGCAAATTTTTACGGATGGGTAGGTGTGCAGCATTCAGAACTGGAAAGATAAAGATGCAATTGATTTTAGAATTAACAAGAGAATATGAAAGAGAGGTGAGTCTGGCATTATATCAAACAGTTGATGTAATTAAATTTAATCTGGACTACATCATCCTAATGAGAAAGTAAAAGTAAAAGATATTGCAATTTTTGTGGGAATCGGTTCAATGCAGTTGCAACTTTCACACCAGCAAAGTTGTAAGCAATACGAAAAATATTCAAAAGATGTAGAGTATTGAATGGTGGTGATTGTGGCATTTTAACAAACACTTAATATGCAAAAAACTTAGTGATGATAGATGAACACTTGCTACAAAGATAATCATAGGACAGTTCAGAAATAAATCAAAGAGCGCGAGGTAAGAAGTTGGTGCGACTCTGTCTGCACCGCCGCCATTGATGGAACCTTCAAAGCTTTCTTAGGCATTTTTAGGGTTTGATTGAGAGAATTATGAGGTAGGTTGAAGAAGACAAGAACTAGGGTTTGAGGAGAAGACCCGAGCTCCAAGAATCAAGAAAGCAGAATAGAGAATTTACTCACAACAATAGATGATCAGCTTCAAGTTGATCAAGCTGCTTGTATACCAATGAAGCACGCATAAAGCACGTGCTCAAGTTTCTTACTAACGGTTACAGCGTGGGACACTTTCTAACTGAATGAACAGCTTATTTACACAAAGACCCTTACAAGAACTCAAATATACTGAAATATAAACTAATATACTGATTATTTACAAACAGGACCCTGCTTCTTTACTACTAATATGTATCGACCCTGCTTGACCCTGCTTCTTCACTTCTTATGTGTATCAGAAGCGAATAGATGTTACCTTCCTGACACTTCTCGTCTTCTTCAACATCATAATAATATTTCCGGTTACCCTCTGTCACCACTTCACCATCAACATTGAAGGTGGGGATCTGAGCAATTTTTTGCCAGTCAACTTGCATGCATTGTTTTGATAAATCATAGCACTTGTATACTACCGAATCTTGTAGGGAGGCAGGCAGTCCCTCTTCTAGCAGTGACTTGATTCTGTTGCAAGATTGCACTGCTAATTCCCGGAGAGTGGATAGGTCATTTTATAGTGAGTTCGACCTCAATATAGTGAGTTCTACCAGAAAGCACGAGTTCGACCTCGATATAGTGAGTTCTGAGACGGGTCGGTCATTTTATAGTATATTCCCACTCAAGGCTTTATGACACTCGTATATATTCCTGTTGTGAGTAGTTAGTCTTTGGGAAGGAATATAACTCAGCACTAGTGCCACCTTGACGTGGTAGTGGAAGTCACTGATTATCCCTAAACCCAATGAGTTCTTCTTATTTTGTTTGAGAGAGTGGCCTGTCAAACAGTTCATGTTCACGGCCCAGCCGGCATACAGAACCTTGGCGAGGATGTCTATTGGGATAACGCCATACTCTCTGGTTGGTGTATGGCACGGAGGCCCAATCAATTCAGATAATGGAATCCATCACGTCCTCAATCGAAAATGACAGATAAATGAATGATTGAATACTTCGACCTTTCAATTCCTCGAAACAAAATTTAAACTTATAATTGACAAGGAAACACAATCAGCATGTACTACAGTAAACAAACACTATTCTTTTCACAATATAACACGCCCATCAAGTCACATTCAATTCAGAACAATGGGCTGTTAAGCAAATCCCTTTTCTTCTACAGGGAACAAGTGACTAGCCAACCTAACCACTGTAAGCGGTTATCAGATTCTTTTATCAAATGCTTTTAAAGAATAAATTGCTCAAAATTGATTACTGTCTACATTTTCTTCTCCAATTTTAAGAAGGTTTTACATTGATCTATTACTTGGGAGTCTTTTCCCCTCCAAATTATAATCTGGCCATCTTTAAATAGGTGAGGAACACAAGGCACCAAATCCTGCAGGAGATAGCAGAGAATAACTATATAAGTATTCTTATGATTTTGAGAAATTAATAATTAGATGAAAGTACCAAAATGAAATACTATTTGTATAGAATGATTCAATATAAAGTAATTTTCTGCTTGAACACAGTAAATGAATCACAGTTACTCTGGTTGGATATGCATGTGTATAATTTGAATTGCCTGCTTTACAATTTCAAGAGATGTTCTTAGATAACAGCGAACCTGCATTAAAGTGTGCTTGTTGATTCATAAATAATATAAAATGTATTGATAATGAAGCAAAGACATGCCCAGGGGCGGACCCACGTTAGGCCCAAGATGAGCGGCCGCTCACCCAGGATTTTTGCAAAATCAGGAAGACCTAGGTATCTATACAATTATTAGTTTATATGTATATATATTATTCTATATAGTTTTATTGACAAACTAGAGACTTGACTTTGTAGTTAGGTGGTTCAAACCCCACTGTAAGAGAACCATGGTTCAATCCCCTTAAGCAGCAACTAATTTTTCATATTTATTTTAAATATAACTTAGTTTTGGATTGTGAATAAACTTTCATTAATGTCTTTAATAAAGTTATACTATATATTTATAAAATTTTGAATATCTAATTAAGTTTGAGAAAGTAAAATATATAATTAAATTTAATCTCATTATTTATGTTCTTAATAATATTTTTATATTTATCATTTTAAATTAAATGAGTATTGAATTATATAAGTATGAGTTTTTTGACTTCTTCTCATTATGCGTGCAACTCAACTTATACATATTATGCAGATATTTACTTAATCATATGATAAAAAATAGTAGATCTCATCACTAAACATCTCGTAGTTAAATAATTGATAGTTTCATATAACTATATAACAAATTGCTAAAAGTAAAAAATTCTTGTTCATCATAAAATATATACACAATATTTTTCTTTTACATTTTGGATAAATAAATATAAAAAAAATTTAAAAAAATATTTACTTATGTCCACCCAGCCTGACTAAAATTTCTGTGTCCGCCACTAGGCATACCCTAGGTAACGTATACTGTAGGTACACATGTAATAATAACAATTGAACAGGCTATCAAATAATATCTGTAACATGAACATGATTAAGTCATACAAGGCACTGCGTACTCACCCTTAGCTTCACACCAAACTAGCTCTAAATGATTGATAAGAACAACACAACACCCACAATAAATGTGCATCGCACGTGTCAGTCAGTTACTACTCACCAAGATTAATCTGTCGCGAGCAATAGTAATGGTGGTACTTCTCCACCATCTCCACCACCTCCTCCTGCGTCAGCGCCTCCCCCAGCACCTCCTCCCTAGACCTCAAACTCCCATCCTTTTCACTTCCCCCCATACACTTCGCCCAAACCCCGGTCCAGCCGCCCCGGCCCAAACGGCGAGAACCGGATCAGCTCCCTAGACCCAATCGGCTTCACAGTCGGGTCCGATTGGGTGTTACAGGTCCAATCCAACCCGGTGGTGGATCTTTCCCGTCGCTGCCACCATCGTTGGCGGTTGCGATGATAACCATGAAATCAAGCACAAAAGGGAACAAAAACAAGGAAGAGAAATTGGAACTAAACTTAAATATCAATTCATATTCATTCAACATAAACTTCATACAAAAAGCCCCATCTCAATATAAGAAGTATGGGGGAGGAAGACAACACTAGCACGTACAAGCCCGTGGGCTTTATTATAAAAAACCACTAACTTTGCAAATAAACTCCTAAAAGAAAGAAATTCCCAAGAGTACTATACGTAAATAAAAGGACTGATACGAAAAAAGATACAATTCTTCTGAGAACTGTATCAATCCTTCCCCCTTAATTTGACCTTGTCCTCAAGGTCAATGTGATGATCTTCTTCACTCTAAGAGGCTTAGAGGCCCATCCAAGAACATCTCCAAATCGTGACAAATTCAAATATTCCTTCCATGTGTCCTCCCCCTGGATCAAAGATGAAGTGCTGGTAAAAAGCGCAAAGTGCAAGGCGGTAGGTTCCCAATTTGTTTGCAGCATCACCATTAGCAGCAACACGATCAGCACCCACTATAACTGCACCATCAGAAGATGAAGAATCATCATCTTGCATAGAAACAGCTCCCAGACTCACCTCTTCTTCAGAACATCCAAAAGTATTCACTGACAAAATCATGCTCCAATGGGAACTCAGCAACTTGAAAATCAGTAGGTGCAGTGAGCTTGGCATTTTCATCAAGAATTTCGAGAGAATAAAGAACTTCAAGTGCTCTCCCCATTGCAAATAGTTTCTCTTTTAATGCCTTGAGTTGCTCGAGTATGGACAGCCTATTTGCCTCAAAATCGGCTAAGGAGTCATCAAGTAGGAGTTGATGCTTGACGTCTTCTTGATCTGTGATGACAGAGCTTAAAACATCATCAATGGGAGTATTTTGATTGTATTCGTTGTATTTGTAGTTACTATCTTTTCCTTCATGAGAATCGAGGGAAAGGTCATCGCTGTCGTCAGCACTTGATGAAGCATGAGAGGTTCCGCTGCCATTTCCATTGCCCTCGGTCTCACTCTTTGCCGATGTTTCCTTCTCTCTTTAGATCCGTAAACAATTACCTTCTTACGATAGACCTCCAACTCCTTCTATAGTTCCTGCTTCTCCTTCTCTCTCTTCATCATGACCAAATTCAGGAGCTGCAGAGCTTCCTGATCATACTCTGATTCCTCTTCCATCATCCTCTGGTAATGCAATGCCTCCATTGCCTTCTCTTCTTGTAGCCTCATGATCATCATCATGGGTTGATTTGCAGCGATTGCTGAAGCACTTCTCTCTTCTTCCAATTCCGCATACAATGCACTAAACGCCTTGCGTTCAGCTTTCAGTGCAGTTTTAAGATGATCAACAGTCAGTATCTCGGTCCCATCAGTCTCACTGGCCACACTTCCATCTAAAGATTCTGTCCCAGATTCTCTCCTCTCAAACAGAAACCTCTTCTGAACAGCATGAAAGCTATCAGTAGATGTAGGTGTCTCGGGCAACCTATCTTCTTCACCCTCATTGAATTCAGGAAGTACAGAAAGCCCACCATTATACTCTTTTGCAATTGTTTCCTTCGGGGGCTCGGTTTCAGTTACTTGTTCTTTATCAATAATCACAATCTGAGGCATTGTTGGCTCATTGAGCTGAGGAAGCTCAATCTGCTCATGGTCACAAATTTCGCTTCCTATCGATATTTCACAGTTGGCCTCTAATTCCACAGCTTTACTTTCTTCCTCAGAATCTTTGAATTCATTGTACCCTTCTGGTTCGGGTAGTGCCTCTATTCGAGCATCATCTTGTTTCGAAGCTGTGGCAATTGATTCAGGACTGACACATTGATGATCAGATGAAGAGTACTCTTCCTCAACAACATTAACCAAAGGAAGATTCTGAAAATTGCAAATTTCGATAGCTGCAAGCAGTGGCATCTCCTCGTCTTCCTCACCCTCCTCAGAAATAGTCTCGAGATCCAAAGCCGTATTGTATTTCTCTACAACAATGTACCCAACATATTCTCTATCATCATCTTCATCATTTTCTGGATTCGACAAGACTCTATCGAACAAAGTTGAAGGATCAATCAACTCTATAGGAATCAACCTCTCCTCCCTATCCAAGAAACAACTCTCCATACCAATAACTTCCAATGAATCATCATCTTCCACCACTTGAACTATATTCTTAGAAACAACATCAACTTGAGTAGGTGAAACTCCTTGACTACCCAACATCTTTACAAGAAGAAGGTCTCTTGGAGACAAACCCAATTCAAATTCTCCATTAGTCACACAAGTGGGGCACAAATGGTAGTTGAGAAATTTAAAGCAGCGGTAGTGCTCGTCGGTACAATTAGCGAAACAACGATTGCACAAATACTCTAGCACATCAAATTCCCTCTCCTCATCCTCTATATAACTAAAGTCTAATTGAGTCAATCCCAACTCCCATTCCTCACGAGCAAAACAACTGAGGCACAAATCAAAGTCTCGTAAAGTATTGCATCGGTACCGCTTGTAGGAACAATTATCAAGACAAATATTGCAATAGTGTTCTAGCACAGGTTCAAGAACAACTTGGGTGGAAGAAATTGAAAACGCATTCAATGGAATACCTGGTGAGCAGTTGGAGCTTGAGGAAGTAGGGTTGATGTTTAACGAGTTCACACCCGGGTTCTCTTGGGGATTTCGTCGAACACATGGTGAGTCGCCGAAAATGAGGGGGAGAATGGCAGAAATGGAGAACAGAGTGGAGAGGCCGTGGTGTAATCAGCTCGCTTCGTATGTTCAGAGGAAGCAATTTTCAGAGGATTTGTCGTTGTTGCGGAAGTCGAAGAGCTCGGAGTCAAAGGGGCTGGAGAGGATCTGAGAAGGCGGAGATGTCGGCGTCTGAAATTTTGAGGGAGGAGATTAGGGGAGGTGAGATCGGCGTGTCTGAGGGATTTTGGGTTGCGGAGCTCAACTTGGGTGAACTGGTCCTGAAGCCAGTGGTCGGAGATGAGGACGCCGACGAACGTCGATATTTTCGATGGTTGAAGTTTGGATTTGTGGGTTTTGAGGATGATTTTGGCAGTGGTTGGCAGACGTGGGAAGAAGATGGGTTTGGGGGTTTTGAGGGTTTCTGAGGTTGACGATGAAGAGAGGAGGTTAGGGTTTTGAGGGGGTTTTGAGGAAGGGGTAGCGGACGTGGAAGGGGGGGTTGGGGTTCTGAGATTTGGGGAAGATGAGGTGGGGATGCATTGGCAGTCGAGAGTGGTGGTTTTTCGGAGAAGAAGCGGAGGTTGGGGCGTGCTTTTGAGGTTGAAGATGAGAGAGTCGGGGAGGATGATGGGGCCCGCACGAAGTTGAACACAATGGCTCTGATACCATATTGTTACAGGTCCAATCCAACCGGGTGGTGGATCTTTCTCGTCGTCGTCGCCACCATCGTTGGCGGTTGCGATGATAGCCATGAAATCAAGCACAAAAGGGAACAAAAACAAGGAAGAGAAATTGGAACTAAACTTAAATATCAATTCATATTCATTCAACATAAACTTCATACCAAAAGCCACATCTCAATATTATTTGAATGGGACAGAAGAAATTTGGTTTAAACCTCATATTCATTCAATTTGGTTTAAAAGCAACAGAAGAGACTAACAGCACCACGAAGAATTAAGATGGTATAACTTCGATTCAATGAACCGGAATGAAACATAACCATGCTGCTGGAGCAAATGGGAGCCTGTGGCTTAATTCTGCTGTTCGGTTGCATGAAACAATTAACAACCTGACCTGAACAATATCCACAAGTTTATGCAAGTATGAACCACCCTTCCAGCTAACGATGATACAGCCTCGCCAACAATCATTTCAACCATTCCAGTATTCAAAAACTATGCCATTACAAGATTAAGCAGGATTCAAGTATCATAACAACTGAAATAGCAGAAAATGGCAACTCTATACTAAAGTCTTTGTCAACAAAAATAAACAGCAATTTTCTACATGAAATCAGGCATCCACCAGGAGCAAACAGTACATAGCCTAAGTTAATGTTGGCACACTACAAGGAGAAGTACCCCTACCCAAAACCATTAAAATAAATTCAGAGGGAAGCATGGAACTTTTAATTAGGCCACCAAGGGCCGCAGATATACAAGATTATTTTGAAGCTCGCAAAATACAGCACTGCATTTGACATGGAGCAGGATTCATCAGGACTCCACATATTTCTCCAAATACGCCTACATTCAAGAGAAAAGCAAGTTAGTCATTACCAAGGATTGACAAAAAATACAATGATCTTGGAATAGGCATTGAAAGATAAGAGATAATACACTTCAGGCGGAAGGATAATTATCAAGTCGATGGCAGATCACGCAAGAATTAAGGTTAAATAACACGACTTTCACGTGAGGGGAAAAACAAAAAAGAAAGTACATAAAGCACATTCCATTATTGCACAATCTAGGGTATTAATGGGATTGTTTTTGCTATTGAAATGATGAATTGGCTGAAGCAGTCTTGTGTAAGAAGACTGTAAGTCGGCAACGCCTGGAAGTGAAAATAGTCGCCCTACCATCACTCTCAAACCCACTACTACAGTGACGAAAGTCACTTAGCTGAAGACAGAACTGACATCATGAGGTTACAGCTGCGAGCATAATGAGAACCTCAGGACAATCGGATGGCTGCTGTGATAGTTTGACATAGGAAAGGAATGGGTTTGGCGATTGGAGAGAAAAAGAAAACTTTAGGCAGCAAGCTAAACCTCCCTTCCAATTTCTAATTGTGACATTGTGTTTAAAGTCAAATATGGTATTAAAGAATAATTGTATAAATGTTAAAACATTCATATGAACAATTAGCTAATACAAATTTCCTTCAGAAATATATGGAAAAATAAATTCCATTCTCAGAAATTAATACACATTATTAGTGAAAATTTTAGGGACTCCAGGTTATAAACTGCAAATATACCCCTGACGTTATTTTTCAACACTTCTCACCTCCAACCTTTACAATGTAAGTGTTTTGCACCCTTTTATACCATTATATAGGGATATATGCTTAATTGCCCGTACATGCATCATCTTTGAGGTTATGATAATTTTATCTTTTCCTTTTAGTCTTCTCTAAGTACAAAATTTTGCAGACTTAGCAGACATGTCTAAAGGATAAGGCATTAATTACGAGCTGCACAAGCATAGACAGGATCTATGACACATCGGAACAATGGAGGAGTATTATTGGAAACAACGATTGAGGATCCAATGGTTAGAGGAGGGTGATGCCAACACAAAAAAATTTCATAGGATTGCGAATGGAAGAAGGCGCTGTAACAACATCTCCGGACTTCAGGTGAACAGCTCGTGGTGCGAGAACAAAGACAAGATCACGCAGCACATTAACGACACTTATAAGGATCTTCTAGGCAAAAGAAAGGACCATAGATGTATCCTGAATCAAGACATGTGTCAGACACGAGACTCAATGGAAGTGATGGCATTGAGAGAAACTTCACCGAAGACGAAGTCTTAAAGGCTATAAAGAGTTTGGGGCAGGATAAAGCGCCAGGGCCGGACGGATTCCCCATTTTCTTTTACAGGTTTTATTGGGAAATCATCAAAATGGATTTTATGCGCATTGTGCACGATTTCTACAATGGGGAAGCTGAGTTGGAAAGACTGAACTATGCAAATATAGTCTTAATTCCGAAGAAATCTGAATTGAAATAGGTTGGAGACTTGAGACCCATCAGCTTGTTGAACAGTTCCTTCAAAATTATTTCAAAAGTCTTGGCTAATAGATTGGGGCCACAGCTAAAGGATATTGTTGGAGAGTTTCAGAATGGATTCATCAAAGGAAGGGATATTATGGACAGCATTGCCTCAGCACATGAAATTGTTTTCAGGGGAAACAAGGACAAAACAGACGGATTTCTTTTCAAAGTTGATTTCCAGAAAGCCTACGATTTTGTTGAATGGGATGCACTAGATGAGGCTTTGATTCTAAAGGGATTCGGGGAGAGATGGAGGTCATGGATTCATCAGTGTGTGAGGGGAGGGAAGTCGTTCCTTATCATTAACGGAGTGCAAGGAAGAGAGATCAAATGCAAAAGGGGGCTCAGACAAGGGGATCCATTGTCGTCTCTGCTATTCGCTATTGTAGCTGACAGGTTAGCAGGGATGATTGCAAACGGAAGAAGGCATATGGCGAACCTTCAATACGCTGACAATACACTCCTGTTCGGGACAGCGTCAAAGGACGATATCATTGCAATGGGTACGATGCTGAAGTGTTTCGAAGCTTGGTCCGGTATGAAGGTCAATTTCAACAAGAGCTACATCATTCAACTAAGCGACAACTGTTCTATTCCAATCACTTCGATACAACAAATGCTAGGATTCAATAAGGGGGAATTTCCACTGATCTATCTGGGAATCCCAATCAGACCAGGTGTTTTAACTAGGGATGATGGGCAACCTCTTATCGATAGAATTGAGAAGAAGTTAGCTGCGTGGAAAGGGACTATGCTAACATTGGGGGGTAGGATCACCTTGTTGAATTCGGTTGTTAACAGTATTCCGATATATCTCATGTTTATATACGAATTGCCGAGTTGGGTAGTTAATAGAATAGACAAATGCAGAAGGAGATTTCTTTGGAAAGGGGATAACGAGGGAGGGAAAGGGATACATCTCATTAATTGGGGGAGGGTATGCAAAAGAAAGGAATTCGGCGGATTGGGAATCATCAATCTTAGAGATATAAACAAAGCGTTGTTTGTAAGTGGTGGTGAAAGATGGCAAACAAACGCAACAATTGGTGGTACCAATCGTTCACTAAGTACCGAGAGAGAAGGAAGTTCAAATTTCGGGGTAAAAGTGCCTACGGTAAGAAGTCCTTCCTGTGGAAAGGTGTATCCAAGATGGGAGACACCTACCACAGCCACACCAACTGCAGGGTGGGGAACGGCAAAAACATAAGATTTTGGAAGGACAGATGGTGTGGGGACAATACCATGACGGGTCTTTTTCCATCTGCAGCAAGCGCAGTTATTAACAGAGACATGTTGGTTAGTGATGTTTGGAACTACAACAGGCTCAGATTGGAAGTTAAGGACATCCTTGATCAGGAATCCATCAGTCAACTCCAACAACTCAACAATTTCATTAGGACTCAAGGGTGATACATACCTCAGGAGAAGGATGAGAGACGGTGGACATTGGAGACGTTGCACGGATTCACGGTATCTTCTTTCATCAAGCGGCTAAACGACAAGGGACGAAGAAGCGAAGGTGCGGAAGTCATTTAGGGGATCAAAGTCCCACCCAAAGTCAAAGTTTTCCTTTGGTTGGTAGATAACGACGCCATTCTTTCGAAGGCGAATCTGAGGAAGAGAGGAATTATTGTGAATGCCGATTGTAATAGATGTTAAGGACGTGAGGAAGACACGAAACACATTATTTTCAATTGCCCTAGATCTAGACTGGTATGGGAGAGTGTGGGACATAGATTTGGTCTTTTACAAAACCCGGGGTCAAGTATGGAAGTTTGGGGAGACATTAGAGGTCATAGGATTAGGAAAGAGGATCGAATAGATTGGGAGACCGCTGCTGCCGCTATCATATGGAACCTATGGCTAGATCATAACGATCTCTGTTTTAATAGCATAGATCATAGATTCTCCGTCTTGTTGCATAAAACTCACTACTCTTTTCATGAATGGACAGGGCATCTTGGCTCGAGGAAGAAGAGCCGCTTGGAAGAGGGGGAGGAGTAGGGGCCATCTACTATGGGGCGGCTCCTACGCCCGGGATACTTCATGGGAGCTTTTGAAGGTTGTTTGGTTGTAACTATTTTGACGCCTTGGATAGGCGACTTAGGCTCTTGATCTTTTGTCGATGTTTGTGATGTTATATCCGCCGACAGGCCTTCTATGTACTCTTTTATTCTGTTTCGTTAAAACTCTTTAATGAAGCGATGACTTAGTCATCTTTTAATATATAAAAAAGGCATTAATTACATCGTGTAAAAGTGAGCCTCAAGAATGAACAATTTTACTTCTTACACAGAGCAAGTAGTGTATATAATAAGCATAAAATATAACTATCTAAGAGGTACAAAGTGCTAACTAGTTAAAAGTCCTGAGTGAAAAGCATTGGAAAATAGATGTTAAAAACTTGGAAAATAGATGTTAAAAACTTTTCCTATGAAACTTCAGAGGTATATCTCTATAATTACACATATATGTACTGTTGTTGCTCGGTGTGGGAGCAAACAGATAGATTTGTGAGTTCGTAGGAAATTGAATGAGTCAAACCTGAATACCTTCACCGGCGTTTGTCTGGTTTCCCGCTGCTGCTGTGACCAGCAAAAAGTGCGAGACACCAAGGTTGATTCCGGCGACGCACCCTTCGACGCTCTTATCAGTAATCAATCTTTCTATACCAAAAGCTCGTTCATAATCATTCAGATTACTGACAAGAGCATTGGAGGGTGCATCGCCGGAATCAACCCCGGTGTCTCGCACTTTTTGCAGGTCACGGCAGCAGCGGAAAACCAGTCAAATGCCGGTGAAGGTATTCAGGTTTGACTCATTCGATTTCCTACGAACTCACAAATTCTATCTGTTTGCTCCCACACCGAAAAAAGTAGCAACAGATTGGCGTCGTCTATGGGAAAGTCGAATAGCAATCCAGCCTCTTCCACCAGTCAAGACAGTCACCAGCCATGCCTCCGAGGAAAGTAAGATCTACGGCCTCCAACCGTAGAGCAACTCCCGTACCTCCTCCACCACCACCGGAGGCTCCCCTCCAACCCATCCAACCAATCCAGCAACAAGGACAACTTCCTCCTCAACCTGTCTAGCCGCTGCAGCAGGGGCAGCCTTCTCTTCAAAATCTCCAACCCCAGCAGGCTCAACCCAGGCCTCAAAATGCTGGCGTAGGGACCTCTTGTCCTAATCCCCAAAAGCAACCTCTCCACCGTGATCATGTCTTCGTACACAACCCTTCCACCGACTCCATGGCATCCCATAACCCTAGGGTCGGGAGATCTCCGCAACATCATCATCACCCGGCAGAGTAAGGAAGATCTTCACCACCGCTTGGATGAGAGGCGGGCCCGTGAAGGGGGCTCCCGTCCAGAACGTCCAAGGGCTCAGTCTTCCCGCAGACACGGTCGCAGAAGGTCCGCTTCTCCTAGGAGACGGAGGGAGTCCCCCCAACACCGTCAAAAGAGGAGTCGTTCTCCTGCTGGTCGACCAGTCCCAAGGGACCAGAATGCGCCCGTCACAAAGGCAGAGTTTCAAGACTTCCAAGCGGCAGTCTTAAGGGCCCTCAATGCCGCCCCCAACAACAACAATAATGACCAGAGGCCACCTACTCCTGACCCAGCTAGAAGCCACCGTCGTCGGTCCCCTAGTCCTCGGGGGGCTCCGAGCCACCGTCATCGCACTCCCAGTCCTCACCAATCTCCAAGCTACCATCGCCGTAGCCCTGCCCCCCCTTCATAGGAAGATGAGTCCCAGGGCTCGGTGAGATACGATCGAAGGGAGGATGCCGTCTACCGCCATCTCCATGAGATGGAAAAGCACCTCGGCCAGCTCGATAGGGACGAGGAACAAAGGGGGAGGAGAACCTCCGTCCAAGCAGGCCTCCATTCTCCCGCGCCATCATGGAGGCCCCTGCCCCAGCAAATTTCAAACCGCCACAGTTCGAGTCATACACGGGGGATTCGGACCCCGTAGATCACATAAGAAAGTTTCAAAACTCTCATGATGATCCATCAGGCCTCCGATGCCCTCCTCTGCAAGACCTTCTCGGCTACTCTCAAAGGTCCTGCCCGAGAGTGGTACTCCCGACTCGCCCCGTCCTCTATCTTCTCTTTCAACCAGTTTGAAACCCTCTTCATAACTCATTTCGTAAGCAGCCGCTGCTCCGAAAAGACGATTATCTCGCTACTCTTCCTCAGTCAGAAGAAGGACGAGAAGCTGAGGGACTATGTCAAGCAGCTTACTGCGGAGGCCAGGTCCATCGCCTCCCTAGATCAGTCGGTTGCCTCGGCCGCCTTCCAATCCAATGTCCTCAACTCCGACCTCAGGACATCCCTGGCTAAGAAGCCCCCTTGGGACTTCTCAGAGATCCTCATCCGGAGCGAGAAGTCCATCCGAGCGGAGGAAGCTATCCACTGCCCTACCTTTGAAGGGTCGTCTTCCGGGAGCAAGCGGAAGATCGCAGAGGACGAAGGAGCTAAGAAGCTCCAGAAGGACAACGGAGGCCAGCATCGCCCTCCTCCCCGGTTTGAGAGGTTCACTCCTCTCAACACCAACATCTCGGCTATCCTGATGGAGGTCGAGAAAGAAGGAATTCTCCCTCCTGCTCCTAAGATGAACACTCCCGCGAAAAAGAGGGATAGGGAGAAGTGGTGCCGCTACCACCGGGACCACGGCCACGACACGAACGATTGTCGGGCCTTAAAAGACGAAATTGAGGCCCTCATTCAGAGAGGGCAGCTCGCTAGATTCGTGAGGAAGGACCGGGCTGATCCTCCTCCACCTCCAAGGGGGCTAACAAGCGACCCGAACAGCACGAGGAGACCCCGGACTATGAACAGGAGCGCGTCCTGCACATCATGTAGCGCCCCGAATTTCTAGATTATTAACATAGAAAATACGTGGCACATTCCCAGTGATCCACTTCAACATAATATTAAACATCAACAACACCACTAAAATTTTTCAACATTTTATACAACAAATCATTTATAATGCACAGCGGAACTCAAAACAAACTCAACTCAACATTTCCTTCATTTACAACACAAATTTATCTCAAAAACTGATATTACAAATTTACATAAAATCTCTTATATATCATTTATTTCTCAAAAACCAACTTAAGCATTCCATCTCCAACTCTAAGCACAACCTGCAACATGTGAGGCTAGAGATGATCCCTAACCCCCAAACTAAAGGGGTCAGCCATAAATGGTGTGAGAAATATAAAAATAAACAAACAACATAAAAGATCATACCTCATAAATTCTCAAACAACAAGTACTAAAAGAATATGGAAAGTACGAAATGGAAGTAACATAAAACATCAAGTGATACTAAGCTAAGTGTCATGTGTAGAAAACACGAAAACCACATGCATAAAACGAAACCAAGAAAACACAAGTCTATATGCAGACTCTCCAATGCGTACTTGTCGAAGTCTATGCATCCCACTCTACATAGGTTCGGTACAAGCCCTTAACGTCTTCACTTCATAGGGTTCAATCCCCGTGTTATGAACTAATCCTAACACGATGACTACTACGAGATAAAGATAAACCGTGGATAGTATCACATGCCCGATAATTCCGGAGATGGATCCCACACCCAAGATAATTTCACTTGAATAATTCCGGAGATCATCCCACACCGAAACATTGACACATCCCCACACGAATACCACATGTGCTTCACCCCGACTCCGATAATTCCGGAGATCAATCCCACACCACAAGTAGTTACCGTGATAATTCCGGAGATTGTCCCATACCACAAGACTGTGATAATTCCGGAGACATATCCCACACCACTAATAATCTACTGTGATAATTCCGGAGATTAAATCCCACACCGAAAGCCATACTGAGGTTCGTGACTCATGTTCCCGTTCATCATATCACCACTAGTGCCTGTCCTTAAAATTTTGGTTAATTACTCAACGAATCTCCTAGAGTGATGTACCCTACCGGCCTAAACTCAAATTTTAATAACTGAAATGCCTCAATGGGCCTCAACAACAACTCAACACCAGTATACTAGGGTCACACACCTCTAGAGACTCAAACTCAAAAGTCTAAACTAAAGTCCCACTAAAATAAAGTGGCTCAACTAAATGTCTCAATGACATACTCAACTGAATATCTCAAAGTCAAATGCTAAAAACAAATATTGAACTGAATGTTAAGTACATACTAAAATATCTGAGAAACAATCATTTGAACTAACACTGAAGTTTACAAATACCCTTCAGTATCAGTCGACTCATACTGAGGATAAGTCGACTGTCCAGAGGACAAAAATTTACGATTTTACAAAAATAAAACTAAGTCATATAAGTCGACTTAAGAAAGGTCCCGTCGACTTACCAGAGGCACAATTCCAATAATCTTCTCAAAAATATTCTAAGTGTATAAGTCGACTTAAATGGGTTATAGGTCGACTGTCCAGAAGGACTAATAATACTTACGAAAATATTTTCTTCAGTGGACCAGTCGACTGCCTAAGGGCTAGGTCGACTGTCCAGAACAACTTTTTCAACAAATTCAAATAAAGTATCAGGCTCGTACCAGTCGACTGCATAGTAGGCCAGTCGACTGTCGGCCTACAGATTTCAAAATTAGGTCTGATTACAAAATCAAATTCTGAAGCTTCTAATGAATCAATGTTTATGAAAATAGTTCGTGCTCGGGAAAAATAATAATTCTCAACGAATCTCATCAGGAATATGTATATATCACTCAAAACATCAATATGTCAAGATCTAAATTCTCATGTTCTAAATCACAATCCTTTTGTTAGGGTTTTGCAAGATCTAAATAAAAATCTGATTTATAAGTCTAATGTCCAGGTGTTCATACACAAATCTCAACATGCTTTTAGCAGACAATTCTAATAATAAGGATCTACTATTTCATCCACTAATTCCACATGATTCATACCACATTACGAGATCTAAATTGTTCACAACATCAAATCAATATGTCAATGATACTTGCACGCATAGATCAATCACAAGACAAGTTTCTTCCATGCATAACATCAAATCAAACAAAAAAACAATTTCTATATCTCTCCCATAAATCAAAACAACACAACAAATTTTTATATTACTCACCTTAGATTTTGAGAATAGTCCACAAAGAAATCCTCTTCTTGCTAGATCCAAAAGTTCTTGCTCCACCAAAAAGATCTCCAAATTCAATATTTTTCAACAATGACGGCTGGGAGAAAATCTCTTAAATATGCCGGATTGATAATTAGGGTTTTACCAGCAATTTTGCAAAATAATCCTTTCCAAACATACAATTCACATATTTAGATTTTTCTTTGGAAATTCCATCAAACTCAATTAAATTTGGATTTATAAGAAAATGTACATTCTAAATCTCAATTGATACTGTTCAAAACGTCCAGAAATCACATTTTGCACTTAAACCCCAAAAATGTCAAATTTGCAAAAAGGTCCTCTTTTCTCAAAAATTGCAAATAGTTCCAATAAATTTCAGAAAAATATGGAAAAATACTAATTAAATCTCAAATATTAAATAATGATTTTTCATAAAGAGAACTTAATTTTTCAAACTTCTCAAAAGGTATTTGCACGTGTTTTGCACGTGTACAAAAGATAAATTTTTCTGAAAATATTCATTAAATCCTCAAAAATAAATTTAAATTTATTTTCAAATATAAAAATAATATTTGAAAATACGGGGTTCTAAACCTCATCCACGGAGGCCCTATGGGAGGAAATTCCAACTCCTCCCAAAAAGCCTTCATCTGGGAGGTGAACTCAGTACATGGTCACCCCCCTCCCAAGGGCCTCGGAGTCCCGGTCGCTTTTTCAGATGAAGACCTGGAGGGTGTCCGAATCCCCCACTGCGACGCGTTGGTTATCAGCCTCCACATGGCCAACTTTAAGGTGCAGAGGGTCCTAGTGGATAACGGCAGTTCAGTTAACATCCTCTTTCTAGAGGCCTTCCAAGGGCTCCAGTTATCAAGGGACCGGCTGAAGCCCGCCGGCTACACTCTCTATGGGTTCACGGGAGTGCCAGTGACGATCGAGGGTGTCATAACTCTCGACATAACCGCTGACAAAGCTCCTACTACCCGAACCGAGCCGATGGATTTCATGGTGGTTAACGTCAAAAGCCGCCTATAACGTCATCCTAGGTCGACCAGGCCTATCGTCTCTACAAGCCGTCCCCTCGGTTTATCATTTGAAGATGAAGTTCCCACCACGGCGGGCGTAGGAGAAGAGAAAGGAAGCCAAGAGGCAGCTCGCAAATGTTATACGACCTCGATCGGAGGACCCGTCCTCTCTCTCGAAGCTCTTGAGAACCCCCAGGGGAGCACCCAACCTATATCAGGGCCGGTCAACGAGTTGGAGGGGGTGGTCTTCTCAGGGGAAGATCCGACCCGCAAGTTCTTGATCAGCAAGGCCCTCCCCACTGCCATTTGCTCCGATCCGCAACTTCTCCAAGAGCGTGCTCCTTAGTTCTCCTGAAAGCATGTTAACTCTTTTTTTTATCAAATGTAATAAAGGCTCGCATCTCTGTGGCAGCCACCTAGTTTTTCTTTCAATAAAACTCGGTTTGCCCTTCTCAAAGATCATTCCATTACCCTTAAACATTTCCACTCAAGTCTCGACTCAATTACAACAAGCTAGTTCAGAGTCCAAGCTCCAACAACTGGCGAATACCCAAACAACAAGTTCGGAGTCCAACACTTGGTTCGATTCCACTTCAACTACTCGCTTACAAGCGAGTACGAAGTGGTTCACCATTCAGAACTGCTCCCACAACTGTTGATTCTCTCTTAAAACGACAAGTTCGGAGTCCAACACTTGGTTCGATTCCGCTTCAACTACTCGCTTACAAGCGAGTACGAAGTGGTTCACCATTCAGAACTGCTCCCGCAACTGTTGATTCACTCTTAAAATGACAAGTTCGGAGTCCAACACTTGGTTCGATTCCGCTTCAACTACTCGCTTACAAGCAAGTACAAAGTGGTTCAGCATTCGGAACTGCTCCCACAACTGTTGATTCTCTCTTAAAACGACAAGTTCAGAGTCCAACACTTGGTTCGATTCCACTTCAACTACTCGCTTACAAGCGAGTACGAAGTGGTTCACCATTCGGAATTGCTCCCACAACTGTTGATGAATCTTAAACAACTGGTTCGGAGTTCACAATCATGGCTCGAAATCGCCTTCACAACTTGCAAGTATGTGGGTTCGGGGCTCGACACGACCATTCGAACTACTCCTGAAACTGGTTGATTCCAACAAACAAGTTCGGAACTAAAAACTCTCTCAAACTGCCAATAAACGGTACGAAGAGAAACAAACAAATACCATGCCTCACCACAAAAGCTTTTTCCTTCATTCAGATGCAGAAATAAAATAAGTGGTGGCCAATCCGCTATTAGGCTACTACAAAAGGTGTCGTACTAAATGCAAAGGGAAAGACATCAAAATAGAAAAGAAATGAGACGTAAAAGCTACAAGATCAGGCTCCCTCATCATCAGACGAAGCCAAAAAAGGGGTGCCACCACCGCCTGTGCCATCCCCTCCTTCCTCGTCGGTCTCCTCAGCTAATGGCTTCATGCACGGAAGAAGCTCAGGCCGATAACCCTTGCCATCAAAGTCGGGGACGCGCTCCACCACATTGGCAATAGCCTTAGCATACGACTGATCCATCACCTCATTGAGGTGAACTAACGCCTTTGCCTCCGCAGCAGCTACCGCATCTTCTGAATCCTTCGCTACTTGCTCCTTCCACTTCTTCCTCTCCTCCTCGAAGCCAACAAGGAGGGCCGCTTTCTTATTCGTCGCTGCATCCAACTCCAGAACGGCTTTCTTCCTAAGCCTGTCGGTTCTAGCGGGCCTCATACTTCCACTCTTTCTATTCGGTATGTATCAGCTTGATCAAGTTTCCGGTTCGACAAGCAGCCTACAATAAGAAAAGAGACAATGGCTTAAGAAAACTGAAGGCCAAAGGAAAAATCTAAAGCCAAATCTGAAAAACAGAAAGGTAGATGACTCACCGAAACAACACACCGAGAAATCTCCATGAAACAGCCATCAATCGACTCCTTTGCTAGAGCCTTCTGGTCCCAAGGAGTGGGGAGATTCTGAACCATGTCAAGGCACTTCACAGAGTGCCCAACGATAGCATCGCACCGTTTCAACCCCCAGTCTAGAGCATACACCTTCTTCTCCTCGAAAGTAAAAATAGCATCGGCTGTGGCAGTAAGTGGGACGTGTTGGAGCGCCAAGAGGACATCCAAACCAGAACCCCCCTCAACAGCGCTTGCAGACACATCTGTAGATGCCGACTCCATCCCGGTCGGCGCGGAGGCAGAAGAGCCCCTAGCGGACTTCGGAATCCCGGGACGACTAGCTCCTCCTTTTCTCTTCCGATCCTCTAAACCCTTGGTGTGTAAAAAGACTCGGTTTGCGAGAAGACCTCTGAAGTCCATGCTACCTGAATAGAGGAAAATAAAAGGGAGTGAAGACAAGAAAATATAGAAGTGTGAAAAGCGGAAAAATGCTGAAACGAAAATAGAGGTATTAAAATATAAGGTCCATCGGGCTTAACCCCCTCAAGCAAAGGACCTCCTCCGAGATATCCTGCCACTTCATCTCGCCAGCCAAAAGGAGAAGGTCACTAATCTTATCCTCTTCCTCCGTCAACTTCGGTTCGATGGTTAACTTCTTCGACACCGAGCCCCCCCACCTGGTTGGAAATCCCCATGGTTTGGGACTCCGGACAATAAAATACCTGCTTTTCCAGTTCTTGATGGAAACCGGGACAGTGATCACCCCTCTTTTGGGACGAGGGGAAAAGTAGTACCAGTTGTCACATGCCCGTTGCCTATGGAGCCTAAAATGTCTACGCCACAACCGAAGATTTGGCTTCACACCGGCCTCGTGACACCTCAAGACGAATCCCATGAGATGCCTCCAGGAGTTAGGCACAAACTGAACAGGACTCGGTCCGTACCAGTTGAGCACCGTCGTCATGAAGGGAGGCATCAGCAAACGTAGCCCACCAAGGAAAGCATCGAGAGAAAAACATTCGGGAAAATGCCCTAACCCCAGGACCGGGGAGTAGCAACTCGAACTCACAAGGAATTCCAAAGCAGCTCCGAATGGCCAGGATGTCCTCCTTCCCCAGAATGGTTCTCACATGGTCATTCTCAAAAATCGAGTAATTGTCGTCGGGCCCCTCACTTACAGCCCAGTAGTGGATCAAGCTCGATACATCCTCTGGGTACTGACGGACTAGTAACGGAACAAGAGGAGGATGAAACCGCGAAAGGTGACACCCCCTGTCGTCCCTCATCTGGTCGATAACCTCTACGATAACAGAGGGACCAACCGCCTCTTTCCCCTTACAAGAACGAGGGTCAGAGATCACTTCTACTCCGTCACTACCGGAAGAGAAGGAGCTACCCGACGGTACCCTAGTCATGGCTCGAGAATAAATTACAAACTGTAAATGTTACCTGACCGTCGGGACCGAGGAAGGTGAAAAGATACCGTGCAATCCAAGCACTTAAGGAAGAAAATAGCCTTTGGGAAGTGAGAACAATGAATGGAGGAGTAAGGAGCAAAGAGTGAAGAGTCTCTAAGTTTATAGAGGACAAAACAGCGGCAAAACGTGTTCAAAACGCGTAAAAATACGCGTCACCGCGTATAAATACACGGCATATAGGGGGAAAAGGGATTTACGTGCTAAACGCATACAAAATCCCACACGCTAAGCGTGTTTTCGGCGTGTGACGAGACGGCGTGGGGGCCCCACGTGTTGCATCCCAGAATGCGCACCGCGTGGCGCTTCTGCTGCAAAGCGGGTCCTACTGAGGATCCATCACCCAAACGCGCCCCACGTGACAACTGCCACGCCCGCACTGGGTCCCACCTCCCTCCTCCGTGTCTCAGACGCGCCCACGTGAAAAAGGGTTTACGCACCAAGTGGTGCTCCCTCTGAGCCAGCTGACGTGGCGGTGGGCCCCGCTGACCCTGCTGCTTCTCTGCATGCCCACGTGATGGTGGGCCCCAGTCCGACGCCTGCCCAGCCTCTAAACACGCCCACGTGGGCCTCGCCGCTGTTGACCCTCCAGTCGCGTGACGCCACATGGTGGTGGGCCTCGCTCCACCCACCCCTGCGAACCGGGTAGCGTGCGGAACGGGGAGAGCGACAGCCTCGAGTTCTTTTCGGCCGTATGATTGCTTTAAAATTCGTGCCCATCAAGATGGACAATCCAGATCAAAAAAAAAGTGGGTTACCCGGTTTCAAACCGGGTATATTCAAAATCGGGTATAGTGCTTGCTTTGGCTTTTTGTGACCCATGGATCTTTCCAAAAAGTGTGTTTATCCCAATCAACGATCGAGATTAACTCAGGTATTATTTATTAATTAAAATTTATTTTCTTATTAATAAATTCCAGAAAAATAATAAAAAATCTGGAAAAAAATAATATTAAATTCTCGAAAATTATTTAAAAATTCTGAAAAATAATTAAAAATTCAGAATACTATTTTTAATTTCTGAGACATAATTATTATTTAAAAGTTCTAGAAAATAATATTAAATTCGGATTAATTAATATTAAATTCGGAAAAAATATTTTAAAATTCTAAAAAATAATTAAAAATTTAATCATGATTGCAAATATTACAATTTATCAATCATTGGTCACATCTAAAGAAATCATTTAGGATATTGGCAATTTATAAATCATTGGTTATATCTAAAGAAGACATCATTTAGTATTATTGCAAATGATTAGGCACATAAAATTCTCCTAAGAAAATGTGTTCTGCTTTGGGTCTTTCATATAGAAGTGCAGAAAATACTAGAGGTTTAATCGATTATCCAGGCAACAGAAGCCAGCCTTGAAAGGATTCAAAGATTTAAAGAAAAAAAGGTGTGACAACATGTCGTTCCACAAGTAGCAAGTAGATTGAGTGCTTAAATGGTGGAAAGAGAAGAAGAATGGAGAGGAGTTGGCACCTAACAAGGTTTAAGTAGGAGTGTAAGAAATAGATACAAGTCCTTCCTTTTGAATTAGATACGGTCCATTTTCAACAACAAAAAGTACATTTCCTTTCATTATCAGCATCAACAGTTTCAACACATAACCCTTATTTATTGTTCCTTGTGGGTTGAACAGGGCAACTTAATGGTGATTCAGACTCTACAAAAGTGAGAAGTTTGATCAGATTCCACCTATGTTATGAGATAACAAACGGATGCTTCACTGCTGGGGGATTCAAAGATTACCATATCTTCAGAGAGGGCAATCAACCATAAAACTGGATCATCAACAAGTGTCGCGTGCTCAAGTTCGCTAGATTGTAGTAGATGTGTGTATTTACTTGGAAAAATAAACATCAACTAAAAATTAAGAACTAAACAATCATTTGCTAATTTGTTTCCTAATTTGAAGTTTTTGAGATCATAACCAAACCCATTTTCTTTCCCACTGTGGATGGATGAATCTTTTTCCTCGTCAAATATTTTTATCACAAAAATCAAAGTAAATACCTGTAAGACCTGCTCCGACTTCTTTTAGGCGAGGTAGGACTCAGTTGCCTCTGTACATTACCGCCTAGAGATAGACTTTTACCATAATTCAGCTCAAGTCCTTTATCCCTTCCCTCTCTTACTCTGCCAAAATCATTGCCTTCTTCTCTATCACGGTTTGCATCTAAATCAGGAAGTTTTGGAAAATGAGTACTTTGAAATTCAGTTATTGGTATATGAGAGAGCTCTGTAATCTTATCAGCCATGTCATAATCTGTACTCATCATAGTAGGTTCATCTTTGATCTCAGATGGAAGGGATGAGTTCTCTCTATTATCATCAAGTATTGAATAATTCGGTTCTGAGTCTGACACAAATTCATTGGCAGAACCAACTGCTTTCGTTGGAGGTTCATCAGTTTGTGTTATTGAAGGTTCTTGAGGTTCTTCCACCACATCCCACTTTGATCTTCGTCTTCTCGTATTCTCAGTCATTCTCTTTTTCTTGAAATGGGAGCCACAAAATGAAATATAATGCACTCAATCTAATGTCTTTTAGGCATTTGTGGCTGACTGCTGAATATTTCTCAGATCATCTAGGATTGCCTTGCAGAACCAAAAAAACACTTTAAATCAAGATAGCAAAGTAGAACAATATCAATTTACTGCTAGGAAATTTTGAAAAAGAATAAGCAGCTCTTGCAAGAAAATTGAAAAAAATGAATTAGCAGCTCTTACATTATGTCATTTTAAGTAATATATGAGTGCCAATGATCATAGCCCGTATTTTCATGAATAAGGGCTATGATAAGTATTCATGTATCAATTTCATTTCATCATTTTCAAGACGCTATAACATTCATCACAAACTGAATAGATTAGAAGGAATAGAGATGTTTTTGTTCAATTTAAATTTAATTGAGAAGCAGTTGTTCTTGTATAAGCTGTACATAAAATGATAGAAAAAACAGTGTAGACTCTCCCTCTATATGCAATGTTGTATCGTATGAATAAACAGGAAGATTTCCATAAGGAGAAGGAAAATGTCTTTGCAACTTTTCAAATATATATATATACTAGATTTGCCCGTGGGCACGTGTCTACGGCACGTCTTCAGAACGATACAGTATATGAAAAGCCTTGTAAACAGTAAATCAACAATTATGTACTCAAGTTTGAATAGTATGACAATAATTAGTTGTAAATAAAAGTCCATAGAGAGAGAGATAAAAAATTAAATAAATAAAGGAGTTGTTTTGGGGGGAACTCGAAAATTTGAGTTTTGGGGAAAAACTTTTTTTTTTGGGGGGGGGGGGGGGGAATGTGTTTTTGAGATTAGATCTGGGCCTTTGATTTTGGGGGGATTGAAGGAGAGCCACTTGATAGCTTTCTTTGTGTTTTATTATATAGATATATATAGGGTAAAAGGGATATGAGCAACTTGCTCACTTAGTAAATGAACAATTGATAAGATGACATGCATGTGATACATTGGATAACTAACCATTTTTAAGATTTCTCAATCACACACATGCCACATCATCAATTGCTCATTTACGAAATGAGCAAGTTGCTCATACCCTTTTTTTCCCATATATATATATATATATATATATATGAGCAATCTTCCATTGCAAACGCAAATGTTGTGCAAACGCGTGCAAACTACTTAACCTGTCATTGGCAATGACGGGTTAAGTGTTTACACGTTTGCAACGCTACAATTAGCATTGGTATAAATACCCGAAACCCGGATCCGATCCGAACCCGGCATTGGACCGGAACCGGCCCTGCCCATCCGGGTCCGGGTCCTAAAATAAGACCCGTTGTACTTTCGGGTCCGGGTCCGCTCAAAAGAGACCCGACCTGGACCCGGACCCGTTTAAAAAAACTTTAAAAATCAACATAAAAATAAATATTCTATCCTCATCCCTCCCCTCCTTCTTCCTCAATTCTAAATCGTCCTCTTCAAAACTCAAAACTCATGCTTTTTTCTTCTCTTCTCTATTCTAAATCCTCCACTCGCCGCCTCCGCTCGCCGCTCACACTCCCGCTCATACCCGAACGGGTATGAATATTTTAATTGGACCTGGACCCGGAACCGGACCCGGTCCTCACGGGTCCGAGTCCAATTTTTGGACCCGTAGGGGACTGGGACCGGGACCGGGTCCGGGTAGTGAAGGACCCGACCCGATACCAATGCTAGCTATAGTAGCGTTTGCAATGTAATAAACCTATATATCTATATAATAAAACACAAAGAAAGCTATCAAGTGACTCTGCTTCAATTCCCCCAAAATCAAAGGCCCAGATCTAACCTCACAAAACATCTTTTTCCTCCCAAAACTCAAATTCAAATCCCCCCAAAACTTCTTTATTTATTTAATTATCTCTCTCTCTCTTTCTCTCTCTTTCTCTCTCTCTGTATCTATATAATAAAACACAAAGAAAGCTATCAAGTGGCTCTCCTTCAATCCCTCCAAAAATTAAAGGCCCAGATCTAACCTTACAAAACATATTTTCCCTCCAAAAGTTCCCCCCAAAACTCAAATTCAAATCTCCCACCCAAAACAACTCCTATATTTATTTTATTTTATTTTCTCTCTCTCCCTCCCTCCCTCTTCTATTCAAAAAATTAAGAAAATAAAAATTTTAAAAATTTTAAAATATTAAACAACTAAAAAAAATTAAAATTTTAAAAACTTTAAAAATAATTCAAAAAAATAAAAAAAATCATATAATATGTTTTTTGCTCTATGTTTGCTACTTCAATTAATTTGCTGGACCTCTGAAACTATTTTATATGATCAAACAAGGTGTACCGTTCTGAAGACGTGCCGTAGGCACGTGTCAACGGGCAAACCTATATATATATATATATATATATATATATATATATATATATATATATATATATATATATATGCTCCATTGAAAACGGGTCTAGTTTTCACGGGTTGGAAAACACGAATCAGAGCCATTGGATCGCTCATGATCGGGATCAGCAGCTCAGATCGAGCCCCCCACCACCCATTTCAATTGATGAGCGGGGGGTTATTTTGGAAATTTCGTCCCAAATAACTCTTCGCCTCACTGATTCTAAAAAAATGATATAACCTAGGCCGTTGTTGGGAACAACGGCCTGGGTTATAAAAAATTGAATCATAGGTCGTTGTTTGAACAACGGCCTTGTTCTCAATTTTTATAACCCAACAACGGCCTAGGCTATAAAATTTTATAGAAATTTATAGAAATTTTATAGCCTAGGCCGTTATTGGGAATTTCGTCCCAAATAACTATTCGCCTAGGTTATATCATTTTTTTCAGAACGAATCAGTCGAATAGTTATTTGGGACGAAATTCCCAAAATAACCCTCCGCCACTTAAGTCATATTGGGTGATGGGCGGAGGCAATCTGAGCCGCTGATCGAGATCATGAGCGATCCAATGGCTCAGATTCGTGTTTTCCAACCCGTTTTCAATTGAGCATTTGCCATATATATATATATATATATACTTATGGAAACATGGACTTTTATACCCCAATTTATAATTATTGTCAACATATACTAATGAAAACATAGACATTTATTTACAGCTAATTATTGTCATGCAATTCAAACTTGAGTTATATAATTGTTGATTTATTGTTTACAAGGCTTTTTATATGTTGTATCGTTCTGAAGACCTACCGTAAGCACGTGTCCACGGGCAAATCTAGTAGCAAGTCACCCATACCCTTTTTTCCCATATATATATATATATATATATATATATATATATATATATATATATATATACACGAGCAATCTTCCATTGCAAATGCAAATGTTGTGCAAACGCGTGCGCGTGCAAACCACTTAACCCGTCATCCGCAATGACGGGTTAAGGCAAAACACATAACCTAGCAGGTTAAGTGGTTTGCACGTTTGCAATGCTACAGTAGCGTTTGCAATGGAATAAACCTCTATATATAGAGAGAGAGTTAGTCTATTATGAGATGGTGAGCGGGGCTCCTTATCTTGAGCGGGAGCTTCCAGCCATCCGATCTGAATTGATTCAGATCGAATGGCTGAGATGGGATCCCATTCTCCATCCTGTTTTGTTGAGGGTGAATTGGTCATTTACCCCCTCTCCTTATCTTGAGCGGCATGCTGGCTCCCAATTCTTATCCCGCTCTCTTACGATCGTAAGAAACCCTAGCCCCCTCTCCATAGAGTTAGTCTATTATGAGATGGTGAGCGGGGCTCCTTATCTTGAACGGGATCTTCCAGCCATCCGATCTGAACCAATTCACCCTCAACAAAACAGGATGGAGAACGGGATCCCATCTCAGCCATTCGATCTGAATCAATTCAGATCGGACGGCTGGAAGCTCCCGCTCAAGATAAGGAGCCCCGCTCACCATCTCATAATAGACTATCTCTATCTATATATATATATATATATATATATATCATTATTTGAGACGAATATGTGAATGATGTCTGTTGTAACCATTATAATGAGACGAATATGTGAATGATGTCTGTTGTAACCATTTCCCCATCTAAACTGACCGTTAAAGGTCTATGGTTCACCTGATCTAAAAGTAAGATAATGAGTGCGAACCAACAGTATATTTTAGACTAACATGTAACAAATGCACCGTTAAGATTGTTATCTATAATAGGGATCTGGGTGCTAGTGAGACTTGTTGGACAAAGAGCTCATGAAAGAAAGGAGGCCAATTGCATGACCAATATTTCTATCCCAGAACGAAACTACAAAGAAAAAGAAAAACAGAATCTGCTAAAAATTGCTTTTGGACCCTCCAAAATCCCAATTTTGATTGTTCATCTTCCATATTATTTAAAATTTGAAATTAAACTATTGAAGAACATGATACACTTGTATTAACCAAACATTGAAAACTCGATTTTGGCCTCTGACACTTCAAGACAAGTTGGTTTTGTATTTCATTACTCGTCTTCCATATTATTTAAAATTTGAAATTAAACTATTGAAGAACATGATACACTTGTATTAACCAAACATTGAAAACTCGATTTTGGCCTCCGACACTTCAAGACAAGTTGGTTTTGTATCCTCCGACACTTCAAGACAAGACAAGTTGGTTATGTATTTCATTACCCGTCGGAAGTTTCATTTCTAGTTTTGGTTTTAGAAATGAATACAGTGACACGAATCTGTATGCATAAAAGTGTGGATGCAATGTATATAATTTCCATATAATAAATTATGTCGATGGATGTGAGCAAGTCTGCGGGGAATTAAAGGTGGCTCCATTTGGAGATAAAACAAGCAAGAACCGGCTGAGATGGCTTCAATATGTGATATAAGTACACAATTTTTGGTTCAATGGAGCAGAATTTCAACATAAAACATCCACAGAATATCAAAAGCACACTGCTATCAAGAATTCTGAGAACAACAAAAACATCATGAAGACAATTTTTTGTTTAAAATACGAGTGTAAAGTAATATTACAAGATGGTTACTGAAAAAAAGGAAGAAGAAACAAACAAAAAAATATAGAACTGTTACAGATGAAGTACTCTAGCTATGGGCTTCCATCATTTATCCATCCTCAAAATTTACAATTCCTAAATGAGCAACCCCAAAAGAAATTTTCCTCGTTCTGTAATTTTAGTGATGCTGGAATGTATATTTTTGGCAATGCTGTCATGTCCCTTGACTGTCCGAAGAGTAGGCTCGTTCTACAACTTGTAATCAGCATCATCTTATCATCTCACTTCCCTATGCAGTAGATTTACAATAAAATAATAGAGTCCGATTTTTCCACAGGAATAACTCTGATTATCTTCACTAAACACCTGATTATAGCAATTCATTGGACCAAATCACCCTAATTTCCTGCTTATAAAAACCAAAAACGAACTCAATTTCATCTTGATCAATACATATGCAAAGTTTATCTTGTTGCTGCCATTTGAAACTTTCGCTCTGTGCTTGTTTAGTGCTCTTGCATTATTAATCTTTCAAAAATCGCTAGCTAGTATAATCCTTCGATATTAATTCAAATTGCAACGGTCTTTGCATAAGTAGCATTCTATATATCCACCAAATCCTGCATAGGACAAGAAATATAGCTCCATCAGCCCTAAGAAATCCCGCGAAAATCAAATGATGTTTCCTTCATTGCCATCATAAATTTCTTCTTATGGAGTAAACTGGACAGAATACGGGCTTAAATTTTGGGTAATCTTTCCTCTTTGGAGATATTCACGTAAAATATGGAAATTGATGTAGACATTCAAATATGTTCCTAAAGTTCTAGTCCCAATTTAATTTCAGACAGATTTCTAATATTAGATACTATAGCTATTCCCACAACCCAACCTATTTTATGTCCCTATGGCTAACTTCCAAAAGGATAGATTAAATTACAACATTTAAATATTTCGCATTACAAAATATAATACAGACCGGTAATTAGTAAACCAAAAAACTATACATAGGTTTCTTGAAGCAAGCATGTAATCATCAAAAAGTCAGATTGTAACAAAGGTGATCCACTCAATATGACCGAATAAAAAGCTAGATCTAAATGAGCAGAATTAAAAGGTAATCATAATATTTAGGACTAGGTAATAAGTGAACAGATTTTGTTTGTATGGCAACAAAGAAACGAGATGATATCTTACTTGGACAGCTAGTCGGTAACAATTACCTTAACTCGATCATGGTTCCCAAGCCAGAATAAAGGAGTATAGTTGAATCAGAGAGTTTGTAAAGTTGAATCAGAGAGTTTGTACGCAACAGGATCTTTATGATATGAACCTTAACGAGTAGGACTGATGTATCAACAATAATAGGAGTAATATAATCTTGTTGAAAAATAGACAACGACTATATTTAACTTAAGATGAACATGGATTTAGGCAATAACAGACAATAGCACTCAACATAGCACTCGACAAAGCTCAATGTAGAAGAAACAGCTGCCCCTATTAATTTGGAATAAATGACCTACATGGTGGCCGTAGATTTGCAATCTTCTCTAAAAACTTTTCAAAATAAAATAAGAAAGAACAACATAATCACATGTTAAATAACCCTGGCAGGGAAACGATGAGTAGCATGGTGCTTAACGCTTGATACTCAGAGTAAACATACATTGGCAACAACATTCAATACCAATCACTTGGGATTATTTATTTTATGACACGAAAAGAGCCTATCGATGGGAGAAAAGGCATTCTAACACACATGCTCTTCTTTCTATTCTAACCATGCATTAACTTGTGCTTGGTTTGGGTCTAAATTCTAGATTGTAAACTCAAATACTTTGTCAATTGTTTTTTTCGGAAAACTATGTACCTAATGAAAACAAGGCTATAAATACACCAAAGTTGTCATCATTGAATACTCAAAACAAAAGGATAACATTCAAAATTTGAAAGATTCAGTTGTCCACCCTTACATACATCACAGTATCGCATACAATCATCTCATTCAACCAACAGAAAACAATCAAATTCACAACCTAAATATAAACTTCGAGGTAGACTAATAGTTTCATTCACCCTAAAAACCCACATGAATCACACATGAGCATCATTCTAACATTAATTTAAACAGTTCATACCATCTTGAGATAACACAAAACCCATTAGATAATTTTCTCAAAAAGGGGTTCTTTTCACGATGTACCCTACATTGCATTATCGCATGCATCGTATCATACAACCAACACAAAGCAGTCAAACGCACAACCTAAACATAAAGGTAGACTAAGGGCATCAGTGTCTATAAAAAATTCACATGAACACCACGTGAAAGTGATGGTGACCCTAATGGTAATTTCAACGGTTTGTACTAAACTGAAATAGCAAATCATACGTTAGTTGGTTTTTCCCACACAAAAAAAAAAAACATTAAAAGGTAGGGTTTTCTATCTTGCAATTTAGCCTACATTTACATCATCATATAACTAACACAAAACAGTCAAATTTAGTCAAATTTATAGCATCAAATAGTGAACTAAAACATACTTGACAAACCAAATCAAACAAACATGGGATCCTCAAAATCGATCCAAAAATCGCACCTTTTAGGGTTTCGCGAGAAGAGGATGAGGAGTACGACGGCGCGGATGAAGACGGAGACGGCGATCGAATAGGATGAAGAAGACGAAGACGCTTCTTGGATATTTTTAGCGATTTTGATTTGATCTGAAAATTGGGGGTTAGGGATTTGAGATTTGGATTTTATATTTTATCGGAGAGGATTATTTGGATAGACACCTGTTCTGAAAATATACTTGTTGACTTTTGTAGTCCAAATGTCCCTATTCATTAAACCATACCAAATTTTTGCGAGTTTGCAAAAAAACTTGGACAATTATTATCCAAACCGACCCATCCGAACCAATCCAATCTGAACCGACCGGTTTTTAACCGAACCAATTGGGAGTTTGGATTGGTTCGGTTCTTGATCTTCAATAACCAACTGGACCGGTTCGGATGTTAGATGGGGCTTTCAAATAACCGATGAAACCAAACCGACCGTACCTCTATGCATAGGTCCATAAAAAATATATTTCTCCTTTAATTTCTTGAATATAAAAATAGCCATTTCTCATTTTCTTGGAGATACAAACAGTCTTCTTTAATTTCCTTAACAAACCGAGCAATTGTTCTACCTATATTTTGATTCTTCATAATCCTGTGTGTTATGTTGTTGAGAAATGCTTTATTTACAGTGTGGCTCAACTTAATAGAATCATGAAGTTGATGTAACATTTAGTAGTTACTTTAATCAAATCAAGTAGAAATTATAATCTAATTTTTTTATTGTACCTGAAATTCAATTAGCTATGGTTATTTAATATTTCTTTTATGATAATAAACTAAGATTATAGAAGTATGCAAGTGAAAAAGTATTTTATCTCACCCTTTTAAATGTCATAATCTCAAACAATTAGTGCAAATTTATTAACAACTTGTGGTTTATAAATCTTCATTTTAAATTCATTTCTGAATAACAAATAACAGGTTGTTTCTTAAGTTTGATTGAAGTTGATCTTTTAAATTTCAACAAAATTATGAATGATGTTGAAGGTGAAAAGTAGCACGCCAAACCGACCATCCAATCCAATCCAAACCGAGCTTAATCGGCTTGGATGGAAACCGATCCAATTAAGGTTCGGATTGGTTGCGGATGAGAAAATTAAAAAACCGTTCTTCTTTGGATTGGTGGTGGATGGTCCATATTAGGTCAGATACCGACCGATGCCCACCCCTAAAAAACCATACAAATATTTTATTTTATTTTATGCGGTGCTATACTATCAAATAAAATATGCAATAATGTACAAGAAAATCTAGAATTACCTTCTGAATTACCTAGTTTGGTAAGATATATTCATACAATATATATTTTTTCTCTTTTTTTTCTTACATGTTAATCAGGGGTTTTACTTTTTTTTTTAAAAATAATTTTTTTACTCAAGCTCCTTCTAGTTTCCTTAAATAAAAAACATTTAATTAGAGTTAGATAATTAGATATAGCTAATTATATAATGTATTAAAAAATGCATGGGCCTTAAAAAATTGTTACAGAATCAGTCACCTGATCGCATATAGCTACTTTTTTATGGGAATGGCAAACGACACCTATATATATATATATGGGTATGTGTTGCTGCTGATTTCGGGTGTGGGAGCAAACAAATGAATTTGTGAGTTTTTTGAAGAAAACAATAAAGCAAACATGTTGACCTTCACCAACGTGTTGACTTATTCCTTGCTGCTGCCACGAACCTGCACAAAGTTCGATACACCGGGATGGATCCCGGCGACGAATCCTCCGACGATCTTGTCAGTAATTTCGAGATAAAAATTTATCTCTACTTTCCGATGTTTTGGATAAGATATAGAGTTTAAAACGTTTCATAGAGATAACTATGAATTTGAATTATTTTTTATTCATCTGGGTTGGTTTGTAACGGGTCGCTACCCATACCTAGTAGAACAGATCCGTTTATGGATTATTTCGTGCCCAATTTGAACGGTCCCGATTTGGTTCTATTTTTAGCCATATCAGTATGGTTTTCTACAAACTTGCAAAAATTGTTCATGGTTTACTTAAATTGTCCAATTTTCTTAACCCTTTTTACCCAAACAATGTGGACTAAAAGCATCCCCAATTGTTTTTGCTATTTTGGCAAATTGGCAAAATAGCAAATGGCAAAATAAGGGTTTTGTTACAGTCGTTGTTCGCTATAATTTGGCAAAAAAATGAAAATAATAATAATAAAAAAAAAATCGGACGGAACATGTTGTTCCGTCTGAATTTGGTGTTTTTTTTAATGTTTAAAATGATTTTTAATTAGGGATTAAATGGTAATTAGTTATTAAAAAATTATTAAAGTAATGATTATTCAATTAATGAATGTCTTAAACAATGATTAAGTAGGATATTTTGAGATTTAGTGGGCTTTGGTGGGACGGGGAATGTTATCCGTCCAATAAATTTTAAGTTTCGAATGGACGAAATATGTTGTCCTATCCGATCTCCTTAAAAAATAAAATAAAAAAACGAGACAAAACATGATGTATTGTCTGCTATATTTAGCAACTGCCAAATTCATTCCTCAAATATGAGAAACTACTATACCTCATTTGCTAAAATTTGGCAAAATAGCAAACGATTGCAGCGCTCGTTTCTCAAGTTTTTTGCCATTTTGCCAAAATAGAAAACGATTGGAGATGGTTTAACAAGATATATAGATTTATAGAGGGTGAATTTCACAAAACCCTCCCATTTTAGAAGGTTTGAAAGCTAAACCATCTCTTTTATTTTCATAATCAATGAGACCCTTACTGAAGATTCTTGAAAACGATAGCATTCCCGCATAAATGTGAGGGTCAGAGTGAAGATTCTCGAAAATGTTGGATTAACATGTTTGCTATAATACATTGCATTCCTTTGAATATTTGTTATTGCAATTTCTTATTATTTTTTTTAAGGCTAAATTTAAAAAAGTACACAAAGTTTTGTTCCAGTTTTAAAAAAATACACAAAAGTTTTTTTTTATAAAAAAAGGACACAATGTTTAAATAAAGTTCACTGGGTTAGTTAGGGTTAGGGTTAGGGTTAGTTCGGGGGGGGGGGGGGGGGGCGTTATTTAAACATTTGATTAGTTAAGTGATGTTTTTTTTAAACACAAATAAAAGATGAATGTGGTTTTTTTAAAACACAAATGAAAGATGAAAGTGGTTTTTTTAAACCCCACCCTAACCCAACGCTAACCCTAACTAACTCAGTGGACTTTATTTAAACATTGTGTTCTTTTTTTAATTAAAAAAACTTTTGTGTACTTTTTTTAAACTGGCCCAAAACTTTGTGTACTTTTTTTAAAATTTAGCCTTTTTTTAATGTGTTATCTTATTATAACTACATATTAAGCTAATGGGTCTACCCCTTCTCCCCTTCCTCTATTATGAAATAAAGATAAAAGAGCAAAAAATATGAAAATATCATTTAAATTAACATGTGTGGTCTGCACGTTTTCATTAAAAAAAATCAAAGAAAAAAAAACAAATCCTCCTCAACCACGATCTCAACATCTCCAACTTGCAAAACCCTCCCCAACCCTCCATCTCGCCTCCGACGCTACCCCCTCATATGCGGCCATCCACCTTTTTCGACGCACCCCATCGCCGCCTTCAACGATAATCCCTCTGCCGACGCCACCTACGAACTGTGTCGCCGACCTCCCCAACCCTTGAACTCTCATACACATCCACCTCAACCTCCATAATCCTCCACCTTGCCTCCAACCATGTCCCCTCCTACGTGGCCCTCCCCAAACCCCGACGTCACCTCCGATGCTGCCGTCCCCCATACACAGCACCGCCTTCTTCGCCGTTTTCGAATCATCACATTCATTAAGCCAGTAAATCTAGTGGAATTAGGGAAGAGTACGAGTTGAAGACGGGGATGACTGTGGATGTGGATTCAATCATGAGATTTTGCAATTATTCTACTTTTCCCCTTTTCTTTATTGCCTCATGCATTTTTTAATAGAGAACAATTGAAAAAACTATAAATCTAGTACTTAATTTATAGAACTATGCTATAAATATGGTACTTAATTTCTAGAATGTGCTTCATCAATTGTTCGATGAAATGCCTATATAGCACACAAGGTGTTTACGAAAAACTTTTGAGAAATTTTGGTTAACTAAATCAATTGTATCACATGTATTAATTTATGAAATCCTAATTGACTACTTGATTTCATTTTCAATTTCTAATTTGTATTTAATTTTGAAGTTCGGATTTGGGAAGAATACGAGTTGAATATGTGGATGATTGCGGTACCGGATCCAATAATAAGATTTGGTAAGGAGGGAGGTGATGAAGGACAGAGTGATGCGGACGAAGAGGTGAAGAGGGGGACATCGCGGCGGTCAAGGATGACAAATATGCGGTAGAGGAGGGAGGAGTGCAGGGTGGTGTCTGAAAATGTGTGGATTGGGGAGGGGGATGGGAGGGAGATGAGGGAGAGAATGAGGTGGGTCAATGCCTCGGTGTTGCCTTTCACTAAACTATATTATTGAAAAGATAATTTCTCCCATCTCTCTCTCATTTTTTTGGAGTTCCATATAATTTTATGTGTTTCTCATAATTATTTTAGTATGTGCAATTTGCATAGGGTAACTCTAGTTCTTTATTAATGTAAATCCTCGAATCTCAAAGTTTTAGCGAGGAATAAAAAAAATTTCCAACAAATAAATTTTGATTTTCATGAGAATCTACCAATCATTCCAATAATATGATTGCCACTTACAAAACAAGGTAATTCAGGGGATAATTCAATATTCCATAGCACATTCCTATGTACCAAAATGCCCCTTATCTCTTTTGTGTTTTTTTAGTTCTTCCCTATATAGCATATGAATATTCATGGAGTTTTTTCACACAAGTCTCCCCATAAACTATTATAATTACTTATAAGTTTTTCATAAATTGTTATTTCCATACTCGTCTCAGTCAACTCCAAAAGGGATCAAAAGTGACCACACTCAAGTGTTATATTGTGTAATTTTTTATTCTTGAATAAAGTTTGGAGAAAATAACTTTAAATATAAGGGTCGAAAATAAAATTGCAAAGGCAAAATGACTATTTTGAGGAGAACAATAGCCTTCTACCTACATGTGTTTAAATGAAAATTATTTTAGTTAGGTCTAAGAGCATCCACAATGGTTTTCTATATTTGTCATTTTGTCATTTTTAAGAAAAAATCGACTGCATCGGTTTGCTAAATTGCCATATTTTGAGAAACTACATACATTCGCTTTTCATATTTGAAAAACGAAATGAAGATTATCAAATTATAGGGGACAAAACATGTTGTTCTGTCCCTGATTTTTTTTTATTGAATGGGATCAGACGAAACAAGTTGTTTCGTTTGAAGTTTTTTTATATTAAATGATCAAACGGTAAATGTTATACCGTAAAAAAAAATATCTCAGGCGGAACATGTTGTCCCGTCTTAAGCAAAAAATGCTTGGACTTGACAACATGTCTTGTCCAATAAACCAGGAAGTTTTTTTTTGTTTAGTTCTTAATCTAACCCGAATTAATCACTAATTATCCTAATTAATTTCCTACTTAATAATTTAATACTCTAAATCTACTGCGAATTACTAACTAACTTGATCTAATGTAGAATTAAGATTTAAAAAATAAAAAAAATGAAGTGAGACGGGACATGTTGTCCTGCCCGCTGAAAAAAATGACAAAATTATAGCAAAGAACCGTTGTAAGAAATTGTCAAATTGCTATTTCTCATTTGCCATTTTTGCATTTTTTTAACAAACTGTTGCGGATGTCTAAGGCCGGTGACTTCTGTTTTTTTTTTTCTAAATATATAAATAGCAATTTATAGAGGACCTATTTCGAATTGTACTGTCTGCAAAGGATCTTCCACAGCTACATACCTTATAAGTGTATTTTTAACAACTAATTACAAATATCACTAAAAAATTAATTTGGTAGCAAGTTATATATTTTTTAAAAAGAGCAAATGCTACACGTAGTACTTTGGACTACAATTTTTTATCTCGTTCAAACAAAACTCACACTTACCAATCCCTTTAGTGCAACTAGAGATGTCAATAGGCAAGGTATGATGTTCACCCTTACCATGCCCCAAAGTCAAAATACTTCACCCCTGCCCTAACGAGTAATTTATAAAATTATCTTACACTACACTAACGAGTAAACCGGTAAAACAATCAATGTAATATTTTTTTGTCACTAAATATAAAGGTGATTTGGTAGACACATGAAGTACATGAACAATTAGAGCATCTGTAGTCGTTTGCTAAATATCGATAATATGGATATTTGGCCAAAAAACGCGCTGCACTCGTTTGCCAAATATTCATATTATCGATATTTTGCTACAGTTGTTTGCTATATATATATGAGAATCGATATAGGATTTATCCATATTTGAGCGACGGCACTCGAAGTGCCGTCCCACAAAATTTTTTTTTTTTTTTCGGACGGCACTTCAAGTGAAGTGCCGTCCCTTGAAAAAAAATTAATTTTTCCAAAAAGAATTAAAAAACCCAAAAAAAAAAAAAATCTCCTCGGACGGCACTTCGAGTGCCGTCCCACGTCCTTCCACATTTCTGGGGCGGCACATGATCCTTCCACATTTCTGGGGCGGCACATGATGTGTCATCCCTTGGTTTTTTTTTTTTAAAAAATATTTTAATGGATGATATCCAGAGTGAGTGCGATATATATTAGTAGATATATATCCAGAGTAAAAAAAAATATTTTAATGGATGGTATCCAGAGTGAGTGAGATATATATTAGTAGATATATATCCAGAGTGATATATATGAGTAGATAAAGGTAAATCCTGGATGAATTTACCTGTCGGACGACACTTCATGTGCCGTCCATCCTTTGGGGCCTCTTTTTTTTTTGTCTTCTTCTTCTTCTTCTTCGACGACACTTTATGTGCCTTCACTCCAATTGTTATTATTAATTTTTTATTTTCGCGCTCCGACGGCACTTCGAGTGCCGTCCCACAAAATTTATTGTTTTTTTAATTATTTTTTTCTCCGACGGCACTTCATATGCCGTCGTTTATTATTTTAAGATAGAAAGCTAAAAAAAATAGCTTTAAACGACTGCAGCAAAAGTTCGATTTCTATTTCCATTTATCCATATATCCATATTTTTACATTCAAGGACTACAAATGCTCTTAGAAGATTGCTACTTAAATTTATGATTGACTAATATCTGCACATTCCTCGAGAGCCACAATAGTTATAGTTGACTATATACTTTTTTGATAATCTTATATCCTTCTCGAATTAAGTATTGTGTAAGTTACAACTCATTGTTACAATAAAACATACAGCACTAGCGGAGATCTTTTTCGAATTTCATTATAAGGAAAAAACCAAAGTACCCCCTCAACGTTTAACTTGTAGTACCCCGGATAAAATAAACTTATATATATTGACTATTAAATGAACTAAATATATATATAGATTGAAATTGATTAATTAAAATGAATAACTTGAATTGAATGTGGATTGTATGTTCATACTTGTGCTTAAAGGTTAGGGTTAGGGTTAAGGTTAATATTTTTGACCTAGGGTTTGGTGGCCTAGGGTTAGGAACTAACCCTAATCATGATTAACCCTTGGATCATCTTGATGAGATCCAATGGGTGGAAGTGTTCATGAAGAAAATCATCAAGAATTGTCTAGTTACACCTAGATCATTCTAGCACCTAAGTGTGTTGACACCATCTCCACCATCCACTTCCACTCACTCACTCCCCCTTCCATCCTAGCCCTCCACCATGTCCGGCCAAGACCAAAACCCTAGAACCCTCCTCCATTATATAAATGTCCACCTCCATTCATCTTCTCATCTTCTTCTCAACTAGTCTGTTCAAAAAAAAAGGAGAAGGACAAAAAGAAGGGATTTTTAAGTAGTAGAAGAAGTAGAAGAGAGAAGTTAGCCAACAACATCTACACTTTGTGTAACCCTCGTTTCCGTAAATATATGATTTCTGAATAATATTCTGTATTTCGAATTTTATATGAATTTAGTTGTGTTAAATTCGTTTTAACTTTTTATATTTAAAATATATCTGATCGGAAATTATGCTTATTTCGAATAAAAGTATATTTTACCTTACCTTCTATTTTGCAATTGATCGACTATTTTCATTTTAGCTAAACTAAAATTATTCGGAACTTCCTTAATTATTTGTTAAAGCCAATTTCTTTATAGAACCTTGTTATTATAATTTTATTATTTTCATTGTTAAATCTATTATATTTAGTATTGTCATTATTACCATTTTTATAAATATCATTTGTTCTTATTATTAGTAATATTATTATTGCTAAAATTAGTGATTACTTATAATTTTGTGATCTATATTATTAATATTATTATTTTTAAAGTCCAAATTGATCTTGATCTATTTTGCATTATTTATTTAATTTAAAGCCCAAACTCAATTGTTTATTTTAAGCCCAATAGTTTTAAACCCAATACCCATTAATCCAATTTCCCTTAGTTGTTTGTTGACCAGATCTATTCTTAATCAACCCCCAAAATCTCTCCTGTAACCCCCCCTAATCTCTATCCCTAATTATGAGCCTATTAATTCCCCTCATTGTGTAATCCCGTAACTCCCTCATATCAATAGCTCCGGCTATTAATTTATTATACTATAATTTCCATTCCTCTCCCCGTCATCTTCTTCTTTCCCCCTTCTGTTTCGGAACAGAACCCAAAAAACAAAACCCAACTACCCTTCTCTTCTTCTAAAAACTTCTGCGCCGTTTCCCCTACCCCGTCTTCAATCTTGTACCATGCCGCTTCATCTCCCTTTCCCTCCCGACCCACTCCCTCCACCACAGTGCAGCGCCACCTGCGGCACTCCACGTCGACACCGCGACTGCACCTCCGCTCGCGACTGCAGCGCACCTCCTGTGCATGGTGTCCCCCCCTGTCGCGACCACACAGCCCAGGGACCCCTCGACGCCAGCCCAGTTGACAGCCCCTCCGGTCTCCTGCTCCCCTATCTCATCCTGACCATCCTCTCTGCAGCGACGCAACAACAAACACCCGCACCAGCGGCCACCCAGTTCCTCCACCACGACAACAGCCACAGACTGCACAGCTTCCCTACGACAGCAGCGTGCCACCTGCGGCCCGTGCCTCACCGCAGTGCATATCCCATCGTCGTGTCCCCTCGCCGGCACTGCCCTTGCGCGCCGCCCGCTGTCGGATCCAATCCAGTGCTTGGCATTGAAGGTTATTGGTTTGATCATGTTTTGATCACCATGTGATCCTGACCGTTGATCTGCACTTGATCATCTAATTTGATTTCATCAGATTGGGATCTAATCTGATGGATCAGATCTGGACCATCCATCATCAACCCCAGATCAGATCCAAGCCGTCGTATCCCTTGATCTTGATTTTGATCTTTGATCTCGACCGTCGATTGGTTGATCAACTTGATCTCGGCTTTTGGATCGTCTCGTTCGTCCTTTGCTTGGTGAGTAAACATTTGATCTACTTTTGTTCTTATTCATCAATTGTCAATCATGATATATTTTGGTTCCCTTCTAATTCTCATATGTTTTATTTCCGATATCGACCGTTGGATTCGCTGGATCTTCATCTTGCTCTTGATCATCAACGAGATCCGTGCCCGAGCGTGATTACAGTGATCGTTTGCTCGTCGCCGCGTCGCCGGAATTTCGACCCCGCTATTCTCAATATATCGGATCTAACGTCGTCCAGAAGGCAAGTATCTCTTGTACACTTTTATTTGTTCTAGTACAAGCCATTCGTAAAAATACCGCAAGTATATTATTTTTGACTCCAATTCGCATTCATAAGTCGAATTGATACCCGTTTATATTCCTAATTCGTCGATCCGGTATTCACACGAGATCGTGAATATTTTGTTACCCTAAGCATGACACGAACACAAATAAATATACACATATGTACTCTTAGGATTATACATGTTTATGTGCAGGAATGTTTCACCGAGACAGTAGTTAAATACGAAAATGACATCTTGTTCTTGTTGATTAAATTAAAATAAAAGTAAAAAACCGGGGTATAAGGGAAAGATTTAAGTAGTGGTCAATATAGAAGAGCGTACTCGGACGGGAGCTCGTGGTTTCCCGATGCAAATTGCAAATTACAGGTTGCAAGTTTGCGAATGATATGTTTATATGTTTCACGTTACATGTTTACACTATGTTTGACTCTACATGTTCCATGTTACAAGTTTGCACGTATCTCGATACAATATTGAATGTACATGTTTTTCCCGAGTACGTGACCTATAAAACCCACCACTAAATCTAAACGAAATTGTATTGACTGTAGCAACCATATAGTAAAAATATGGGATGCATGAAGTGCTACCTAGATAGAATCAAGACATTAGACATAAGATTAACACGTGCATTTGCATGATCCAATTATATGTTACATGTTCATGTTGACTCGATACTTGTTTACTTGTTACTTGTTTTACACGCCACTTGTTTCATATTGACTTGTTCATACCATGTTACTTATTGCATTTCCTTTACTTTTGATTCCTTGCTCTTTTCCTGTTTATCTTTTGTTTTATTTTTGTTCCTGTTTCCCTTAGCTTGTACTCCCCTTGCGGCCCGTAACTTGTATTAACGGGTCTTCTTGTTTTCCTTTTCTTTTCTTCTTGTTATAATATACTTGCAGGTCCTAATGGAGACTTACCAGAAGGTGTCGCTGACCAAGTGTTCTAGTTTATCTTATTCATGTTATCTTTAGTTGTATTTTATTTCTTGCAACTATTTATTGTAATCCGGGCTTGTTTGACCCGTAATAATTTGTAATTCCCAGTTGTTGGTTATTTTTATGGACCATGTCATGTACTCTTATTATCATATTGTGATTGATATGCCTGCGTGGTTTATTCTGTTATATTGTTGTTGAGTTTACTTGTACAGCTTATGGATGGTGTGTTCGCACCATTCACTGGGCCTTAGTCTCGCGCCCGTATTTCCTATTTTTGGGAAGCGGGGCGTGACACTTTGTGTAATACCCTGCAAAATCAAATAATTTATTTTGCATTATTAAATAATATTAATTCTGTAAAGTTGACTATTTTGACTATTTTCTTGAAACGGCAATTTTGCACGTGTAAAACACATGCAAAGTTATGAATTTTGAATTCTTAAAATTTTATGGTTAATGATTGATTTTCCTTATTCATTTATAATATTTTAATTTTTAGATTTATTTAAATTAATTTGACTATTTTACAAATTTGTCAATTTTACACGTGCGAATATTTTTGATGCAAATATCCAACTTTAAATTTCTATTAAATTCTCCTACTTATAATTGAGTCTATCCTAAATTTTGGAATATTAATATTTATATATGTAATGTAATAATTTGTTTGGGGATGTTTCCATAAACTTGTAAAACCGTAGAAAATCCAGATTTCGGCTTATAAAATAGCCACTATAGTCGTCCCTCTCCTCTACAAATATATATATATATATACATATATATATATACATACATATATATATATATATATTTCTACTATTAATTTCTTAGAGTTTTGAAGAGATGATCTTGGATTTTGCAAAAGAATGACTTTTTCTCATCCTTTATTAATTCAGTTGATTTCTTCAATAAGGTGAGTGATATAATTTGTTTTGTTTTGTACTTTGAATGTTGTATGTGGTGTTTCATCTACTAGAAAGCATGCTAGGAATTGATATGAACATATATGATGGATTGGATGAATTGATGAGTTAAAAATTGGATCTTTTATGATAACCTAGTTATTTATGATTGAAATTACATGTGGATGGTTTCAGATTGTTAAATAACCTATTTTAAATCATGAGTAGGCTATTTCTTTGGATTATTGCTGATTAAATTGAGTATGGTGAATGTTATGCACAAATTGATTAAAGAAGAGATTTTTACTATTTATGAGGTTGGATGAATGCAACTTGGCCATGATAATGTTAAATTGGTTTATGTTCATGAGTTAACTATTGAAAATAATTGTGAATGATTTTGAGGAATTTTGAGAAGGACTAATGAATTAAAAGATAATGTCTTGAGGATTGGAGTCGTGTTAATTAGATTTGGATTTGATGCTTTATGACTAAATTGGAGATTTCGTGATTTTATGAAGTTTTTACTTGGATTTGAATTGCTCAATTATTAAAGATTTAATCTGAACATTTGTCTATTCCTAAATTGATGGATTTGTGAATTTTCTTTGGTGCACAAACATGCACGAACACTATTACATGAATATCCTATTTTGTTGTTTTGAAGGAATGGAATCTTTAAGTGTTTTTTTTGAAGATTTTGGTTATATCTCAACTTATTTTGGTATTAATATGGTTTGGAACATAATACGAAGGTCTTTTGATGTATGATTGATTCTTAAAAACTTTATTTTTATATATGCACATATTCATGTTTCAATTTGAAGGACTCCATCAAAAAGTTGTTTTTATCAATTCAAAGTGGTTTTGATTGGTTTTGTGAACTTTTATACATTCTACAAGTCATATTAGATCATATAAGAAATATACTTTTTATAGATTTCGTTTTTATAAAGTAAATCTTCGTATCGGTTGAAACATGCACAACCCAAATTGCGGCCTGTAGATGTGACAGTCGACTGGTATGTTTTGACAGTCGACCGTCATGATCCTAGCTGTAGTGTTTTCTTGGAGTTTTGGATTTTCGTGCGGAACAGTCGACTGACCCATTTTTACAGTCGACTGACTCTGCTCTGTTTTGATGTTTTCTCGAAGTTTTGGATTTTCGCTATGGACAGACGACCGATGACTTTTTACAGTAGACTGCCATTACTTAGAATTAGTTTCTTGAAGTGCGAGTTTTTCGCTCTGGAAAGTCGACCGACTCCGGTTTACAGTCGACTGTTACTGATGTTTTTTGAGTTATTCTAATGTTCTTTAAATGTTTTGGGATCTATAAAGTACTATTCTAAATATTATCTTTCTACAGAACATATATTTTCAATATGTTTTATTGTTAGGTTTGGATAGTTGAGTATGTGTCTCTAGTAGTTGTGTGGGACCCTAGGATGCCGGCAGTTGAGTTATTGTGTTTTGGGCCTGTTGAGGCATATCGTTGATCAGTTATTGAGTTAAGTCCGGTAGGGTACACCATCTCTAGGAGGTTCGTAATTAAATTAATTAACTTAAAAAGATAAAGACATGCACTAGTGGTGATATGATGAATGAGAACATGGGTTATGGACCTCAGTATGGCTGCGGTGTGAGATAATCACCGGAATTATCCAGGTATGAGTGAAATAGTCTCCGGAATTACCCGTAGTGTGGGATTGATCTCCAGAATTATCGGGGTCGAGGCGACACTCATGTGGTATTCATGTGATGAGGTGTCATAGCTTGCGGTGTGGGGTATTCTCGAAGATTCTCAGGTGTGAGTGAAATAGTCTCCGAAATTATCTGTGGATAGAGTTTGACCTCCGAAATTATCGGGGCATAGGCTAATACTCACAGTTTATCTGTATCTCGTAGTATTCATCATGGTAGGATTAGTTGCATGGCGGGGGACTAAACCCTATAAAGTGGAGACGTTAAGGTTTTGCACCAGACCTATGTAGAGTGGGATGCATAAAATCCTACAAGTACGCATTAGAGAGTCCGCATATAGTATTGTGTTTTCTAGATTTGGTTTATGCATGTGTTTTTCCTGTTTGCTACACTTGACACTTAGTCTAGCTACACTTGATGTTTTCCATGTTTCACTATTATTTCTTAATTCATTTATTCTTTTCTTTTTTACTTGTTGCTTATGATTCCATGTTTCATGTTCTATTTATGTTGCTTTTGTTTTTATGTCACTCACACCGTTATGGAAGATACATGTAGTTTTGGGGGTTAGGGTTATCTCTAACCTCATGTTTTACAGGTAATTACCTATAACATTGGGATTTGGATGCATGAGATAGAATGATAATAGAGCTTATGTAAATTGTAAAGAAAGTGTTGTAAAGAAAGAAAATTGTAATTCAAGGTGTTTTATTTTTCGTTGTGCTTTGTAAACAATTGATGTAATAAAAAGTTTTAAATTAACCTGTATTTGGTTGCTATGTTTATGATTACGTTGGAGTAGATTTTGGAATTGTGCCACGTATTTGTAAGATATTATATTGAAAATTCGAGGCGCTACACTTTGGGTGTAGGAAGATCAAGTGAGCAACTTGAAGAAGAAAGGAAGGGAAGTAAGCAAAGCTAAGGATTCTCTTTGCAACTTAGGGTGGGTGATTTCTAAACTCTAATTTTTTGTGTGTAAATTAGTATGTTGTAGTAGCTAAAGAAAACTTGTTCACCATGTTTAAGTATTTGACATGCTAAGATAAAATACACTTGTATGGTAGTACAACTCATAACATGATTCTTGTTGAATAACATATAGGAAGCATGCTGAAAAGAAGAAAAAAAAATATATAGAGCAAATGTCACGCCCCGCTTCCAAAAAAGAGAATATAGAATACAGATACGTGATTAAGCCCAGCGAATGATTTTCATCATCCATAAGCTGTTCAGAATCCTTACAATATCTCACAGAAATATTCAGAGTCGGAAGCAAGAGAAATCAACCACATATACATAATCGAATCAAATATACCAACATAAATTTACTTAAAACAAAAATATAGTAATCTCAAATAAATCATGTCTGGACAAGTCAATATTCTGGGTCACATCGTCCAATACAAAATAAATCTTACAGATACTGTAGTACCCTGTATTTTTAAATATAATTTTAAAGATTTATAAATGAATTAAAATGATTTTTTGGAGATTTAATAAATATTTTCTGAAAATTTATCTGTTTACACGTGCAAAACACGTGCAAATATTTTATTGGGAAGTTCAGAAGCCAAAATTAATTTGTGTAAAATCATTATTTATATTTGAGATTATTTATAATTTTTCTAGATTTTTCTGATATTTATTGGATCTATTTGCAAATATTACGAAAAGAATGATCTTTTTGCAAAATTTTCATTTTGAGGGATGAAAGTGCAAAACTATTTTCTGGACTTTTCAAATAGTGCCGGCTGGAAATAAAGTGTTTTTTTTGTTTTCAAATCTCAATTTAGTTAGATTTTATCAAGTTTCCAAGTATAGGGATCCATTTATGTAAAGTTATATTTTAAAGGGATCATTTTGCAAATATATTTAAAAACCCTAATTCTCCTATCCCGGCCTATTTAAAAGAGTGGAGTGCAGCCGTCTTTCACTGCACAACACAAAGATTTTATTGTTCTTTTGGAGATTTAAGGAGGTGCTCTTGGATTTCGCAAAAGAAATGCGCTTTTTTTTTTTTTGATAATAAGATGACCTAAGCCATCGTTTCATTAAAAAGGATTTAAGGAAACAGAGTACAACAATAACATAACAATACAAACTCTGACAAGCAAACGACAACGCGCCGCCTGACCAAAACGACATCCAAAAGAGGCCTCATCATAAACGGCCAAATACAAAATAAGACATCAACCTACTAACATCTAATAGAAGTACCACAAAAGAAATAGAGCGGTAACTGGCTGACTCCGCTCCCACCCTGTTACTCGACTCGTCTCTCTCCGCCTCCACCCTGGCTATTCTTCAGGGCCGTTCCTGGCCCTCTTTGTTGCCTCCTGCGCACCTGCCCAATCATGGATGAGAAGAAACATTTTATTCATAGAGCAAGGAAATCTATAATCTTTATTGCGAAAAATAAAATCGTTTCTTTCTAGTCATAGGTTCCACATAGACGCCGCAGTTGCTAAATCCCAAGCCTTTCTATTTTCTAATTTGATGTGGTAATCTCTAATGTTCCCCCATACTTCATGGGTAGATGTTGGAATCTGTGAGCATCTAAAGCCCCTACACAGAACCTCCCAAGTTAGGCGTGCCTTTGGACAGGAGAAGAGAATGTGATTGACATCCTCTTCCCCGTTGAGACATCTATCGCAAATAACGTCGATCTGCCAAATGCGTTTCCTAAGGTTAACTTTGGATAGAATGGCGTTGTTGTAGGCCAACCAACAGAAGACCTTGACTCTAAACGGGATCTTGGCTCCCCAAATAACCGACTGTACCTGACATCTCTTACCTCCGTCGTTGATCCATCTATACATTGAAGATACAGAGAAAATCACCGAATTTTCTCTAACCCACCATCTTTCGTCTGGACCATCGGATTCCTGTTCACTTACTTGGAGGATCCATCTGTTCAGCTCTTCGAATTGTGTCGTTCCTTCTGCATCGATACCATTTGAAACGGTAAAGGACAATTTACCACGCTTTCTGACGTCAGCCACCGTAAGATCTAAGTTCAGTACAGCCTCCGCCGCCTTTGGGAATTTGTTTTGGAGCGTAGTCTCCCCACACCATATGTCTTTCCAAAATCTGGTGGACTTCTCGTTTCTAACTCTGCATCTCGTGTTAGTGTGGAATATCTGTCCCTGCTTAGCTATCCCTTTCCAGATTAGGGATACTTTCGCCGACCGACTTCTTCCTCCACATCTGAATCTCCGTTTCTTACGATAGAGGTCGAAGGATTGGCTCCACCAGCCTTTGGGGTTATGATACATCTTCCACCACCACTTGCTGAGCAGAGCTCTATTCATATCATGGATGTTGACGATGCCCAATCCTCCGAACTCTCTCTTCTTGCAAACTCTTCCCCAATTTACTAAGTGGAATCCTTTATTCCCCTCTCCCGAACCTTTCCATAAGAATCTACGTCTAAGCGTGTCGATTCTTTTGATAACCCACTTTGGCAACTCATAGATGGACATCAGATATAGCGGAATGGCACTAATAACAGAGTTGAGCAATATGATCCTGCCGCCCAAGGAAAGAAATCTGCTTTGCCACCCAGCCAACTTCGTTTCGATCTTATCAATGATAAAGTTCCAGTCCTCCTTCCTAAGCAAGCCTGGCTTGATGGGTGTACCTAGATATTTGAAAGGGAAGGCACCTATATTACAGTCAAAGATATCCTTGATCTCCTGAATAGGGGCCGAATGCTGCTCGTAGATCGGGATAATGCTTGTCTTATTTAGGTTCACTCTGAGTCCTGACCATCCCTGGAAACAAGCCAATGCTGTCTTCATGGCTAAAGCTTCCTCTGTAGTGGCACTTCTAAACAGGATAGTGTCATCTGCATATTGAAGGATCGTCATGGGTTCGTTGATGCCGTTGATTTTAATTCCTTTAATGAGGTTGTTTTCTGCAGCTCTTCTAACCATTTCTGCTAACCCGTCAGCTACTATGGCGAAGAGTAATGACGACAACGGATCCCCCTGTCGAAGGCCTCTTCTGCAGTGAATTTCTTTCCCTTGCCAACCGTTAATCTGGATGGATGATTTCCCACCATGCACACACATCTTCATCCATAATCTCCATTTGTGGCCAAATCCTTTGAGGGCCAATGCCTCGTCCACACAATCCCAGGATACAAGATCATAGGCCTTCCGGAAGTCAAGGTTGAGGATGAACCCGTCAACTTTAGCTTTATTGCCTCGAAAGACGATTTCGTGAGCTGAAGCTATACTGTCCATGATGTCCCTTCCTCTTATGAATCCGCTCTGCGATTGCGCTATCACCTCGTTAAGGAGTGGAGCAAGTCTTTGAGCTAAGACCTTAGTAATGATTTTGAAGGATCCATTCAACAAGCTAATAGGTCTGAGGTCGTCGAATGATAAGACAGCTTTTTTCTTTGGAACTAGAATAATTGTTGCGTAATTCAGCCGTTCCAAATTAACCTTACCTTTGAAAAACTCGTTGAAGATATTCAATAGGTCTTCTTTAATAATATGCCAGTAGGTGAGAAAGAAGAAAATTGGAAACCCGTCTGGCCCTGGCGCCTTATCTTGTCCCAACGACTTAATTGCACTGAGAACTTCTGCCTCCGTAAATCTCTCTTCGATGCCTTCACTCCCCTCTAGCCTGGAGTCACTCCACATTTCCTGAACCATCTCGCATCTTCTAGGTGATGGACCTCCCAATAGATCATGGAAACGCTCGTCTAAATGAGTCAAGATCGCGTCCTCGTTTTCCGTCCAGACCCCGTTAATATCTATACCGGTGATGTGATTCTGTCTTTTTCTACCGTTCGTGATTTTCTGGAAGTATTTAGTGTTAGCGTCTCCCTCTCTAAGCCACTGGATCCTCGCTCTCTGTTGCCAGTATATCTCCTCCATCTTTCCGATGTGTTGCAGCTCCAGTCTATCGTTAGGCAGTTCGTCTTTCTCAGCGTCTAGGAGATCTCTATCCTCCTGAAGTCTTTCTAATTCCTCGATTCTGGAAACCACCGTCTCTCTTCTGAGATTGGTGGTTGTCCTTTTTTGTCTAGCCCACTCTTTTAGCTTCCATCTTAGCCGTCTAGTTTTCTCTATCCAAATTCCAACCGCTGACGAATTCTGGTCAGTGTTAGCGTTCCACGACTCAGCGATAACTTGTCTGGACTCCTCGCAAACGGTCCAAGCTTTCTCAAATTTGAATCTAAATTGCCGCTTCTTACTCGTAATCCCGCACTCTATAACCAGTGGCAAATGATCGGAGGTATAACGTCGTGCTGTCTTCACTTTAGCGACGGGATAGACATCCTCCCACTCGTTGGAAACTAACACTCGATCGAGTTTAGCCAAAATTGGATTCCTCTGCATGTTAGACCACGTATATTTTCTGTCCGTCATAGCTAGCTCTAACAAGTCTAAATCATCTATAGTCCTGTTGAAATGCTTTTCTTATTAGATTTCTTCATTTGAGGTGATTGACTTGTTATGTTTAATTTTATTTTGTGCATGTTGTATGTGAGTAATATAATTTATTTTGTTTTATTCTTTTAATGTTTTATATGGTATTTCATCTACTAGAAAGCATGTTAGGGTTTGAGTATGATTATGTACATGATGGATTGGATGGATTGGATGGATTGATGAATTAAAAATTGATCTTTTATAAACCCTAATTATCTATGGATAGATTTGCATGTGGATGATGTGAGTTTTATTATCATTGAGTTTGGATGAACACATCTTGATTATACTAATGTTATATTTGTTCGTGTTCATGAGTTAATAATGGCGATCGAGATTGAGGAAATGTTGAGAAGGACTGGTGAATTAGGAGATCATGCCTTGAGAATTGGATTTGAGATAAATTGGATTGAGTTTGATGAATACAACTATATTGGGGATCTTTTTTGATGTTTTGGTATTGATATGGTTTGGATCTGAACACGAAGTTATTTCAATGAACAATTAATTTTTAAGAAACTCTATTTTGTTTATATGCACAATTCAAGTTTGATTGAAAGAAATTAACAAATCGCTATTTTTATAAATTTAAGTAGTTTGATTAGTGTTTATGCACTATTATATATCCTACAAGTTGTATTTAATCAAATAAGAAATATGCTTTTGGTAGAAATCGTTTTCATAAAGTAAAACTACGTAGCGGTTGAAATATGCACAACCAAAATCTGCAGTCTGCAGGTCGACAGTCGACCGGTGTGACTTTCCAGTCGACTGACGGTGCGTGGCTGCTATAATTTTCTTGAAGTTTTAAATTATCACGCGGAATAGTCGACTGACTCATCCTTACAGTCGACTGAGTCTGCTTTGTTTTGATATCACCCTAAGAATTGGATTTTTTCGTTCTGGACAGTCGACCTATGACCCTTTTACAGTCGACTGCTATACTTAGAATTATTTCTTATGTATTATTGGATTTTTCATTCTGGACAGTCGACCTATGACCTTTTACAATCGACTGCTATACTTAGAATTATTTTCTTAAAGCTATTGAATTTTCTTTCTGGACAGCTGACTTACGCTTGTCTATAGTCGACTGATACTGATGTATCTTTATATCTTTGAATGTTCTTTTAAATAACTTATTCTTTGAATGTTCTAATCTATAACTTACTATTCTACGCTTTATCTTCTACCGAACATATATTTTCAAGTGGTTTAACTGAGCAATTTATGTTGGAAGATTAGTTTGGATATTGGGTGTGAGTCTCTACAGGGTGTGTGTGACCCTAGTATACCGGCAGTTGAGATATTTATGTTTGGGCCTGTTGAGGCAATTTTAGTTGATCAGTTGTTGAGTTAAGTCCGATGGGGTACACCAACTCTAGGAGATTCGTAAGTAATTAAATAACCTGAATGATAAGGACATGCACTAGTGGTGATATGATGAACGAGAGCATGGGTTATGGACCTCAGTATGGCTTGCGATGTGATATAATCTCCGAAATTATCCAGGTGTGAGTGAAATAGTCTTCGGAATTACTAGTGGTGTGGGATTGATCTCCGGAATTATCGAAATCGAGGCGACGCACATGTGGTATTTGTGTGATGAGGAGCCTTCGCTTGCAGTGTGGGGTATTCTTGAAGATTCCCAGGGGTGAGTGAAATATTCTCCGGAATTATCTGTGGATAGAGTTTGACCTCCGGAATTATCAGGGCATGGGCAAATACTCACAGTTTATCTTTATCTCGTAGTAGTCATCGTGTTAGGATTAGTTGCATAGCGGGGGATTAAACCCTACAAAGTGGAGACGTTAAGGGCTTGCACCGGACCTTTGTAGAGTGGGATGCGTAGACTCCGACAAGTACGCATTAGAGAGTCAGCATATAGCATTGATATTTTCTTGACTTGGTATTATGCATTGGTTTCCTGTTTTTTACATTTGACACTTAGTCTAGTTTCATTTGTTGGGTTTTCGCGTTTCATGTTTTTCCTATTTTCATTTACCCCTGTTTATGTTCTGTTGTTAATAAATCCATGCTTTACTTATGTTGTTTGTTTTTATGTCCCTCACACCATTATGGTTGACCCCTTTAGTGTTGGGGGTTAGGGTTATCTCTAGCCTCATTTTTTATAGGTGATTTCTTATAGTTTGGGATGTGGATGCTTGAGTTGAAACGATGTAGTGACTTATGTAATTTGTAAAAGAGAGTGTTGTAAGGGAAAGAAAATTGTGATTCAAGGTGTATTGTATTCCGCTGTGTTATGTAAAGATTTATGTAATGACAGTTGAAAATTTAACCAGTATGTTTTGATATTACATTTGAAGTTGATGCTGGGAATTGTGCCACGTATTTCTAAGATATCATTTTGGAAATTCGGGGCGCTACAGATACATTATTCCAATTAAGCAATAGAAGTAATAATAATAAATGCAAAACTCCAGCACTAATATCTCATATCACCAACTCCATCTGGCAGCTGGTCATCCTGGTCTGCAATTAATAGATTGCAGGAAAAATGAAAAGAAAGAAAACAAATGCAAGTTACGGGCCGCTTGTAGTGCAGGATACAAGTACATGAGAAAGAACAAATACAGAATAACAGCAGAAATAAACATAGCATGGTATAAGTATGTCAGCAGAATAAAATATCTAGCATGAATCAGGAACCAAAATCAAGTAACATGATATACTAATTACTTGATACTTGTACTTGACAACTTGACACATTAGACTTGTTACTTGTTACTCGACACTTGCACGTGATACTTATTACTTGATGCTTTATACCATTACATGTTCACTAGCCACTTGTTTTACTACTAGTACTTGTTACCCAACCTTGTCACTTGAGTTGTCTTTCTTGCTAGCTAGTTTCTTGAATCCCCACTACTTGTTGCATTCCTATTACATTCTTGATTCTAAATCTTGTTCCATATTCTAGTACTTGTTTAACTATTTGCGGCCCTAACTTGCACTAAGGGCGTTATCTTGTTTTCTCTATTCTTTTCCTTTTTTTATATTTTTACAAACAGACTTTGGAGACGAATTGCCTGCTAGAATTGGTGAGCAGACATTCTAGGCTTCGCTTGGAGCAAGGACTTGCTTAAAATATTTATTTTCTTAGAGTTATTTATTTCTTTTGCTACATGAACCTTGTAACGGGCTATAGTCCCGAGTTTTATCTTTTGTTCCAGATTTGAAAACCATTGAGATATTATTATTTGGTTTCAATTATTTTCTGTTATTTAATAAATTATTCATGCATGCGTGGTTGTGTACATTTGTTATATTCTTGTTATGATGCTGAGTCGATCCTATAGCTCATGAATGATGAAAATCATTCGCTGGGCTTTGTCACGCGCTCGTATTCCGTGTTTTTGGGAAGCGGGGCGTGACAGCAGTGTACTCAAGGATCAGGATAACAGGAAAAACATGATCAGGTAGAACCTAGTGGTTCTCTTCCGTGTACACATTTCTATAGAGAAGTGTGCAGTCAGGTAATCAGGTAAACATGTATAGGTAGAACCTAGTGGTTCCCTTCCGAGTACACCTACCTATAGGGAAACGTGTAGTCAGGTAACATTATCGTGAATCATGTAGTCATGAACACATAACAGGCATGACACGTGTCATCTTCTCAGTACACATTTCTATATTTTCCACTACTAGATGTTTCCTTTAACCCCGGCTTGGTTATTTTGTTATTATCATCAAACAGGCATGTGTGTGTCACAAAACATGTCAAGAATAACATAGCATGAACAAGTAACAGGTACAAGATGAAAGATAAACATGTTCAGGTGAAAGATAACTCATAACAGTATAGAACAACGATAATTCTAGTTCAGAACAATAAGACAGTACTGCACTAAAACTGGGATTTTTGTTGCTACAAAAATACAAATCTGAATCCGTCAAAGAATCTGGAAAATAGGCTCCCGGCCGAATCCAGCAAAAATATATACAAGTCAATAGTATTTAACAAAAACATGAGTCAAAACTGAATTGAAACCAGAAAACATGAGAAATCAGTAGTTTGTATTCAAAGTCAGGAAAACAGCATGAAAACTCATTAATTAAATCCATGAAAAATCTGGGATATTCCCCCATATGTATAGTAACAGAAAATCAAGTTTCATAATTTTTCAACGAAAATAGAGTAGTCAAGTAAAATCAGAAAACAGCAAGACACGGCAGTTTTGTAAATTAGAAATCATAAACACTGTAGTACGAAAACAACAATATCTCACAAACGATAGATCGAAATCAAAATCCACAAAATGGGTGATAAAATAGCCACAGTAGGATAACTTTCATATTCACAAATCTTTTACAAACAACAAGTAGAATTAGGTCAAAAATCAGGTTCTTTACTGAACAACAAGAAAAATCTGCTAGTATAGTAGTTGTTTACAGCTATATAATAGCTTGTAAAACTTATCAAATAAATCCACAAAAATCCAGGGTTAATCCCAATTAGTTCTAGTTATACTGTGCAAAATATTGGATCAAAATAATACAATTAAAATCATGTTAAAAATAGTTTACTACACAAAATTCAGGTAAACGAAATATGGAACCCTTTCAACACCACTGTAGTAAAACAGACATAACTCACAACTCGTAAAACGAAACTAAGATTTGTCATAAGGGTTGGAAAATAGACAGAATTCTCTACAAACCTTATTCAAAAATAAAATTCATATACTGAGCTTAATAGGGTCTAAAATACTGATCAAAAGCATGGTAACATAAGATACAAAATTATTCTTCGAATATAAAATCATCTAGTTCATGTAAAACTCATCCAAATCAAACCAGACATGAAATATAGTGTACTGGATGTCCAAACAACATGGTATAGGTTATTTTCAAGTCCACGACAAGTTATAACACGAATAACACATCAAGCACACGATATCACAAAATAACATGCATATATACATCCAAAAAGTGGTCATCCCTAGTTGTTTCATGTAATGTATGTTGTGAGGCAACTATGGTCTAATCATCACAATAGAAACAATATATAACAGAGGATCACACAAAAGAACTTTCTTTAGAACCCAACTACGCTACAGATGGTATTTAAAACTTGTATTACATAAAGAAAAGAATACAAGTTACTTGCCCCTAACCGACGATGAAAACGATGCAAAGACCAAGAATAACGGGAAAGGATTCCAGGAACACGAACAACGAATAGAAACCACGAACCATAACGAACCAAACCAACGAACAACGAACCAACTAACACGTGCAACTCACGCACATGCCCAAAAAGAGAGCGGATGGAGAGACGACGACACGACGATGGGGAGTGCAGCGAGGGAAGCTCGCTGCGGCTGTCGTCGGACCGTGGAGCTGACTGTCAGGCGTGCTGGTGCTGTGGATGGCCAGAGGGCAACTGTCATTGGGCGTCGCGACAGGGGGACGGAAGGCGGCGCGATGCAAGGAAGTTGCGTGCGTCGAGGGCTTCGGTGGCATCGCACAAGGGGAGCACAACATAGCCACTGGTTGTGCTGCTGCTGCCGAACGACAGGGAGAGATGGGAGAGATGGGGGTCGGGGTGAAGAGAGGTAGGGGATGCACAGAAGGGTCGGGGAGAGATGGCGGCTAGGGTTTACTTGGTATACAGGGGATGGGTTAAAATATATATAGGGATAGGAATTATATTAGGTTTTAGGATAAAAGATGGCGGCACAGTAGGTAACCGGGTTTAGGGGTTATAACGGGTCGGGTTTAGGTATTTTAATGGGTTTTGGGTTAATTAATCAGGATAGAAGAGTAAAGTGGGTTTGGATTATATAATTAGGTTTTAAAGAAATGGGTAAAATAAATATGGTAGGATTAAGGAAAAATAAATAATGGATTAAAAATATGAGACGGCTCAAAGAGGATAATAACAGGGCATGAACAAAAATAACGAGAATCAAAAATATTGGCACGATCAAATTGGGATAAAACACAAGACTGTAAATTGTAGTAAGAATTCAAATGAAACGACAAAGCAAATAAAGAATATTGTAACACCCCGAATTCCAAATAAGAACGAATTCGATATTCCACAGGATCTTTAGTTCACTTCGTAAAATTTTACATGGAAATTAAAACTTTTCTCAACAATAATACATTAGTGTTTAAAATACAACTTTGGTTACACAGCGGAAAATAAATAATTACAACATTGAAATAAAATACAACTTGTATAACTTTAACTTCATTTGCATCACAACATCTTTACTCCTTCATGAATAGTCCATTACCTGTATGTCAATCTGTGGGCACGTCAGTTACTTACAATTGATGAAACGTTATACTCGGCTATCCTCTCTATGCCGTACATATAACGATCTCATTACTTTAATAAAAACACAATAGTTGAAATGAATAACAAAGTGTTAAATGTGTCTACGCTAAACATGTAAGTGTATGTCATGCCTTAATGCCTACTACAGACAATTCTATACTAGGATGACACTAATGCACACTTGTTCAGATTCTATGCATCCCATACTACATAGGTACGATGGCAAGCACCTACGTACTCCACATTGAAGGGTTCAATCCCTCACCATGAAACTACCCAGTAATAAAACAAAATTTAGATTATTTCACGGATACGGATCTTAGCCTCCATGGCTATAATAACAAATCACAGCTGTCACGCCCTGCTTCCCAAAAACATGAAATACGAGCGCGTGACAAAGCCCAGCGAATGATTTTTACATCATCCATAAGCTGTAGGATCGACTCAGCATTATAACAAGAATATAACCAGATTTATATATAACCAAGCATGCATGAATAATTTATTAAGCAACAGAAAATAATTTAAACAAATAATAATATTCAAATAGTTCCCATGTTTGGATCAAGTGTAAACTCGGAAACAAGTCTTATACAGCAGAAGAAATAAATACCTTAAGGAAAGCAATTATTTAAACAAGTCTTTGCTCCAACCGAAGCCTAAAATGTCTGCTCGCTAATTCCAACAGGCAACTCGTCTCCAAAGTCTGCTTAATAAATATAAAAAGGAAAAACAGGAAAAAACAATAGAAGATGCCCTTAGTGCAAGCTAGGGCCACAAATAGTGAAAACAAGTACAAGTATGGGGAACAGGAATTGGAATCAAGAACGTAACAGGGATACACAAGTAGTGGAAATTCAAGAACTAGCTAGCAAGGAGGACAACTCAAGTAAACAGACTGAATAACAAATTCTAACAGTGGAGCACGTGACAAGTTTCAAGCCTAATGTCAAGTAATAGGTGCTAAGTCTAGTGTCAACTATTAATTTCAAGTGTCAAGTCTCAAGTAACAAGTTGTCAAGTATCAGGTAACATGTATCAAGTTCAAGTTTCATATTTCAAGTCTCATGTATCAAGTTTCATGTATCATGTAATCAAGTATCGAATAAGCAGGTATCATGTTCAAGTCTTGTAGTTATTACTATCTAGGTAGCACTTCATGCATCCATCTTTTTACTACATGGTTGCTACAGACAATGCAATTTCGTTTAGGCCTAGTAATGGAGTCTATAGGGCGGTGTACTCAGGTATCAAGTATCAAGCAGACACAGTTCATGAATACGAAAATAAATAATAGGTTCACGAAGCAAGTTCGTGAATACTAACAGGTTCATGACCCACACAGTGGATTCATGAATACAACAGGTTCATGAGCCAAGTAACTGGCTCCATGAATACATCACGTGCAACAGGTCCATGAACCAAGTACTGAGAAACACGGACCCCCTTCTGAGTATACTTACCTATATTGTCCACTACTATGGTCTTTCCCTTAAACCCCGGCTTGTTACTTTTATTAATTCTTATCAAGCAAGCATACATATGTGAAATATTGTAAATTAATTCTAAGAAAAATTGGGGATGTCCTATGGGGTGTCCAGCAACTACATATAAAATTTCATATCCAACGCTTGTTGTTTACACAGCTAGATTAATTCGCAAAGTAAAGGTGTACATCAGTTTTTGCGAATCTGTGCCTACCGACACAGCTGCAGTAAATCTGCAATAACTCCTAGACCGTAACTCCAAATTCGAAAGTTTTGGAGTTAACGACATCTAGACATCCAGGGCTACATCTTCTATTCAGGTCTCAGGTTCAGATTCTAATGTTAAATGTGTCGAAACAACAAAAGAAGATTCAGGACAGCAACATGTGGGAATAACTTACTAGTATAGATTTCATGGAAATTTGTTATTAGGCGTCTAAGTTATTGTGTGATATAAATACATAATATTGGTGGTCCAAACAGCAAGTAATAATTATTTTCTAAGTCAAATGGTTGTAAGTTCATCAAATGCACAATATACCATGTGTCTACAAATTTAGGTCTCCTTAATCTCATGTGTTCATGTGTTCAAGGGGTAAAAGAGTCCAAGTAATTATAATTTAATACAATGAAATTTTTGTAACTCTTAGAATTATAAAATTTTGGAGTATTGATATTGATCAACAACGATAGTCAAAGAGGAGTCACAATTCTAACTATTTGTAGTATTTTTCAAGGGATGCATGTACTAGAACAAATAAATTGTACAGCGGATACTTGCCTTAATTTGCCGACGATTAGACCCTCTTGTGGAAGGAAATTGGATCGAAAAATCCCGGAAGAAGTCTCCCAAAAACACGTGTGAAGCACGTGCGAAGATCGAATGTAGATCGAGTTTTCCCCCACACCGGATCGCTCCAAAACAGCATACGGCGACTTGGGATTCGGTGCGGCAAAACAGCGAACACCATATCCAGCAAATCAGATTTCGCTCTCGCACCGGATCTGATCCAAACAGCGGACATCGATCTAGGATTCGCTGTGGGCGAACACGGAACAGCGATCACGGGCGCGATTCTTGGCGCGATCCTACGGTCGAGATTTGATCCCGCCAATCTCGCTCTTCTTCTTCGTTCTCTTCTTCAACGGAACAATGAGCGAGAGAGCGAGGGGATGCAGCGCCGGCGATGGCTTCGACGGTGACGAGGTGACGGCGTAACAGCGACGACGGGACGGAATAAATGGTGCGACGTCGAGAAGCGACGCAATGCACAGCGGCGGCTCTGTTTTTGGGTTCAGATAGGGGAGGAGTTGGGTTCGATGGTGGACGACAATGGTTAGGTGTTGAGGTGGTGGTTGGGGTCGACGAGGAGAGGGAGTCGTGATGGTGAGGGGACGAGGAGACTGGCGATGGTGACGAGTGGGTTTTCTCGGAGCTTGGGTAATGGCGAAGTTGGGTTCAGAGTGCGATGATGGTGGAGATGATGGTGGATGGTGGTTGGTGCTGTGGTTGACAAGGCGAAGGTCGAAGGTGAGGGAGACGGTAGTGATGGTGGGAGAGACGATCGGAGGTGGGGGATCGGTTTCGAAATTGAAGGAGAAAGAAGTGGAGGAAGGGAGATGGGGTAGTGGCGGGGTTAGTTTAGGGTAGAACAATAGGGGTTAGGGTTAGGGTATAGGGTTAGGGGTTTATATAGTGAGGGTTTGTTTTAATGGGTTTTAGGGTATCCGTTTCAAATAGGATCCAACAGGAGAATTGGTCAAAATGTATCAAAATGGGGATTAAAGAGATAAATGAGAAGAAATGGTCAATTCTTCATGAAGAACGACACAAAGTGCACACAGATGAATTCAATAAAAGGACCAAAGATTGATTCGAAACAAAAATAACGATTTTATTCAAATAGAAACAAAATACAGGATCTCAAATAGATAAAAAAGTACAATTGAGAAAAATACCGTATAAAAATACAAATACGGGGAAACATGAGTTACAACAGCCTCCCTGGCTATTATATCGTGAGAATAACCCCGTAAATGTCCCTCTAGCCCCGGTATTCACATATATATTGGAGTATAGTAAACATCCGCTGACTACCCTAAGTCCTGGATAAAATACGGTCCACCTCCTACGGAGCAACCACAGTCCACCAACTAGGTCTATAGCCACGGAGATCCACCGCCGACTATATAGAAGCACCCATTTACATTTGCCCAAGCCTATTACATCTTCACTTATATACCTAATTATTTTACTTCAAGACATGAATGTGTTATCACCCTAGAATCAGTTTTACCGCATACCGGGTTTGTTCACAAAAATACGAGATCGCCCTATGGCATTATCTCGAAATCAAGGCTCAAAATCTTTCTTTCAATATTGCTAGTAACCGAGGTCTTACTAATTCTTAATCGTAATCTTTCATGTACAAGAAACTTGGGTATTCATACCCTTTCAATAATCATGTCTTAACTTAGTTATTTTGATTGTCAACTTATTCATAAGTAATCATAGTCTTATCACTATTCCTGATCCATTCATTCATAATCTTGGAAGCGAATAACTTTTCTTCAAGAACACAATGAAATAATATTAACAAATTCAAGCTCTTACAATGTCTCAATTCGCTACAAATTATTCTTTAACAAAAATTAGAGTATATACTCTTCAAAAGAAATCACTTCACAAAACGAATATTTTATTCTTTTTCACAAGGAAAGTTTCTATTCTCAGAATAATAAATTCTTAAAGTCACATTACATTTTTCTATCTCGAATATCCATTTTTATATCTCAAATAGACTTGAAAAATTCTACAACTGTTTTTAATAACTCTATTTCATTTTTGTAAGAATTTTAGAAATTTTCTCCAAATTTATTTCTTATTAAAAACAATTGAAAGGTCAAAAAAATCAAAAAGGAAACAAAATACAGTGAAGGGCTTTCGAAACCCTGGACCTCACGCCGCTACAGTACAGCGCCCAAGTCCCCACCTGCTGACCACTAGACCAAGTGGTCTTTGGTGTCGGATAGTCACTAGGTTATAGAAGCTTGACCAAATGAAAGAATGAACACCTCTCCTAGTTCCAAGACTCCTAGTCCTCTTCTCCTCCTAGCAAATAGCTCCAAACACGAGAATACTTCTTTCCTTACTCTCTTTCTTTTATCTCTCTCTTTTATTTCTTTCTTTCTTTTTCTTTTCTTTTCTTTTGATAATATTTTGGTGCAATGAGAAAGAGAAAATATGGTTTTATTTATAGGGTTTTGGGAGGGTTTATTTTGCAAATTTACACCCATAATAACTCTCCTAATTAACTCATATGGCTCTTTATTTTCCTAACTCCTAAAACCTACAACTCTCTACCTCCCCACTCTTTCAAGCTTAACTCTCTCATTCAATCTCTCCCCTCCTCCCTTCATGAAGAAATCCGACCTCCTCCTAGGCCACAATCACGACCTCATTCATTTGTGTGCTTGTGCACACATGCACATACAATTAGGTACAATTTGTTATGTTTCTAAATGTGTACTAACACTAGCAACTTGTCATGTGTTAGTGCATGATCAACTTCAAATTAGATTTTAATTTATGGGCTTGATCATGGGCTTTATCTTTATATTTAATTTACTACTTTAATGGGCTTCTTTTTAATTTAATCTAATGGGCTAAATTTTATCCATGGATCAAAAGAGATTAATTCATCCTATGCATGCAAAAATAAACAAATGAGAAATAAAATTTTGAAAAGACATCACACGTGCATCATACGTGCACAATTTGGAAAAAAAATTATTTTTTAATTAAAATAAAAAGGGGGGTGTTACAAATATATAGAAAAGAAAGAACTCCAATATACGGTCTAAAGAGATACAAGTTGAATCAAATACACGGAAAATAAAATACACTCAAAATACATAAAATGGAAAACATGGGTTACGGCAAACAACTTAGAATTCAGTCATAAATTTTTACTGGCATGTTCTAGGATGAGTTGGGAGTATCCTCTAATTTTCTTAGTTACTGAGTTTGTTTAGTATCCTAACAAAAATTGTTAGTTCGAAACAGAATGCATGAAGAAAAACTGTGTTTGTACTGAAAATAAAGTCATATTTGAAAGGTCATACTGTGAAATTGATAGGGTATTTTAAGCTAAAACTTTTACTGGGTACTCTTGTATGTGTTTACAACTATAGTTTCAAATTTCATATTTTTCTGAGATCATTTGATACTCAAACAATTATGAGTTTGCAACTAGTCTGAAAATCAGAACTGAGTCTGCCATGTTTTAAGATTGAAATTCATCAATTCATAACTACTGTTGGTGCATGATACTGTAATAAAATTTGTACAGTAGTTTGTAGTATGAGTCTACATCATGATTCTAAAATTTTAGAATTGTTAGATAACATTTGATGGAGTATTAAAAATATATTTTATAAAGGGGTAGAGACCCTGTCTGAAAAACAGAATGATTTTTATGCTAAGTTTAGAAGGTCATAAGTCTCTGTGTATTATGAAACTAGATGCAACTTTTGGACACGATTGAATGGTATATGTTTAGTTACAGAATCTCAAATTTCATAAAC